>JAPPVO010000032.1:284479-771755 GCA_030407325.1 Camellia japonica | reverse complement strand
TTTTTGTTCAAAAACTTCTAACCCTAGACAAAGGAGGAAGAAGGGCTCTTATATAGGCAAAGAAAAGGCTCTAAGCTTCTCAAGGAAGCTAAATGAAAAGGGGCAAAGGGGCAAATGAGTTCATGGCTTCTTGAAGAAGCTGGGACAGCTGGCCAAGCTTCCCCAAGAAGCTTGGCCAAAGGGTCATCCTTCTAGAAGGAAAAGGGGGTCAAGGGCTCAAAACAGCCATCCCCGTGCATGGGGAGTGGTGTTGGTGTATTCCAGCTGGCACAGCTGGCATGCACCAAGCCTGAAGGGTGCAGAAGGGTCACCGGCCGGAAAATAGGTCACCGGCCAAATAAAGTGCCGGCGGCCACAGAGAGTGCCGACCGGCCATTGATACCAAGCAACCACGGCCGGTAGCAACAAGGAATGGCCGGTGATGTAAAGGGAGGGCCGGTGGAGTGTGGGGATGACCACAAGCCATTCCCTGCCTTCCAAGGCAAAAACACAAGTGTTTGGTGCAAAACCAAACACTAAACGAACGAGTTAAGAGATCCTGAGGCAAGGCGCGCAGCCGAGGCCTCCGGGAACTCAAAACGAACACGAACAAGGGTGATCACTGAGTGTTCAATCAGTGACGTCCAAGTCTTGAGGACGGTCAAAAATGGGGTGTCTACAGTTGCCCCTCTTTGACAGAACTCGAAAGTCATAACAATGACGGGAGTGAATGTCAAAGCCCAGAGACGACCCATTTTTGACAAGGCCGAAAGACTTAGACAAACATGCAAGACAACAAGATATGCGCCCGAAGGCAGGGGCAAAATGCAAGACGATGCACAGAGCCGGGCATAACTTATGATCATGCAAAGAAAGCTGTAACGAAGCACACATGCAACAGTTTTAAGCTAGCATACACCAAATTACACTACAATGCAGAAAGGATGTAAGAGAATTATGCGATTCTCGATACGTCTCACGCGGAGGATACAATACCTGTCCGGTTCGTCTGGTTCCACCAGTCGCAAATGAACCGTACATACAAAATCGTGCCTGCAAAGAAAACAAACTTAACAGGTACAATGTGATTAGCAACATGCATATTAATGTACTTGAAAATGCGTGACAACGCAAAGCAAGTGGGAAGCATAACAATGCTGTGAAGGCAAGACATGTAAGTGGAGCATGCGGTCTACGTAGGCAACGAAATTGAACACGAGCATGCGGTCTACGCAAGCAATGAAATTGAACATAAAGAATATGGTCCAAGCAAAGCAAAACATGCGGTCTACGCAAGTAAAATTGAATTAATATAAACATGCGGTCTACGCAAGTAATGAATTTGAACATAAGAATGCGGTCCACGCAAGCAAAACATGCGGTCTACGCAAGTAATGAATTTGAATATAAGCATGCGGTCTACGCAAGGCAATGTGTATAAAAAAGAGACTCGAACACATGTAAGTAAAGCATGCGGTCTACGCAAGCAATGTGTATAAAAAGAGACTCGAACACATGTAAGTAAAGCATGCGGTCTACGCAAGCAATGTGTATAAAAAGAGACTCGAACACATGTAAGTAAAGCATGCGGTCTATGCAAGCAATGTGTATAAAAAGAGACTCGAACACATGTAAGTAAAGCATGCGGTCTACGCAGGCAATGTGTATATAAAAAAAACTTGAGGCATGTAATGCAAAGCACTGCAACACAGTACAATCGAAGCGTGTTGTGGAGCTCACAAGATGCAAAAGGATACGGGAAGGGATGTTCCTCGCTCGTACAGAGCGTCGCTCAAAAGATACGGCCTGAGGTCAACTCGAAAGCCTACTAATGTTTTAAAAGTGCGCTTTCTTGCGATATCTTGAATAATGAAGGTGCCAAACCATATAATTGACCCTGAACAAGGGCGCAGGTGGTGTATCGACCTCAAGAAAAAGGAGGGGGTTATCAGTAGCAATCCCGATACTCTGCTGCCCTACTTTCCTTTTGCTTTACTTTCCTTTTTTACTGGCAGTTCAAGCACATTGCACTGCCTCAGGCAGGTTTGTTATCATCATTTTTCAAAACTGTGTATTTTCTTGCAAAACACATGACGGAAATGAAACTGCTATTTGGTTCAAAAGATGTTACATTTGCACGTTCTATGCATCGCATCGCATGGCATCATATAACAATGTGGATGAAATTCGTTTGAAAATAGAGCATTCGCATCGTAATAATCAGGTAGTGAACCCACTTACAACTCGATAAACAAAGAAGAGAAACTCGACATAACCAACCAAGTGCGAGTACAACTCGATAAGCAAATCAAAGACTTAAAGAGAGTGAAATACAACTCGATAAGCAAATGTACAACAACTCGATAAGCAAATGGGCGCGGCCCCGCAAGAATTGATCACTGGAGGGTATTGGAAATGGTGGGATTCCCCAACTTCTCAGCATAAACAACTCAGGGAACCAGGGGGAAGACCACCGGCCCCAGGGAAAAGCCACCGGCTATGAGAAATCTCCACCGGCCAAAAGTGATGGCCGGTCGGCACTATACTTGGCCGGCCGGCCAAAAGTGGAAGAAACCAGCAGAATGCTGACACCTGTCCTTCATTCAACCTTATCCCCTCCAAAAAGGCCCCAGCTTCGTAGTTCTTCTTATTTCAACACTGATTTGCTCCAAATGGAAGAATTTCTTGCCCAAAATCTTGCAGCTTGGATTAACAACTTGGATGGCTCGGAAAAGCTAAATTTCCGGGGTTTCGGCATAAACGCACTATTCACTTTGGGTCGTACCCCGCTGCACTTTCCGTTTCTCCATGCCGCGGCAAGGTTTTGGAATCCGGTGACACATGTTTTTAGCTTCGGCGGGCAAGAGGTATGTCCTACCTTTGAAGATTTTCAAGTTTTAATGGAGTCCGAGCGCAATGAAGAGATCCTACCCCAATTCCGTTTTGGCCATGCCCAAACCTTAGGACAAATGTGCGGGCTTTCAATTCCTGACGCTCGATCTCTGATTTGTGACGGAATGCTGGATATTCCGAGTTTGGTTTGCCGTTTTTCTGACACCGGTGACCGCGGCGACCGTCATTGGCAAGGTTTTCGGCAACACGCACTTTGTTTGTGTATGCTATCTCATTTCTTACTTGCCTCGGGTTCTGGAGGATCTAGCGTCCGATTGATTGAAGTTACCCAAGGTTTGAGGGAGGGTAAGAGTTGCATTGTCATGACTCTGGCTGAGACGTTGACGGGCTTGGATGCTTTCTATCGTCGCGAAGCAACCAAATTTGCGGGGAGTCCACTACTACTGCAGGTAAAGTTTCCCACCCAATCTCTCACATGTATTGCTCACGTCACTCGGCTCTCAAGCTCGGTTTTCTCACAAAACCCTTTTCTTACTTTTCTCTCATCGTACACCTCTCTATTCTTTATTCTCTCATTTTTCATCCCTCCCCAGATGTGGTTGATGGACAAGTTGCAGGTTGTGGACTCTTGCCCAACATACTCAGCCCGTGGTTACTTCTTCAGGCAACGCCTAGTCGACGCCCTTGATGAGGGTTGGTGGTTTGACTGGATGTGTAGTTTGTCCGCGGATCGCATTGCTTGGCGATGTCCTTGGCTTCATCTACCGGCAATGGGCTACAGTATGACTCGCCAACCTGGGATTCAGCTGATTGGCTTGACTCACTGTGTCTTCTACTTTCCGTTTCGGATCCGACGTCAGTTCGGTCATGACCAGACTTGTCCACCAGAAGAGATAGAATACCCAGCTGCATTCCCGATCCGAGGCGCACAGCTTGCCCGGTATGCGACAGCATGGAGAACTAGAGAGCTCCTGGCCCCCGCTCCTATTTTCAATTGCACTTTGTCTGATGAGTGCTGGGATTGGCTCAATGAAGAGGCACAGAATGGGCCTAGCTTGGCATCAGAGACTTCGACTAGCTCTGGGAGGGGGCGCAGGGACACCTGACTTGACTATGCCCCGGGTTTATTGCTTTATTAGAACTTTCAAGTTTTCTTTATGATTGTAATAAAAAAAGCAACTTCAATTGTATGCAAGAGCAGGAGAACTCTGTATTGAAATCAATGAAATTGAAGATTGTGGTACTGAAAATTTCCCGTTTTGGTCCAGAAATGGTCTTAGTTGTAAAAAGATTAATTTGAACAAAGTCAACTTTCATTAAAACTTTTCAAAACTATTTTCGATATGGATCAGAACTGAACATGCCTGAAATTTGTCACTGAGATGCACAATCCCGAATCCCAGCAACTGGAAAGTTGCCCCTAGTCTGAGTAGCACTGCACCGGAGATTATAATCAAAATTCTCGAATGCTGACTAGACAGAGATGGCCGAGATGATCAAATGGACCGAGTTGATCGGGGAAAAGTTTATGGCTGGACTTCAGGATGAAGTTGCCTACGTATCCCAAAGATGGGAATCAAGCCTTACGTAGTTCGGCTTGGGCTCACTCGAGTGTTTTCACTCTCCTTTTACGCTCTAACTTTTGCCAAGGCCGCCCTTTGCGGGTTTTTAACCTTGCGAGCTTAGTTTTTATATTTTGCTCTAACTTTTGCCTAGGTCGCCCTTTCGGGTTTTCGGCCTAGCGAGCCTCTCAAGGGTAATATTTCTTCAACTTGTCCATGTTGATCGGTTGTGAGAACTCCAGGCCACCTAGGTCCATCAGAACCACAGCTCCACCCGACCAGATAGCTTTGATGATGTAGGGACCAGTCCAATTGGGTCTGAACTTGCCCCTTGGGTCATGGATGGGAGCTCGGTTGTCTTTGAGCACCAAATCTCCTTCCTTAAGATTCCTGGACTTAACTTCTTGTTGAAAGCCCGGGCAATTCTGCGCTGATAACCCTGAACATGGTACAGTGCTTTCAGTCTTCTCTCATCAAAGAGCATGAGTTCCTCAAACCTGCTCTGCTGCCAGTCTGCTTCGGCTATTTGGCACTCAGCCAATACTCGTAATGACGGAACCTCGATCTCGATAGGTAGGACGGCCTCCATCCCATAGACCAATGAATACGGAGTCGCCCCAGTAGAAGTTCTGATTGAAGTCCGGTAGCCCCACAGAGCAAACGGCAGCTTATCTGGCCAATCCCGGTAGGTTTCCACCATCTTCTGCAGTATGTGCTTGATATTCTTGTTGGCGGCCTCAACCGCTCCATTGGTTTGTGGCCGGTAAGTGGATGACTTATGGAAAGCCACGTTGTATTTTTCCAACAAGTCAATCACCTCCTTCTTGAAGTGGGAACCGTTGTCTGAAATAATCTCGTTTGGGACCCCGTAGCGGCAGATAATGTTGTTTCTGATAAACTTCGCGACATGCGAAGCCTTCAATATTGCATAAGATTGGGCCTCGACCCACTTTGTAAAATAATCTATCGCGACCAGGATGAACTCATGCCCATTCGACCCCTTCGGAGTGACAGCCCCAATTACATCGATTCCCTAAACTGAAAATGGCCATGGCGAAGTCATGTTGTATAGCTTCGACGGCGGGATGTTCATGCGGTTTGCATAGATCTGACATTTGTGGCATCGCCGAACAAAATCGATACAATCCTCTTCCATGGTGGACCAGTAGTAACCCTGCCTAAGGATCTTCCGTGCTAGCATTACTCCATTCATATGTGCACCACACTCTCCCCCATGGATGGCCTCCATCAGGCGCTTCGACTCTTCAGCCTCTACACACAGCATGTGCATCCCCAGATGACCTCTCTTATACAGCTTACCCCCACAGATGATGAACTGAACAGCCATTCTTCTTATTGCCCTTTTATCTTTGGCATTTGCCCCTGGTGGATACACCTCCTTCTCCAAGAAGTTCCAAATGTCGTAATACCAGGGGTTTTCGTCCTGAACCTCGTCTATGGCAGAAATTGACTCATACGCTGGCGCGAACTTCTGATCAATGATGACTGGACGCATTCGGACTCCAGACGGAATGTCTATCATGGAAGATAGAGTTGCCAGTGAATCAGCGAACCTGTTGTTCTCTCTTACTAGATGAGTGAAATTTAGCTTCTCAAACCGAGGAATTAACAAATCCAAGGTCTGGTGGTAAATTATCATCTTTTCTTCTTTGACTTTCCAATCTCCTTTTGCTTGAGACACAACAAGGTTCGAGTCCCCGATGACGTCCAACCGTTTTGCCCCTAGTTCTAGGGCTGCTTCTAGACCGGCGATGCACGCCTCATATTCCGCTTCGTTGTTCGAGACTTTGAATCGGAGCTTAAATGCTAGAGGGATACGGGAATTGTCGGGCGCTATCAGCAACACTCCTATCCCATACCCGTACTGGTTTGACGCTCCGTCAAAGTACATTGTCCAAGTTTCGTCTTCGACATACAAAATGGCTTCATCTGGGAATAGGTACTCAACTGCTTCATCCCCTTCAACCGGGTGGTCGGCAAGGAACTCTGCCACCGCTCTCCCCTTGACTGACTTGCGTGTCACATACTTCAAGTCGAACTCAGAGAGCAGCAGCAACCATCGAGCTAGCCTACCCGTAAGTGCCGGTTTCTCGAAAAGATATTTGATGGGATCGAGTCGTGAAACCAACATTACGGAATGAGCTAACAGGTAGTGCCGCAACTTCCTGGTAGCCCATACCAAAGCCAAACAAGCCTTCTCCAGCGGAGTGTAGCGGGTCTCGTAATCCAACATCTTCTTGCTCAGATAGTAGATGGCCCTCTCTACCTTGTCCTCTGATTCTTGTGCGAGCATACAGCCCATTGTAGTCTCAGTTACTGAAAGGTACAATATCAACGGTTTCCCTGGCTCCGGTGGTGATAACACGGGTGGGTTTTGTAAATATTCTTTGATCTGTTCAAAAGCTGCTTGACATCGGCCGTCCCATTGGAATTTCTTTCCTTTCTTCAGGAGACCAAAAAGTGGTTCACAAGTCAAGGTTAATTTTGAGATAAACCGTCTTATGAATTGCACTTTACCCAGAAAGCCTCGCACCTCCTTTTCAGTCCTTGGTGGTGGCATTTCTAAGATGGCCTTGATCTTGAAAGGGTCGACTTCGATGCCCCTTTGTGTAATCAAAAACCCTAGCATTTTTCCCGCGTAACACCAATGTACACTTCTGAGGATTCAGCCGCAACCGAAATTCCCTGATCCTTTGGAAAAACTTTTGCAAGCGGTGTAGTGGCCCTCTCTTTCTTTGGACTTGACAATCATGTCGTCCACGTACACCTCAACCTCTTTGTGGATCATATCGTGCAATATTGTGGTCGCGGCCCGTTGATAAGTAGCTCCGACGTTCTTCAACCCAAATGGCATCACTCTGTAGCAGTATGTACCCCACGGGGTGGTGAATGCAGTCTTTTCCCGGTCTTCGGGTGCCATCACTATCTGATTATAACCTGAGAAGCCATCCATAAACGAAAGCAAAGCATGCCCCGCTGTGAAATCCACCAACTCATCAATGTGTGACAGGGGAAAGTCGTCCTTCGGACTGGCTCTGTTCAAATCCCTGAAATCCACGCATACCCGGATTCTGCCATCCTTCTTCGGCACTGGAACAATGTTGGCCAACCAAGTCGGGTATTCGGATACCAGCAGGAAGCCTGCATCGATTTGCTTGGTAACCTCTTCCTTAATCTTAATGGCCCAGTCAGGGCGGATCCTCCTGAGTTTCTGTTTGACAGGTCGGGCCTCGGGGTCAAGGGGGATCCGGTGCTGTACAATCTCAGGATCGATTCCAGGCATGTCTTCGTAGGACCACGCGAAAACATCTTTGAAATTTTTAATAAAGCGACTAAGCGCTCGCGTTCCTCCGAAGACAACGTGGACCCGATCTGGACCAGCCGCGGGTCCTTCTCAGTACCAATATTCACAGTAGTGATTTCATCAACTAAAGGTTTAACAAATCTTTCCTGCTCTTGATCAATTAAACGTTGCAAAACCGGAGGAATTTCTTCCTCGTCGTTTTCATCAAAATTTTGAAAATCCTGATTCAAGCAATAAATCAAAGGCACAAAAAAGTACTCAGAAACCACATTCATCATTCTCATTAAGTGCTTCCAAACCGTCCGATTCTTCTGTTACAACGACTCAAAAGAGAAAGAAAAAGACGACCTGGACAGGACTGTGGCATCCGGGTTATCACCCGCAGGAATACCGGACTCAGACTCAGTCGAGCTGGAACCTGATTCCGACTCACAAGACTCGGTGGAATCAGATTCCGGCTCACTACCTGACCCGGTGCTACTGGACAAAAATCCCTCCTCGTACTGCCAGGTGAGGGAGGGTGCGATGGATGCATCCAAAATAGTTGATAGTAGGCCCGCAGCCGTTTCATTCCCGATCATGGACACCGAGAAGTTATCCCCCAAGCACAGCTGGTCGATCGAAGGATCTGAGAGTAGACATGCCAGTGCTACCCCCATTTCAAGCTCGGTGTCCTCAGACTCCATTTTCCTGCTCTGTTCAGCCTTAACTGTCGGGTCTATCTGTTCTTCAGCAACATCATCCCCAGGTAACTGTAGGTCAAAGAAAATCTCGAACCCTGGCACGCGCTTCCTCTCTGCGTTCAACCACGGCTCTGGAAGCCACAGAATGGAAAATCTTCCCCCTCCCGGACAAAGCGTCCGTTTAGGGTACCCTGAATGGGCCGATGCATCAACTCAAAGGGTTTTCCTATCTGTTTCGCTCTGGCTCTCCCAGCCATCTCTTTTCCTTTTCTTACCCAATCCTCCTTGGTGGGCAGATAACCCAAGCCGAAGGTATGGGGGTTGTGTGGCACTTCGGCCAATGCTGCGACGCCCTTGCGGCCGCTCTTTCCTAATCCCATCCCGGGGATGTATTGGAGCTTGTTCATGAGATACACTGCTTGGGCACTGACATATATCCCCTCGTTAGCAGCCATGATGTTCTGTACAACCTGAGCCTCAGCTAGGGTAAAACCTGATATGAACACATCCTCCATGCCATGCTCGATTTCTAGAACAGGCGTGGATACCTCCGGTGGTGGATGGATTGATGAATTCCCGAAAACAATGGCTACTCCCTTCCCATAGGGGTATTTCACCATTTGATGCAAAGTGGATGACACTGCCTTTACCTGATGCAGCCACGGCCGCCCCAAAAGCATATTAAAAGTTGCGGGGACTTCTAGGACATGGAAATCTATCTCGTGCTGTCCCGGCCCAACTTTTGTCTGGATTTTAACTGTTCCCATCACCTCTCGGCTTGTGTTGTCATATGCCCGGATTACCTGGGCTGTTGGTACAAAGTCCGCGGTTTTCAAGCCGACCGCATACGCTGTCCTTGCTGGGCAGACGTTAATGGCGGATCCGGTATCAACAAGAACCACCGGTATCCATTTATTCCTACACTCCACGGAAATGTAGAGTGGCTTGTTATGGTCTGCCCCCTCGGGTGGCAATTCCTTGTCGAAAAAAGTCAGCGTCGGGGTAGCTCCTCCCGGAAAGACTAATCCCACCAGCTGTTCTGGCGTGGTTTCTATTGAAAGCTTGGCTTTGTCCATGGCCGTGAGGACAGCCTGTCTATGCACTCATGACGCCATGAGCAGTCCCCAGATGGAGATGTCTGCTTGTATCTTTTTTAGCTGTTTGAGCACAGCTTCTTCCTCAAGTTGCTTCTCCTTTTGCTTCTCAGCCTCTTTATCCTTCCCAGAAGCCTCTGGCTGATCTAGGTGCGGGGGTTTGAAGTACCGCCCGCTCCGCGTCATATGGTCGACCTCTCCAAGGTACCAGGTATCATCGGGTTGGTTGTTCCCCCAATCTTCATCCGTGTGGGCAAGACACAAATCCTCATCTTCCCACCACATTCCATCAGCAGTTGACAGACATCTGTCCGGCTCTGGTATGACGGTTCTTGTACTTGTAGCACCTTCCATCCACATGCCCGCAGCATTCTCAGTTTCTGTGCGTACAGCAGTTTCAGTCCCTACATGGGCCTTTGCCTTCCTGATTCTCTCGGAATCTGCAAATCTTCCTTGTTCCGGCTGTGTCAACACAACTGTCTGTTCAATAATCCCCGTATTCGAAATGCTCCAATCCCGAGCGAAATTCTTGATACCGGCGCTCTCCGGCGATGTACTCTGTTCTTCGACCCTTCCGGCCGTCACTGCCATTCTTGCCCCTGCCGGGCCCTGTTCTGGTTGGAACTCTTCCACGATATCTGGTTGATCATCCAACCACCCGATGGCCTCTGTCGATCCCTCGTAATCGAACCAGCTGACTGCTGAGTCCCCTGGGTCTTGGTCACTGTAAAACTGGAGATTGGCAAGGTCTCCTTCCACAATCGTCAAATCATCTGTTCTTTGTCCCAAACCATCTCCTTGGATTACACACAGCTCTCCTTCCGTAGGCAATTCCACATCTGGCCCATCCTGACCTATTGACGTAATGTAATCACCCGGTCTATACGTCTTCTCAACACAACCCCCAGATTCCGCAGACTCTGGCTCAACCAACCTCCTTTCCTTTGAAATCTCCTCTCTCCTATCCCCGGTAGTCACCACCGCTGGCTTGGATTGGGTTATGGAGATGTCTATCATGCACAAGTCAGTGCAATTAGGGAGGGACACCTCCGGCTTAGGCAGGTGGGACGGTGTGATATAAATGCTAGGATCGTAAGGCACGACCCCGGTTTGAATGAAGTTGATCCTTTTGGGCGGTGGAGCTTGGTTATGTGTGGGGAGAGGGTTTGTAGTAACATTGGGTTTCTCGGGAGGCAGAATCACCCCGTTATCGATGAGATCTTGAATCTCATGACGTAATCGGAAGCACAGATCGGTGTCATGACCGTGCTGTTGGTGAAATGCGCAATACTTGGCTGGGTTGTGGGTAGCGGGAAGTCTTTCTGGTAAGGGTCGCGGCTCTAGGGGCTTCAAGTGCCCTTTTCTGATTAGCACCCCCAGAGCTTTGGACAAGGGCATATACAGTGGGGCGAAGGTTCTGGTGTTTTTGGGTGGGTATTTGGCTGTTTGTGGGTTACTTCCGGACGCACCAGAGAATGGCGCAGCCGCCATGGTTCTTGGAGGGGGGTTGGTGGTGACCATGCTCACTTCGGAGGCTCTTGTAGTTGAAGTGCCGCTCGGGCCTGTATTAGCGTTGCGGTTGAAAGTCCTTCGGGGTTGCTCCCGGTCATTATCAATTAAGCCTTGCTTCAAGGCGTCCTCAATCTGCACCCCCATTTCATGTAGGTCAGAAAAAGTAGGGAAGGGGAGTACAATCATCTTCTGCATCAACTTCGGCTGAAGATTGCGCACAATCATCCGAATCTGGTCTTTGTCTGTAGGCCTTAAGGTCATCATCGACGCTTTGGCCCTCCATCTGGTCACGAATTCTGAGAAACTTTCTTTAGGCTCTTGCCTTGTTGTCTCGAGATCGCGGGTTGTAATCTCGATTTGTGTATTGTATGAGTACTGCGCAATGAAGGCCTCAGCCATCTCGTCCCAGTTTCTCTTGACATCATCTTCTAGTTTGGCATACCATATGGCCGCCACACCCGACAGGGTCCGGCCGAATAAAGACAGCTTCTGAAGTCTACTGAGGCCCATTGGCCTTAAGATATCTGAAAACAGTCTCAGGTGCACCATGGGGTCCCCGGACCCATCAAATCGATCAATATGAGGCATTTTGAATCTGTCAGGCAGCGTCACAGCTGTGTCGGTATACCCGTCTTCAATATCGGGGATGGTCTTGACTCCCTGGGATCTCTTGAACAGCTTTTCAAGCTTGTTCAACTTTAGTGCGGTGGGATCAGTCTCAAACTCAAAGGGAGAGTCTGGTAGGTTGGTGGGTGTCTTTGATAGTTGAGGTTGGATTTGGGGTAGGATCGGGGGTGGAGGTGGTCCTGTGGGAAGTTCTGTATCATTCTGAGCATTGGCTGTCTCCCCGAGGGTTGGAACTCCTGGTGGGGAAGGAACTTGTTGCGAAGCAGAGGCTCCGGCTTGCTGCTGTAACCTTACAATTAACTCTGCTTGTTCATTCATAACCGTGGCCTGCTGCTTGGCGAACTCTGCTTGTCGGACAGCATCCTGCTGCATCATTTTCATACTCTCTTGGAGTTGGCGCACCATCTCCTCTAAACTGGCCATACTGTTTTGCTCTGGTTGAATTACCGGTATATATTCTCTTCTTGTAGGAGAAACAAAACCCCGATCCCTACTGAACTCAGGTGGGGTAGATAAGGCCCTCTGAACTGACTGCTGTACTGATGCCCTCTGCCTAATCGTCCTCCGTCTAGTAACCGGGGGTAGAGAGTGGTACACTTGTTGTCCGTCTACCAGATCCTCAGATCGATGGAGTCGACGACCTCTAGTCCAGAGTGCTTGGGGAATATCTACTGGGTTAGAAGCAATCGTGCTCAACTACCTAGTAAAAAGATAAATAAAGCGAATAAATAAACAGACAATCGGACAGCATAATGGCGTAAAATAAACATGCAACACATATTTGGGTATATGGTCGAAAAACTGGATACACTGTTCCTCAAACACTGATCACTGTTTCCGAATTGTTGCCCCTAAGTCTGAATCTGATACCCATAGATAACTGATTCCTGAAAATACTGATGTCGGCAGGCCTGATACCCAGACTTGCAAACTGATACATGCATTCCCTGTAGAGATACACTCTAAAAGCACATAGCATGTAAAAGAGAGCCAAAACACCCCTATGTTGAGGTACGGTTTCCCTGTCCTATTTTGTCAGGAGCTAGGGTTTCACTACGCACGTAGCGGTTTCAAACAACCTAACATCGGGTAAGCAACCTGTCCTAGTTTGGAATGGTCACTATGGATTCCGAATATGCACTAGGTCGAATGGTCAAAAGGGTGCCCCGGTAAAATCGGGGTTTGTGTTCCCATGCTGGCAGAGCCCGCAACCAGTCAGCCTTATGGCATGCTTTGACAAAGTCAAGCCTCCGGCAAACCGTTCAGGAATAGAAGATGGCCAACACGGTGTCCTAGGCGCACCAATGCATATGCAATGCAAAGAAACACACAAGTGTAGTCAAAACCAGATATCATGAGTTCGAGTCAAGTTCTCTAACTCCCCAGCGGAGTCGCCAGAAACTGTAGACGTCCCCGAACGCCCCGGGGGGGTGAACCCCCGCCCTATTCATCTGTGGGCCTACTACAGTTCGGACTCAAATTGTCACGGTTCTTAATCTGAACCAAAGAGTCCAAATCCGGCAAATCGTTTTGAGAAAACAGATTTTTGAAAGAAGTGCCAAACATGGACTGCTTTGCCAGATACAGAGTCGCCACCTAAATATTTTTTAAATGGGGGAATTTAGGAAACCCTGACTCGGTGCCAAAGGCCACGTGTCCGTCATCACCAAAGTTGCCTCGGCTCGGGAACTTGGGTACGATTGGGGAAGGTCAGCTATGAGCACCCCCTCTCGCCCGGTCCGAAGACGGCCTCTACTAACCATGATATCCAATTTTGAAAACGTTATGTGTTCTTATTCCGGTTATTAGCCTAGAATTACTATGTTATGCGCACAGCAAACAAGTATAGACCAAATCGCCTAGATTGGAACAAAACATTGCGTGTTTGTTTTGAAAATGGTTTGCTACTCGCAAGTAGGCTAAAATGCAGGTTTTACCACCCTCAAGTGGGCTTTAGAAAAGAAGGTTTTGCCACTATCTAGTGGGCTTAAAACTCACAGTTTTAATGCATTATTCCAATTTAGGTGATTCAACCTCCACCCACAGGCATTCAAGCAGTTATATCACATAAGCAGCTAGCCTCATGGTAATCATGCTATTATGGCAACACTCACACGCATGCGGTATGCTAAAGCATAAAAGCTCACCTAGTACTCCAAGCCAAAACAGAAACTAGTTAGTAATCAAGTGCATGATCCTAGTTCATGTTAAGATGGCTAATGCAACACATGCAGAATGCAACTTAGATAGGCTCGGCTAATCTACAATGACATGTGAAATGCTGCAACTAACACGTATTCAATTTGGAATTGAAATACAGATGCAGTTAGAATGATGCGCCGAGCCCGATGCATGCAAAACAGATGAATGAATGCAAACATGCTATCATACTGTATGCTAATTTAAACATGCCCTAGTCTACCATCATAAGCAGGTAAATAAAAGGGAAGAAAGACGTGGGATTGAAAGACATACACGCACTCACACACACTTATTACACAATTGCCCTCACTCGGAGGGTCCAAATAAATATTACAATCCGAATAAATAATACTAAATTAATTATTACAGAACTCCTAATTAATTAACAACATAAATGCAGAAGGGAAAAGGCCACAGCCCCGCCTTGGAATGTGCGAATGATGCATGCTTGAGTCCGTTTCGCCCGGAAAACCCGTACCATGCCACCGCTGCCTCTGTTTACACTGCCCTGCTTTTCTGAAAACTGCCAAAGTCTTGGGACATATTCCCTGCACACTGTAGAGCACCATCGGCTAAAGAAAATACCCACCGGCCATGGAAAATGTCCATCGGCTGGACTTCATGTTATCGGCCATTCATCCATGGCCGGTCGGCACTATAAACGGCCGGTCGGCCAAAAATTCCTGCAGAACTGGTTTTTGACAGTAACAAAGGACAGACAGTGTATGGCATGGAATTTCAAGCGAATGTAAGCATGGTCACACTCCCTATCATGCAGTGGACTCAAGGGAGCATGGCCCTCGATCCTCGGGCCATCAATTGTGCATTTTGATGCATGATGGCCTAAGAGGCCAAGGTTGCAATTCAATGAAAATGCATGCAACACACAAATGAATACCAAGGCCCTATCATGTCAAAGTCAAGGGCCTCGGTGACCGAGAGTTGAGACGTGTTACATCACTTGGAGTATGAACACTTCTCAATCCTCACACTTGGCTTGACACCCCAAACCAAGCAATGTAATGCATGTTATGCAAACATGGCTCAAAGATACAACATAAGATTAAGATGCAAGGCATGCCAAATGCAATGCAACATGTCATGGCAAGTATGCAAAAGAACTAGCATGTGACAACACATCATGAATCAAACATGCAACAAAACATGTGACAAGGAGCAATGGTGGACTTAAACCATAAAGGGGCAGTCCTCAGCCCACCCCAAAACAGTGGCCAAAAGCATCCCAAATGATGGACAAAATGCACAACAAACATGCAAGTCAAAGAGGCCCAAAGCTAAGGCATAACAAAGGGGCATTCTACTACCACTACCCCAAGCAAACATGGCATGAACCATACAACCAAAAAAAAAGAATTTTAACATGCAAAATAAGCCCCAAATACCCCTGATATGGCAGCCCCAAAGCCTCAAACAATGGGCTATGCACAATGACCTATTCCTAGTCATGAAAGGCCAACTCTTCAAGGCATGAATGAGATGATAAATAGAGACATGTAAGCATGGTATAGGGACTGAAATAGCATGTTAAATGATTCCAAATCATTGAAATAGCCTAACCAATGCATGTTTATGATTCACACATTCAAGGCTCACAAGCCAAAATGTGAAGCAACTATACCAAACATGCTAAACAAGACCAAATTAGTGGCCAACAGACCTTAAGCATGATAAAATATGGCCAAGAACTTCACAAAGTAAAGCCAAGATATGAGAGCATGGTAGTCAAAAGTCATGATGCATTTCTAGGCACAAACAAGGGAATACAAAGCAAGTATGTTAAGCATGCAAAGGGCCACAAATCCGACCAAAAACAGAGATAACATGTGACCTAAATAGCACCAAAAACATCTGATATGGAGCCAAAAACAAACCAAGCATGCATGTTGCCCTTTAAGCCAAAACAAGGATAAAAGAGGGACAAAGGGGAGAGGGGTGTCCCTCCCCTATACAAGACTTCAAACCCTCTTCTTTACCACTGAAAATCCACTGGATTTCAGTGGTGAAAAGAACAAAACACTCAAGCAAATAAAGCCTAGCAATGGAAGCACCAAAAGGGCCAAATAAGGCCTAAGAGGGTGATTTCGACCCCAAACCACAAAATGACCTTAATGAAGTATTTAAAGCATGCAAATATAAGACTTTTTCTAGTTATACACAAAGCTCAAATCATCATGCAAGACAAGTAAAAAGCTGTTGCAAAATTGGGGAAACTAAAGCAAAGTAGTTACCCTTGAAGAACACCTCAAGAACAGCAGGTCCAGCCACTCTCTTCTGGTCAAAACAAGTCCAAAAACTCAAGAATAAACCCTCTAAGTCCCTCAAGGTCGAAGTAAGGTGTGGTAGTGTGTGTGTTAGTGCAAAACTAAGGTAAAATTACACTTTTAGGCCACAAAACACACACAAAGGATGAGAGAGAGGGGGATATATAGAGAGAGAGAGTATATGACAGATGTGTATGTATATATTCTCTGGTTTTTTGTTCAAAACTTCTAACCCTAGACAAAGGAGGAAGAAGGGCTCTTATATAGCAAAGAAAAGGCTCTAAGCTTCTCAAGAAGCTAAATGAAAAGGGCAAAGGGTGCAAATGGTTCATGGCTTCTTGAAGAAGCTGGGACAGCTGGCCAAGCTTCCCCAAGAAGCTTGGCCAAGGGTTCATCCTTCTAGAAGGAACTAGGGGGTCAAGGGCTCAAAACAGCCATCCCCGTGCATGAGGAGTGGTGTTGGTATATTCCAGCTGGCACAACTGGCATGCACCAAGCCTGAAGGGGTGCAGAAGGGTCACCGGTTGGAAAAATAGGTCACCGGCCAAATAAAGTGCCGGCCGGCCACAGAGAGTGCCGACCGGCAATTGATACCAAGCAACCACGGCCGGTAGCAACAAGGAATGGCCGGTGATGTAAAGGGAGGGCCGGTGGAGTGTGGGGATGACCAACAAGCCATTCCCTACCTTCCAAGGCAAAAACACAAGTGTTTGGTGCAAAACCAAACACAAAACGAACGAGTTAAGAGATCCTGAGGCAAGGCGCGCAGCCGAGGCCTCCGGGAACTCAAAACGAACACGAACAAGGGTGATCACTGAGTGTTCAATCAGTGACGTCCAAGTCTTGAGGACGGTCAAAAATGGGGTGTCTACACATAGCGTATTTTTATTGTTATTGTTATTGATATAGCTATTGTTACAGAGATATCTGTCAGTTCCAAATCTTGGAACTATTGTTATTGTATGATGGCCATCAATTGATTGTTCGGTCTTTATGAGCTATTATATTGAATTGTTGCTATTGGATGTACCACATATGACCTATATGAATATGAATGTGATTGAAAATGATTGATTGAATCAAATGATTAAACGATTGATTGACAAAGGATATTGATTGAAATCGATTGTTTCAAAGACCGTAAGGACATCATTCTTAACCTCTTTACACATTTGTTATTCACTGGGCTCTAGCTCACTGTTTATTATATATATGTAGGTAATCGAGCACCGGATGAAAGCGAGTGGCGTTGACCTGAACCCTTGTTTTGTCAAGCCAGCTATTGTGTCTCATCGCGAGGTTCTGAACCTGAATGTGTCAAGGCTTTTTGGGTGGTACAAATTCACCCTTTTTGAGTATGTTAAGTGAAGAGAATGTTCTAAGACTATTATCAGTGATGTTTTTGATGATGGGATTAATTTCCTATCTTGTATTTTGCCTTGTATATATATATATATATATATATGAGTTTATGGACGTGAATTGTTTTGGATATGGCTATGTATATGGAAGTTTATTTTCATTCAGGTCCTCATAGCTCATTGGACATCATCTTATTATTGATTGGCTTCCACCAACCACCTATTATAGCATATTATTGTCATGATTGTTAAACAGGCCTTTGGTAATCACAGATTATTGGCCGGTTACGGCACTAAACCTATAAGGATGGGTTTGGATTTTGACAAAGTGGTATCAGAGCACGAGTTATACCGTACACACGTGTCCAAATGAACTATAGGATGTCCTAGAAAAGCAATTAGGGCAATGCATGAGCATGAATAAGTGTGTGTGGACATGTTATGTGTATATATGTTAACATGAATAAGTAAACCATCTTTCCTATGTTTATTATTACCATATTTTATATAGTGCAATGGAGAATGCAAGGAATACAGATGAACCTGAATCATCTGAAACAAGAATTGCAAGATTGGAAAGGATGGTTTAATTGTTGACAGAGGCTCCAAGACAACAACAGAACCAACAACCCCCACCTCCTCCTCTATTACCAGTGCAGCCAAAACCAAATGCCAATGATGATGTGATTACTTTAACACGGAAGTTTAATAAAATGAAGCCACTGACATTCCAGGGAGGATTGGAACCATTAAAAGCCGAGGCATGGATCCTAGAAATTGAAAAGCTATTTGAAGTGTTCTCGTGTTCCGAGGCATAGAAAGTGTTATTGGCTACCTTTATACTTTACAAGAGGAGGCAAGACGATGGTGGATGCTTGTGCGTGAAGATAATAATGCTATGATTTGGGCTCAATTTAAGGAAACATTCTATGATAAATACTTCCCTCAATGTGTTCGTGACCGAAAAGTGACTGAATTTGAGCAATTGAAGCAGGGTACTATGTCAGTAGTAGAATATGAAGCTAAATTCACCGAACTCACTTGCTATGCACCGCACATGGTAGACATTGATTATAAAAAGGCTAGAAAGTTTGAGGGTGGAATTAACGTGGAAATACTTGATCGAATTAATGTTTTAAAATTACTCAAGTATGTGGATGTACCAGACCGAGCTATCATAGCCGAGACAAACGTTGCAGCATTAAAACAAGCTAAGATGCCGATGATTGAATAGCGGAGTAAGAGACAAAGTTTTAATTTCAAAAAGGGCCAAAACAACTCGTTGAATAAAAAGCAAAATACAGGGTCAACAAGTAGTTCCAGCCAAGGTAACAATTCTATACTGCCTTGTCCAGAATGCAGAAAAAGACACAAAGGGGTTTGTTATAAAATCTCTGGGGCATGTTATAAGTGTGGCAAGGTGGGCCACATAGTTAAAGACTGTCCTCTCGCATCTCAGAATTTTACTAGACCTGTAGCAAGCACTGCAGCATCAACTACTACACCAAAGTCCAATCCTAAAGCTATCGGGAAAGAAACTTTGAGGCAAGGTTAGGTGTTTGCACTCGTACCGGGGGATGTGCAGAACATTGAGATAGTGGTGTCAGGTATACTCCCTATTTGTGCTCAAAATGGTTATATTCTGATTGATTCGGGGTCTACACACTCATTTGTCTCGCATGCTTTTTCACGAAAATTAAATAGACCACTGGAACCCATGAACTATTTATTAGTTGTATCTTCATCTGCTGGGGGGTCTATGACTTGTGCTTATGTGTATCCTGCATGTGAGATTGTTATTGGGGATGTGCTTTTATATGTTGATTTGCTACCTCTGAATCTTGATCACTTTGATGTAATTTTGGGAATGGATTGGTTAACCAAATATCATGCCTCCATTAATTGTGTAACGAAACAAGTTATTTTTCATCCTCCTGGATTGCCTGAATTTGTATTTAACGGAGTTGGTATTGTACCTCCCCCATACTTTATTTCATCTATGAAAGCATTCAAATTGATTAAAAAAGGGTGTAAAGGGTATTTATGTTGTATATTGACTATGTCTACTGATACAAAAACTAATGTGGACAGTATTCCTATAGTCAAAGAATTCTTAGATGTTTTTTCAGATGATTTTCCAGGGGATCTGATTGACAGGGAGATTGAGTTCACTATTGAGGTGATACCGAGTACACAGCCAATTTCCAAAGCTCCGTACATAATGGCACCTACTGAATTGAAAGAGTTAAAAATCCAGTTGCAAGAATTGTTAGACAAAAATTTTATCAGGCCTAGTACATCACCGTGGGGCACTCCAGTCATATTTGTGAAAAAGAAGGATGGTTCATTGAGACTTTGTATTGACTACCGCGAGTTGAACAAGGTGACAGTGAAGAACAAGTACCCGTTTGTCACGACCCAAACCCGCCCCTATGGGTTTAGTACCGTAATCGGCCAGTAATCCGAGATTACCGAAGGCCTGCTTAACAGTAATACAGTAAAACAGAGTACAGGGGCATGGCGGAAGCCATTACAGTAATAAAACAGGGTCCAATGAGCTGTGACAGTCTGTATGCAAAAGGATTTTTCATACATACATATATATACGGTACAGAACAGTATGCACAATATTTACAATCATACAAAACAGGGGCCTAATCCCCATAAGACAGTACAGTAACAGTCAGTCTATACAGTCACTATAAAATAGAACAAAAGGGGGAAACTAAAACACCCCATAGCCTAAGCTTGGCAGGCTCGGAACCTCGCAGTGAGGCACAGTGGTTGGCTTGATAAAACTGGAGTTTACCCCGACGCTTCTAGCATTGGTCCGGTGCCTGTACACCTACATATATATATGAACAGTGAGCTAAAGCCCAGTGAATAACGTAATGCGTAAAGAGGTTTAGAATGAATGTCCTTACAGTAATGAAAACAGTTCATTAAATCAGTATATCAGTTGTTCAGTACAGTAAACAGTCATATGTGGTACATCCATTAGCATAATAGTAACAGTAGGTCTTAAAAGACCGAACAATAAATGATGGCCATCAATCAGTAAACAGTAGTGGTTCTAACAAGGGAACCGACAGAGATCTCTGTAACAGTAACAGTCAGTAACAGTAATTGCTAAGGATGCCACAATACAGTTCAGAATATAGGACATACATTCATTCAGTTAACAGTATCAGTTTAGAAAACAGTACAGTTCAGTATTCAGAAGATAATCATTTTGAACATATCTTTACACAATCGTTACTCACAGAGTTCTGGGCTACAATAAGCTAGAGCGTCTCCTCGGAAGCCAACCCTACACAGTACAGAATGAACACACACTAAGCTACACAGTTGGGAAGGATAATAATAATTTAATCCCTAATTGCCTCGGTGTGTTCTACATCTATATCCTCATTAAGATGTCTTAAACTAGGCCTAAGAATGCCTAGGATGGGATGAGGATGCAAAGATGTATTCAGAAAACATTTTCAGAATTTGCAGTGAAACAGGGTCCCGCTCGAGCGTAGGTTACTCCGCTCGAGCGGACAGGCAAACAAAGGTCCCCGCTCGAGCGTCAACTTACTCGCTCGAGCGGACCAAAAAGTACTGGATAGGTGAAATTCAACCTCGATGCCCGCTCGAGCGTGTCACCCAATCCCCCGCTCGAGCGTACATTCCTCCGCTCGAGCGGACTGATGAACAGTGCAAAGTATTGGAAGCTCGATTTTCCCGCTCGAGCGGCACTTCCCCCGCTCGAGCGAAAGACCAAAATCTGGAAATTCCAGATTCGAGTCCCAAACCCAAAATCAAGTTTAGATGCATAAAATTCGATCCTCTTGGGCCAATTTTCTGGAAAACCTAAGTAAACCCATAGAACAACATGCTACAAAGGTCAATTTGAGGAATCAAGGCCCAAGGGTGTTTCAATTAAACTCATTTTCAAACTCATTTTCATGAACAATGTTCAAACATGACATGTATGCATTCAAACCAATTTAAAGCTTTAATGCTTGCTCAATTGAGCTCATTTCTTCAAGAACTTGGTGTAATCATGGATTATGATCAAAAGATAGACATGCATGCAAGGTTTCCATGAAATCAAGCTCAAAACTCTTCAATATACACATGCATGCAACAATTAAGCTTTATATCGACACTATTGAACCAATTCATGCTTTAACTCTACAATTTGACATGAGTCATGCAAGAACAATCTTAAATACAACAATGAGAGGTTCAATGATCTACCTTAGGTCTTCAAATGCAAGTCTAGAGGCTCAATTGACAATCTACACTTCAATTTCTTCAAGACCACCAAGTAATACACAAGATGAGGCCAAAATCTCCCTTAATTCTCTCTCTCTCTAACTTGGTCGGTTGTAGGCAACAAAAATGGCTGATGAAATGTGTGTGTCTAAGTGTATCAAGGCTCCTATAGATGTTAGATAGTGGCCCACTCAAAATGGCAAGGGTGTAATTAAAACCAACTTACAATTTATCAACATTTAATCTAATTTAATCATACCAAATAAATTTTCAGTTAAATATACCATAAAATCATATAAATTATGATGATCATGAAACACTAAACGATTTCCGGTTCGGCCGCCGATAAGGCCTTCAATTAGCTGTTCAATCATAAAGACATAAATAGATAATGAAATAAGCAACAGATAGACATGCAATTCAAATAGATACACTCAATCAATCAGTTTCAGATTTCAGTCAATCAGTTCAGTATTTCAATTACTTCAATTATCAGTCACAATCAGTCTCAGTTTAGCCATAATCGGTAATTAATCGGTAATTAGTGTGAGGGTCATTACACCGTTGCCTCGTATTGATGACTTATTCGACCAATTGAAAGGTGTCCAAGTATTTTTCAAGATTGATCTTAGATCTGGATACCACCAATTGAAAGTCAAAGCTGTGGACATTGAAAAGACTACTTTCTGAACAAGGTATGGACATTATGAATTTCTTGTTATGCCTTTCGGAGTTACTAACGCACCTGCTGCATTTATAGATCTTATTAACAGAATTTTCAAACCATTCCTCGATGAATTTATAGTTGTATTTATAGATGATATTTTGATTATTCCAAGAGTAAGGAGGAACATGAACATCATTTAAGAATCGCTTTGTAAACTTTGAGAGAGACGATATTATATGCAAAACTGACAAAGTGTGAATTCTAGCTTGATAGTGTTATGTTTTTGGGGCATGTGATTGATAAAGATGGCATTTCAGTTGACCCACAAAAAATTGAAGCAGTAGTGAATTGGCCTAAACCTACCAATGTTACTGAAGTCCGTAGTTTCTTGGGTTTGGCCGGATACTACCGAAGATTTGTGAAAGATTTCTCCAAAATTGCCTTGCCTTTGACTCAGTTGACTCAGAAAGGAGTACCGTTTAACTGGACCAATCAGAGAGAGTCAGCCTTTCAAGAATTAAAGACTCGACTTGTGACTGCACCGATTCTCACCTTACCCTCAGGTACAGATGGATTTACTATTTTTAGTGATGCTTCTTATAAGGGTTTGGGGTGTGTATTGATGCAAAATGGTAAAGTCATTGCCTATGCTTCCCAACAACTAAGACCATATGAAAGAATTATCCAACACATGATTTAGAGCTTGCTGCAGTAGTATTTGCATTGAAAATTTGGCGCCACTACTTGTATGGAGAAACATGTGAAGTTTATACGGACCACAAGAGCTTAAAGTATTTCTTTACCCAGAAAGAGTTGAACATGAGACAACGGAGATGGCTGGAATTGATAAAAGACTATGAGTTGCAAATTTTGTACCATCCATGGAAAGCTAACACTGTTGCTGATGCACTTAGTCGAAAATCAATTGGGAATTTGGCTTGCTTACTTACCGGGCAAAGAGAATTGCTACATGATCTTGAGAAATTTGATGTTGAAATTGCTCTGCTAGAACAAGGCGGAATATTAGCTGCTATTTTTGCTCAACCGGCGATTCTTGAAGAAATTAAAGAAAAACAACAACAGGATGAATTTCTAAAAAAGATTATTGATGAACGGGAATCTAAACCAAGGTCGGACTTTGTATTTGAAAGTGATGTGTTGAAATTTCAAGGTAGATTATGTGTACCAAATGATCCCGAATTGAAAAAATGAGTTTTCCAAGAAGCCCACAGTTCAAAACTTTCTATCCATCTAGGGAATACAAAAATGTACCAAGACTTGAAGCTTAATTTCTAGTGGCTAGGAATGAAAAAAGAAATTGTTGAATATGTGTCAAAATGCTTACATTGCCAACAAGTCAAAGCCGAGCATCAACGACCCGCGGGATTGCTTCAACCACAACCAATACCAGAGTGGAAATAGGAGCATATTACCATAGATTTTATTGTTGGACTACCTCACTTCAATAGAAGTATGGATTCAATTTGGGTAATTGTTGATAGTTTGACTAAGCTCATTTCTTACCTGTCAAAATAATTTATAATGCGGATAAGCTGGCTACAATTTATATCAATGAGATTGTTAGATTGCATGGAGTGCCTATATCCATTATTTCTGATAGGGGCTCGAAGTTCACATCAAGATTTTGGCAAAGTCTGCAAACAACATTGGGTACTGAATTGAGATTAAGCAATGCATATCATCCACAAACCGATGGCCAGTCAGAAAGAACAATTCAAACTCTGGAGGACATGTTGCATATGTGTCTGCTTGATTTTCAAGGGAATTAGGAAACTCACTTTCCTTTAGCTAAATTTGCCTACAATAACAGTTACCATTCAAGCATTGGTATGGCGCCTTTTGAGGCATTGTATGGCAGAAAATGTTGGTCTCCTATTTGTTGGGCTGAAGTTGGAGATGGGTCTTTACTTGGGCCTGAACTTGTGCATGAAACAACGGAAAAGGTAAAGTTAATTCAACAAAGATTGAAAACCGCACAAAGTCGACAGAAAAGTTACGCGGATGTCCGAAGGCGAGATAGGGAATACAAAGTGGGTGACCATGTTTTTATTAAAGTGACACCGATGAAAGGGCAGATTCACTTTGGAACCAAGGGCAAGTTAGCACCAAGATATGTTGGGCCGTATGAAATCATTGAAAAGATTAATCCAGTGGCATATCAGATGGCACTTCCTCCCGAAATGGAACATATGCATAACGTCTTCCATGTTTCGATGTTACGAGATTATCTTCGAGATCCTTTTCATGTTATTGAGCCTACTCATGTGGTATTGAGTGATGACTACACTTATGAAGAGCGGCTTATTCAGATTGTAAACCGACGAATTAAGAAGTTGAGAAATAAAGAAATCCCATTGGTGAAAGTAGATTGGCAAAATCATGGGGGTATTTATGTAACATGGGAAAGAGAGGATGATATGAAGCGAAGATATCTTGACCTTTTTCCACTTGATGCTATATTCTTCCCGGAGGAAGGTAATTGAGTTTGGAGGACCAAACGTCCTAAGGGGGGGAGAATGTGACAACCGCCTCCTTAATTAAATTGATTATGTGTTTATCACTAATTATGTGATTATATGCTATGAAGTGTTATTGTGATGCCATATGATTACTTGAATTGTATTATTATGGACAGATAGGTTAAAGTGAATATGAAACCTGTCTGATTCGTTAATTTTAATAAGTTAGAAGTAAATCATAGGATAGGAATTAGAACCTAATCCACATTAGTACACTTTAAGTAGTGGAATTAAGAAATGAATAAGATAATGAGATTAATTAAATTTGAATTACTTGACTACAATTTAATTAAGAAATGAATTATTATTATTATTATTATTATTATTATTATTATTATTATTATTATTATTATTATTATCATAGAGTATTCTACTAATTTGACCAAAGAAAAGAACTAGTGGGCTTGATAGATATACCACACGTAGAGAGAGAGAGAGAGAGTGTGTGTGTGTGTGAAGGTGCTCTAAGTATAGAACTCAACAAGAAGAGAGGAAAAAAAGGAAGAACTAGAAGGAAGTTGGGAACCTGGCTAGAATTCTCTTCAATCATCAAAAATAGGTAAACTTTTCTTTCCAATTTCTTGAAACTAAAGCTCCTTTACTTATCATCTACTAAGATACAAATGTAATTGAGGAGAATTTACAAGGAATTAGAGGCTTTAGTACATGAAAGCCAAGATAGAAAATAATTGTGGGAAGTTGGCCTTAAATTCAACATGCATGGCATATTTCATGGACATTTGATTTCATTTGTTTAATTTCTTGCATAATCTCCATAAGTCTAACAGTTTGGAAAGGGTTTTCTCATCAACTTTACAACTTGAAGCTTTGAGATGCTTAGTTATGTGTTTATGTTTTTAGTTGAAGTCTTAAACTTTTAACTTAGCCATTTGAACCTTGTTGACAAGTTTGGGTTTGTGTTTCATAATCAAGAGTCAAAGTTGAGCATGTTTATATGAGTTTTTATGAATGAATTGCATGAAAATAGGGTTGTTTTTGCAAAAAAACACACTACTCAAACTGAGCAATTTTCGAATTGTCATTGAAGCACTACCGCACGTGCGGCTTGGGGCCCCGCACGTGTGGAAAACAGGGTAATTCTTGCTGAACATACTGAAATATATGCACTTGCGGGGGTAAGTGCGGTGAAGGTCCCGCACGTGCGGCTGGGACCCCCACATGTGTGGCCCTTTTTGGACAAACTTGGTTTGTTTTTCACTTCTCTTTTCTGCCTTTCGGGTTTCCGTTTGCATGGTTTTAAAGTGTTTTCATGATCATTTGCATCTTATGAGTGCATTAGATTGAACTAGATTGAACTAGATCGAATGAATGAAAAGTTAGAACTGAACAAGTAAAGACGAATGGTAATTGAATAAGTAAACAATCGAATCGATGGTATTGACCGAGGATTGAATGTAATTGTATCGTTGTGCTTGACTTTATTTGTCTAGGTCGGACGCCGAACCAATAGTACATGTACCGAGGAGCCCACTGTGAGTAACAATGTTGTAAAGATATGTTCAATCGTATTTATTTTCAGATTAATAAATCATATTATTTTCTGAAATGATACTTTTATCGACTGAATGATGATCCTATTTTGAACTGTATTCGTGGCATCCATAGCGTATTGTCATTGTTATTGTTATTGATATTGCTATTGTTACAGAGATCTCTATTAATTCCAAATCTTGGAACCATTGTTATTGTATGATGGCCATCAATTGATTGTTCGGTCTTTAAGACCTATTGTATTGAATTGTTGCCATTGGATGTACCACGTATGACCTATATGAATATGAATGTGATTGAAAATGATTGATTGAATCGAATGATTGAACGATTGATTGACAAAGGATATTGATTGAAATCAATTGTCTCAAAGACTGTAAAGACATCATTCTTAACCTCTTTACACATTTGTTATTCACTGGGCTCTTGCTCACTATTTATTATATATATGTAGGTAATCGACCACCGAATCAAAGCTAGTGGCGTCGACCTGAACCCTTGTTTTGTCAAGCCAGCTATTGTGCCTCATCGCAAGGTTCCGAACCTGAATGTGTCAAGGCTTTTTGAGTGGTACAAATTCACCCTTTTTTAGTATGTTAAGTGAAGAGAATGTTTTAAGACTATTATCAGTGCTCTTTTTGATGATGGGATTAATTTCCTATCTTGTATTTTGCCTTGTATATATATATGAGTTTACAGACGTGAATTGTTTTGGATATGGCTATGTATATGGAAGTTTATTTTCATTCAGGTCCTTACAGCTCATTGGACATCATCTTATTATTGATTGGCTTCCGCCAGCCCCCTATTATAATTTATTATTGCCATTATTGTTAAACAGGCCTTTGGTAATCATGGATTACTGGCCAGTTACGGCATTAAACCTATAGGGTCGGGTTTGGGTCTTGACACGAAGAGTTCAAGTTCGAGGAGAAGATAATTAGAAGCCAATCTTATGTGGTTGTACTAATTTGCAAAGTTAAGACATATGTATTGTGATAGGTTTATTATTTATGTCTTTTAATAACGTAATGTCATGGTTCTAAAAAGATTGTATCCTTTCATTTCATATAGTTATGCATTGTTATGAATGGATATTGTAAATGGACTCAATATAACAAATAATGGTTTTCACACATTAGAAAACTAATTTTGCCCGAATTATATAAAGAGTCCGTCTTGTATTTGCTTTGTTAGGCCTTTGGTAGTTTAGGACTATTAGTCGATCACTACACCATCCTGTTTAGGACAGGTTGGGGTCATGACACCCAACTGCACCTGTAGACACCCCATTTTTGACCGTCCTCAAGACTTGGACGTCACCGTTGGAACACTCGGTGATTATCCATGTTTGTGTTCGTTTGGAGTTCCCGGAGTTCTCGGCTCGCGCACCTTGCCTCAGGACTTCCGAACTCGACCGTTTGGTGTTTGGTTTTGCACCAAACACTTGTGTTTTGCCTTGGGAAGGCAGGGAATGCTTTGTGAGGCATCCCCACACACCACCGGCAGTGGCTAGAGGCCACCGGCTGGCTGGTGTGGCCACCGGCACTATATTGTGCCGGTCGGCACTATTTTGTGCCGGTCGGCACTATTTTTGGCAAAATGACCATTTTGCCCTGCCGACTGTTGTGCAGCTGCTTTATCAGATATTTTTAGACAGCTGTATCACTTTTTGCTCCCCTCCATACACGTGTATGGAGGGATGAGCCTTTAGGCTTGCTTAACTTGTAAGTTTTCATGCCTATACAAGAGAAGGCTCTTCTCTTGGCTCAAGGGTTAGAAGATTTGGAGAGTTAGACATTTTAGGAGAGGAAGAAGCTCTGGTTTTAGGTTAGATTGTGTGTATCTATCCTATCTCTCTCTTTCTTTCTTGTTTTGTACACTAGGTGTTTGTGCCTTACTATTGCACATCAACACCTAGTGTTTCACCTTCCTCTTGGAATTGAAGTGCTAAGGGCTTGTTCTTGGTGTTCTTGGCTGGTTTGGAGCTCAAGGAACCAACAACTTCAACCTTTGTGAAGTTGATCATCAAGGGTAAGAAACTTACTTTATTTATCCCATTTTTGCACTCCATTTTTGCCTAGTTTAAAACAGTTTTTGTGCTTGGTCTATAACACAAAAGAGTTCTGATTTTTAACCCTCTTTATTGTTTATTAAGAGTGTTTAGTGGTTTGGGTAGGTTTGACCACCCTTAGGCCTTGAAAAGGGCACTTTTTTGTGCTATTTTGGAGAGATCCGGGACTTGTGTGCTTGGACCTTTCCACCACTGAAATCTTGAGGGATTTCAGTGGTGGAGATGGTGCCTTAAAGTCCTAGAAAGGGGAGGGCCACCCCCTCTCCTTGATGTCCTTGAAAAGGGCAAGTTTTGGCTTCCAAAGGAGCACCATGTTTGAGTGTGTGTTGAGCATGCCTTGGTTGTTTTCCATGCTTATATTGCCATGATATAACATGCCTCCAAGTTGGTTTTGGCCTCCTATGCATGCTTAGTATAGTTGCCTTGTAATGCCTCTTTATGCCTTAACATGCCTAGGCTTGTATGCCTTCATTTCTAGCATGTTTTAGACTAGTGTTTGTGAAGATTTTGTGCTCATATTACCGTGTTTTAGGTCTGTCCATAAGTATTTTGGTCAATCTTAGCATGTTTAATATAGCCCCTTTGCATTTGGCTTGTTGGCCTTAAGAGCATGAGTGTGTAGCATGCTTTGCTTGCATTGTTTTTGATGGTCTAGAACCACCTAGCATGCTATTTCAGTCCCCTAGAAGTGCTTGTATGTTTACATTGCATGCCTCTTTGTGACTTCTTAAGCTAATGTTAAATGCTCCATGTTTTGGTCATGTTGCATGCCCTTGATTTCAAGCTTCTTAGATGCCATCTAAGTGGTCCTTTGGGCCTATTTTGACATGCTAGAAACCTGTTTTAGGTTGATTAGTGCATGCCATGTATGTTTGTGCAAAGTGTGGTTTGATGCCCTATTAGCTTGCCTTAAGCCTAGGCTATTTGCATGCTTTGTTTGATTTGATTTGTAACATGATTTGGCATCATGTTTGAAATGGATTTCAGAGCTTTTCAATGCATGCTATTAGTCCATGTTTGGCTTCTTTAAGTGTGCTTGAATGTTGCTTGTTTATGCCTTGGGTTTGGCACCTTAACATGTGCATGTGTGTGTGTGTGTTTAGTCCCCAATTGTAGGCATATTGGCTACTGATTTTAGGCCTTTTTGAGTTGCCTAATTCATGTCCAAGTCCATCATTTCATTGGTTTGCATGCTTGCCTTATATGCTTGTTTGCATGTTTGCATAAGTGCATCACATTGTCCATATTGCATACTAGTTTGCCATGCTTAGGATTGCATCACATTTGCATGCATGCTAGGTCTCTTGAAGTGAGTTTGATCGAGGTTTGGCACCCTTACTTGCTTGTTTGCATTACATGCATTTGAAATCAAAGTTGCATCCTTGGCTCTTAGGGCCATCACGCATGGAAATGCGCGATTGGTGGTCCGGGAATCGAGGCACATACCCCATCGAGTCATTAACATGATGTGGGATGTGTTTTGTGCATACATGCTTTGAATTACCTTGCCATGCATAGTTTGTCCTCTGCTGCTGTGAGTTGCAGGATCTGCAGAACATTTTGTGCCGACCGGCACTTTTTAGTGCCGACCGGCAGTGTTTTCCCAGCCGATGGAACAATTCAGTGCCGGTGGCCTCCTCCTTCAGCCGGTGGTGCTCTGCCCCAGCCGGTGGTACTCCCCAGTGCCCTGAGAGGCACTCCTAGGATTTTGGTAATTTTCTGAGGAGGAGAGCAGAGGAAACAGAGGCAATCCGTGCACGGCAGTGTGGTTCCGAGCCAATCCCGAGCGCGTGTTGCATCCGGACCTCTTCCCGAGGCGTTTACTGCTTTAATTAGATTAATTAATTTATTTAATTAATTTAGTTAATTTGTAATATTTAATTAGCTAGAGTAGTTAGTTATTTATTCAGTTCTGTATTATTATTCGGTCCCTCCGAGCGAGGGCAAAATTGTAATAAGTGTGTGTGAGTGGGTGTATGTCTTCCAAACCCCCATTTCTTTCTATCCCTTTTATTTACCTGCTTATGATGGTAGATTAGGGCATATTTAAATTAGCATACCTTATGCAATGCATGTGTGCATCCACGCATTTGTTGACATGCACCGGGCTCGGTACATCATACAAATCGCATTGCAATTTTCAATTCCAAATTGAATACGTGCTATTCGCACATTTCATATGCCATGTTTAGGGTTAGCCGAGCCTACTCTAGATTGCATCTATGCTTGTGTCGCATTAGCCACTTAACATGAACTAGGCCATGCATGTTTGCTAACCGGGTTATTGTTTCTGGCACGGAGTACGATGTAAGTTTTTGCGCTTTAGCATGTCGCATGCGTGTGAATGTTAACATGACAGTATGCCTGCCATGCGGCTAAGTGCTTATGTGATAAACTGCTTGAATGCCTGTGGGTGAAGGTTGGATTGCCTAAATTGGAACAACTCGTCGAAATCCGTATTTTAGCCTACTTACGAGTAGCAAAAAACCAACACGTTTTTCGAGACAAAACGGATATGCAATGATTATCTCCGAATTAGGCAATCTAGTCTATACTTTTGTGTTGTGCGCATCACATAGTAATTCTAGGTTAATAATCGGTATAAGAACGCATAAAGTTTTCAAAATCGGATATCACGGTTAGTAGAGGCCGGTCTTCGGACCGGGCGAAAGGGGGTGCTCATAGCTGACCTTCCCCGATCGTACCCAAGCTCCCGAGCCAAGACCACTTTGGTGATGACGGACACGTGGCCTTCGGCACCGAGTCAGGGTTTCCTAAATTCCCCATTTTAAAATATTTAGGTGGCGACTCTGTAATCTGGCAAAGCAGTCCATGTTTGGCACTACTTTTTCAAAAATCTGTTTTCTCAAACGATTTGCCGGATTTGGACTCTTTGGTTCAGATTTAGAACCGCGACACAAAGGAGAGTCCGAGCTGTAGCCGAGGTCCCCCGTGGACGTGCTACAGTTTCTGGCGACTCTGCTGGGGAGTTAGAGAGCTTGACTCGAACTCGTGATATCCTGTTTTGACTACACTTATGTGTTTCTTTGCATTGCATGTGCATTGGTGCGTCTAGGACACCGTGTTGGCCATCTGCTATTCCTGAGCGGTTTGCCGGAGGCTTGCCTTGTCAAGGCATGACCATAAGGCTGACCGGTTGCGGGCTCTGCCAGTATGGGAACACAAACCCCGGTTTCACCAGGGCACCCTCTTTTGACCATTCGACCTAGTGCATATTCGGAATCCATAGTGACCATTCCAAACTAGGACAGGTTGCTTACCCGATATAGGTTGTTTGAAACCGCTGTGTGCGTAGTGAAACCCTAGCTCCTGACAAAATAGGACAGGGAAACCTACCCCAACATAGGGGTGTTTTGGCTCTCATTTATCTGCTATGTGCTTTTAGAGTGTGTCTCTGCAGGGAATATACATATCAGTTTACAAGTGTGAGTATCAGACCCGAGGGGCATTAGTATCAGTGTTGTTGAGAATCAGTTATGTCTGCGGATATCAGTTCAGTTTGAATAGTGATTCTGGGAAACAGTGATCAGTAGCAGAGTACAGTTATTCGGCTACATCCGTGCTTGATCTGTTTGGGGCTGAAATGCTGCTTGTTTTCCGTTTCAGTTTAGGGATTCAGAGGGCCAATCCAGAACAGTTAGTGCCTTCCCCTCACTGCGGCAGGACTTAGTATGATGCAGAATTCAGAAGAAATCGTGGTCATGACGGCCGCGTTGGATCAAGAAATCACCTTACATGATGAAACCACCGTTGACATGCCGCATCCGCCCAGATCGCCGGCCGCGCACCCGGTTTGGGCTCCCCGGCTATATCAGGCTCGCGAGCCCACTACATTTGAACTAATGGGGATGATAGGTGATCTTCAAAGATCCGTGACGGATCTCGCCTATGGAATGACAGTTTCGCCGCCAGTCGCACCATACGTCGGAGGCTTTGTACCCCAGGAGCCCCCGCTACTGGGACGAATTGTGATTGAACTCAACCAACCGGAGATGACCTCCAGTTATGGTAACGACGCATCAAACCAAGTTCTGAATCAGGCCGAGGCCAGAGATAAAGGCAAGATGGAGGCAGATGCCGACCCTATCGAACAACTGCTGTGGGCAGTAGAGGCTTTGAAAGCCAGGGGGATGAACAAGCAACAGATATCTACAGTTGCGACGAAAGCTGTGGAGGATGCTTTCCCCGCTCCGCCTGAGGGCAGTTCTAGTCAATCAGAGAACCGGGATAGGCCCCGTCACGCCAAAACAGTTCTTCCTGCTCCCAGCCTTGCATCCGGAAAAGATCAAAAATCCAAGGCCGCACCCGCCGATCCATTCGCTAGTGCATCTAGCAAGAGTGCTCAGGCCCCGAAGTATCTGCCCCGAGGGCACAGGGTCTTCCACCCTCTTTACATGCCTCTGTCTAGGGCACTGTTGATTTTGGCCAAAAAGGGGCATCTCAAACCCTTGGAGCCCCGGCCCCTACCGAAGAATCTCCCCGCCGCACATGATGCTTCTCTGTACTGTGCGTACTATCAGCAAACGGGCCATGCCACTGACAATTGTTTTCGCCTCCGTCACGAGGTGCAGGATCTGATTGACAACGAGGTTATCCTCCCGCCTACCTCAGCCAAGTCAGTCACTACAGAGTTCTTGGATTTTGAGGACACAGATACTGCGAGTATGTAATCAGAAGATGAACCGCCTGTGGGCGATGCTTGGTGCATTTTGGATATAGCGTTTGGCACGCATCTTTGGGCACCTGCTAAATGTTAATTTTTGTAAATTCTGACTTGGGTGTCGAGTCAGTCTTCTGTTTTGTATTGAGCTTGTCTCATTGTTTTGAGACATTCCTTTTGCTTAAGGGTCTGTCTAATTGTAATGAGTCAGTCCCTCTTCTATAGAATACCAGGTGATTTCGGGGTTGTTGCCTCAAACACCGTTTTGTCTTATAAACAGTTGTTTTTGCTTTTTCTTGAGTCTGCTTCTGTCAGGGAGCCAGTTTCGCTCACAAATCTACATGAAACGGCCATGGCTATCAGGTGCTGTATTTGTTGTTATTTGAATTAGCCGTACCAAAGGGTGTGAATGGAACGACAGTACATATCGCCTGCTCTCTTGCGCCTTGAACATCGTTGTGATGACCTAAGCTTTTCATAAAAACCCTTTTCGAACACTGCGGTGATGAAAACAAAGAGGAAGTAATTCCTCGGGCTTTGTAAAATTTTGATCATTTTGAGAAAAAGAAGCGCATGCTAAGCTTTTCATGAATGAAATCATGCTTGTCGGCGTGAGTACTGAGGAAGACCCTGGCCTGATCCAGACTAGTTCCACATTATCTTCAGCACGAGCGATTTGCCGCTTTCTTAAAAACTTTCAAAAACAAAATATTTTGTGCAGTCTCGCGAAGACTTGTGTGGAATCGCTCTTGAGATTGTGTAGCCCAGGATCGCTCTCAGCCTCAAGACTCGATCTATCTGTTGCAAACCGGAACCCGGTCAAAACATTCAGTGCCATGAAACGCCTGTGTGGCCCATTTTGAAGCAGCCCTCGAGCAAGAGGCATCAAAGCCAGATCGTGGAGATCAGATCCCACCAGGCAAGGCTCATGAAGCAACCGTGATCGATTCTTCTGCAAATCAACACCGCAGTCACTCTCTTGGATACGGAAAGGCCTCAATCTCAAAACCATTTGGCACAGGCTTGCTACACTTTTACCCTTTGAGAGGCTCGCTGGGCCGAAAACCCGGAAGGGCGGTCCAGGCAAAAGTTAGAGCAAAGAAAAAAGACAAAAAAAAGAAAAATACAAAAAGAAATGAAAAAAAAGAAGCAAGAAAAGAGAAGAAAAAGAAATGAAAATGCAAAAAGAAAAGAAAAAGAAATGAAAAGAAGAAAAACATAGCTCGCAAGGTCGAAAACCCGCATTGGGCGCCTTGGCAAAAGTTAGAGCCTAAACAGTGAAGGTTAAAATACCCGAGTGTACCTTAACCCGAACTACGTAAGGCTTGATTCCCATGTTTGGGATACGTAGGCAACTTCATCCTGAAGTCCAGCCCCCAACGCTTCCATAGCGTCTCAGTCCATGTAATGGTTTTGATTACCCATGCTTCCTCCGAATCCGATGTCTCGGTTGCAACAATTGGAGCTGCGTGATCAACTTCCTTCTGGAACCCAGTCACCAACGCTTTCAAGGCGACTGTGTCCATATATTGTTTGTGGCTGTCTTCGTCCTCTCCGTGCCTGAGAGCCCGGTCGAGCTCAATCATCAATAGGCATGCCGCGGCATCATCCAAACAAGGGGCAACTTTCCGTTGCCATCTATTGCCAAAGTTGCCCTCAGTCGTCATCCAAACTAGGGGCAACTTTCCGTTGCCCTTCCTCTCCCCCTTTTAAGCCAGGGGCAATTTTCCAAATTGCCTCCGATCCGAGGTTGCGCATCTCGATGGTGAGTTCCGTGCTCGTTGCGCATCGACTGTTTGCAAAAAAATAGTTTTTGAAAATTTTTACTGAGGTTGGCTAGTTTCTCGAAAACTATTTTATTCTCCAAAATTGGACCATGTTTGGACCCAAAAGGAAAACTTTCAGTGCTTGCAACCTGACTTGCATGATTTTCAAATCAAAAATTGCCAAGCACGCTAATCTGGCGTTCATTTTGATCAAAACTGTTTTAAAAAAAAAAAACAAAGAATGGTCAGAATAATGAACTAGGGGCACAGTTGAACCAGGTATCCTGTCTTCCCCCCACCGTCAGCACGCATTTGCCAGAGAGGCGCTCTGTCTACCAGAAGGAATAGTCGCGAGCTAGCTGTATCGGGCATGAATCCGCCACTTCCTATTCATCTATCAACCACTCAGGGGAGGGATGGAAAATGAGAGAATAAAGAATAGAGAGGTGTAAGCCGAGAGAAAAGTGAGAAGAAGGTCTTGTGAGAAAAAAAACCGAGCTCGAGGGCCGAGTGATGCGAGAATCGCAAATCAGAGAGGGTGGGAAACCTGCCCGGAAGGATTGGCTCCTCAAGATCTTTTGTTTTCAAACGCGTCCGTGTCGTGTCTTTTGGTTTGTTAGTCTCAACTTAGTTTTGAGTCTTTTTCGAGTGTGTCTCGTTGTGTTTAGGTCGTGTGCCTTTTACTTTCTGTACTTGAGTTCTCCGGCGGTGTCCAGTTGTAGGCTCGAGACCCAGGTTAAAAACCTCTCTTTACCTCAAAATCGTCTGCGCTCAGAATGCCGTGCCATTCTCTACATCCATGCGAGGTAAGAGAAGAAATGGAAAATTTGGGACATCCGAGTGTGTTTCAATTTCAGTCAGTTCCGCCTGCCGTGATCCGGCTTGTCAGATTGGGCTGTTTGTTCAAAGTTTGCCGTGTGCGGAATGGACCGAATGTTGGGTTATGGGCTGTACGCAGATTAATCCCCAGCGGAATGTGGGCTGTGTTCAGTTTGAGCAGTGGTTTGTATGATTTGTTTGCTGTTAGTTGGTTGGTTATCCGATTATTACAGTGCAAGTGCCCAATTTCCAGGCAGTAAAACAATTTCAGTTACATCGAGATGTAATATGATGCAATGCAGTGCAAAGTAGGAGATATGTAAACATAACACTTTTCAGATAAAAAGTTTGTTTTATATAATCTCTTTCAGAGTACAAACTTTTGAAGAAAGCAAAAAAAATCTGCCTGCGGCAGTACATAGTACTCTATCTACCAAAGAGAGAAAAGTACAAGAAAAGAAATAAAGAAAAGAAGCAGCAAAATCATCATCATCAGCAGCAGGCCTCATGCCTGAGGATCAGTCCTCGCCCTCTTCCTGGGCAAAAGCACAGGAGCATCGTCGGAGCTGTCACTGTCGGAGCCCGAGCCCGAGCTGTCCCCGGCCTCCTCCGCAAATGACTCCGTCCCCGCCTCCGACTCACCATCTCCTGGAACTGGAGCTCGTGAGCTGCTCCCCACGTGACCACGTCCCCCTCTAGTGCGAGGGAATATCCTGCCATCCCGAGTAGAGAGGGGAGGCCCAGCTGGAGCAGCGCCACCCACTGGAGGGATCGGGAAAGGAGGCTGAAAATACAAAGAACAAACACATCAGAAAACTGTGAGCAGTTTATCAGTGCAGAATGCAGTGTATGAGTACAGTGTGTGGATGCCGTGAGCAGTTTATCAGTGCAGAATGCAGTGTATGAGTACAGTGTGTGATGCCGTGAGCAGTTTATCAGTGCAGAATGCAGTGTATGAGTACAGTGTGTGAATGCCGTGAGCAGTTTATCAGTGCAGAATGCAGTGTATGAGTACAGTGTGTGGATGCCGTGAGCAGTTTATCAGTGCAGAATGCAGTGTATGAGTACAGTGTGTGGATGCCGTGAGCAGTTTATCAGTGCAGAATGCAGTGTATGAGTACAGTGTGTGGATGCCGTGAGCAGTTTATCAGTGCAGAATGCAGTGTATGAGTACAATGTGTGAATGCTGTGAGCAGTTTATCAGTGCAGAATGCAGTGTATGAGTACAGTGTGTGAATGCTGTGAGCAGTTTATCAGTACAGAATGCAGTGTATGAGCACAGTGTGTGAATGCTGTGAACAGTGAATCAGTGCAAGATGCAGTGTATAAGTACAGTGTATGAAAGCCGTGAGCAGTTTATCAGATTTTTGTGCAGTGTAGCAGATTGTGCGAAACAGAGTATGATTTGAGACTGTGGTCAGAAGAACATACCGGCAGGCTGTAGACGGCCAAGGCGTCGAGAGTCCGCTGCAGCATCCCCATCAGGGAGGCATTCAGCTCCACAGACTGACGGGTATACTCGGAGGAAGCCTGCAAAAGTATTAAATACATCAGTATTCTGTGGGATATTTGAATGAACTGAAATGAAATAACAATGCAAGATGCAGAAATAAAGTAATACATACCGGAGGCAAGTCGGGAATGCCAGCCAACTCGTGACCAGCCGGAGGAGGAGCAAAAGGGATCTGGTAGGTCTCCCCACTCTGCCCCCTATAAGTCAACATGGTAGGCAGAGCGGGCCAGCCCGTCCCTCGTCCCCTCTGCACTCCCCTCCTGCCGCGAGCTCGAGCCCTCTGTGACGACCCCACTCCTGCTCCTGCCTCTGCCCGGGCCGCTGGCGCCGCAGGTCTCGCTGGATCAGCTCGGGAGCCCCCGCTCAAAGGCCGCATCAAGAAGGTCCGGACGTACTCTGAGTAGTCGCCCTCGCCCCTGTCGGCATCTACGTCCACGGCCCAGCCAAGGGTGTAGTCCTCCATCTGCTGGAAGCTGTACCCCTCAGTCTCCCTCATGCGCTCGGGAGGAAGGATCGGAACTATCTGCTCCGGTAACCCTAGGGTCTGGCGTATGAAACGCTCACCCAGGTACCAGGCCCGACAGACCGGGCCCTCCAGGAGAATCCGGTAGCGCGAGGTCTCGATGGCGCCGGCATACCGATCTCGTATCACCGCTGGTAGTGGAGCCCACGGCTGCCAGGTGACCTGAAATGAAATACAGTTGATTATCTACTGATATAGAAATGTACGCTTGAAAGCGAAGCTTAAACGGACTGTAAGTAAAACATACCTCGGTGGGGGTGATGGTGTCGAAGAAACGGCGGAAGAAGCTAAAAGTGTCCCGGGGCCTCCGGGCGCATCGCCCGTCGTAACGGCGAGAGAAGGGGACGACCAGAGGGGTCTCCGCCTCTGGCACTGGCTCTAGTCTGGGGAAGTAGGCGTACACCCACAGCTGCAAAACAGACGTCAGTATGACTATCAGATCAAGCAGGATGCAGAATAAAGCAGAAATAACGGAGCCGTGTGTTGTGTATTGTGTTGTGCAGAGTGTACAGCGTGAACAGTGTGCAGTCAGTGTAAAGCGGAGTATGTGTGTGCCGTGTGTACAGTATACAGACTACAGTGTGTGCAGTGTACAAAATACAGAAAGTATAGAACAGAAATGTAAAGTAGAGAAGAAGACATACCTCCCAGGCTCGCCAGTAGCCTCCTAGCAGCTGTCCACTGCCACGAGAGACTGAGCTCATATAACCGTAGAGTGTGGCCAGAGCGGCGCCGCCCCAGTCATATCGCAGGAGGTCCCGGACGTCCACTAGTGCGCTGAGAAGGCAGAGGGGCACTGTGTTCGCCCGGTCGGCGAAGAGAGTCGTCCCGAATAGGAACATCAGGAAGCCGCGTGCATATCTCTCTACGGCCTCTGGGGTCATCGGGGCTGCATCAATGAGTGCGGACTGGACCCGAAACTGCACCTCGAACCAAGAATACCGGACGAAGCCGGGACGAGCCAGAGGCGGAGCCGCGCCAAGTAAGTAGACCTGGGCTGCGGTCCACTCATCCATGTCTATATCAAAGGGGATCGGATCACCCCCTACCCCGATGCCAGTGAGCACCGAGAAATCGTAAGGGGTCATCGTCATGTCCCCAGCCGCAGAAAGATGAAACGAATCGGTGGTGTCCCACCACCTCTCCGCCAGAGCGGCAAGAAGAGGTCTGCATGCGGAGAGCTGGAAAGTCCCCTGCAGAAGGTACCAAAGCCCGCCTGGTCCACGATGCGTCGAACCGCCTCGGGAAGATCCAAGTACCACTCTCGAGCCGCGACATTCCCATACCCGCGGATGGCATGGGAATCTCCCTGTTTCAAGCAAATAGTTGCAAAGCAATATGAGATGTACAGTTCTGAGGAAACATGTTAAAGTCGATACAAATCTGGTATGCGTGCAGATTTTTAAAATTCAAACAGAAACCGGGTACCGGTGTGCTTGCAGTAAACTACAAGCGCGTGATGCGTCAGTGTGTTTTGGATGCTCCAGTGTAAACTTGGTGCATGTGTGCACATTTTTCAGATTCAAGCAGATATCGGGTTTCAGCGTACCAGTGGGTGGGCTACGCCTGTGATGTGTCAGTATGTTTGTGAGGATCAGTACAGATATGGTATGTGTGTACATTTTTCAATTCAAGCAGATATCGGGTTATGTGTGCCAATAGTGAACTACAACGTGTGATGTGTCCGCGTGTTTGTGTAGTTTTGTGCAAATACAGCATGCGTGTTTTCAGATTCAAATAAGCACCGGGTGTCGGCGAATTTGCAGTGCAATGTGTGCCGTGTTTGGGTGATTCAGACTAGTGCAGTGTGTGTGCATGTGCGTCGGTCCTAAACAGATGTCAGTTATGAGTTTGTCTACAATCAACTACAGTACAGTACATCAGAACTAAACAGATAATGGGTTCAGTTAGCTACGGCAGTTGACAGTTAAAGGTCCTACATTGCAGAAAATCAAGTAGATCAAGATGTTACCTCGGAAGCGCCGAAGGACAAGTGAGAGGCCGGCTCGCGTAGGAGAAGCTCCGGGTCCAGAGCCCTGTCAAAACCGCGGAAGTGGCGGAGCCCATCTGGCGGAAGTACGTGAATGGCCGGGCGGTAGGTCGCCGGGTCGAATGGTCGCTCGCTCAGCGGGAGGAGCTCGACCCCGGGATCCATCTCGTGATCCGGGGGAGTCCCGACATGTGGAACGTCGTCAGCCATAGTAGTGGTAGTGAAAAAATGACCGGAAAAGGAAAACCGAGCAAGAAGGTGAAAAGTCAACTGGGAAGTCAACCCCGAGAGGGTCGGAAATGGCCGGGAAGGCCGGAAGAGGAAAATGCACGGAAAGGAAGGTGAAATCGAGGGGAACAAGTCCCGAAAAAGTGGAAATAGCAAAAGAGGCGCCGAAACAAAGTTTTGTTCGGTTCAAAATGTCCGAAACGCGGTGAACTTCGCGAATCGGACGACGAAAATGGCGCGAAAACTCGAGGAAATGAGCGAATGAGGAGGAAAAGAAGCACTAGAGAGAGAAAGTGAAGGTTTTCGGCGGAGGCAAAGTGAGGAAATAGGGTTTCAAGCCCTATTTTAAAAGACCCGAAGCAAAATGGCAGAACTGCCCCCGATCAGGCATTTTCTGCCGGTCGGCACTTTTTTGTGCCGATGGATGAGTTTAGGCAGCCGGTGGCAGCCGGTGACCACCCCACCCAGCCGGTGGTGCTCCCAAGGATGTTTTTAGGCAAGATGAGGGGTCTTGGGTCTCCATAGATCAATAAAGTGCAAGAAAGTGCATCCCCGATGCTCAACCGGTCTCCGTTTCGACCTCGGACCGTGTCTTCTGTGCATGGCGCTCAAATTCAAGCAAGATTGTATCCTTTCGTATCCTTTTTATCTTTCATAAGATTCAAAATTGCCCTATGTGCGCTGCGTGCATCCATCACTTTGTCTAGTGCGGCACGTCGCGCCGTTTTAAGCATCCTCTGCGACTTGTACTATTTTTGTATTTTGTGCGACATGCGTGTCACACCCGCATCATTTTGTACTTCGTGTTGCACGCATGTCGCACTTAGCATTCATTTCATTTTCAATTCGCGCGAGGTGTGCCACCTCCCGTGTTTCATTTCATTTTCAATTCGCGCGAGGTGTGCCACCTCACGTGTTTCATTTCATTTGCATTTCAATTCGCGCGAGGTGTGCCACCTCCGTGTTTCCTTTGCATTTTCATTCGCGTGAGGTGTGCCACCTCACGTGTGTGTGCCACCTCACGTGTTTCATGTCGTTTGCATTGTATTTCAGATCCTATGAGGTGTGCCACCTCATTTGTATCATTTACATTGTTCGCGCTATTTTGCGCACCCCGCCTGTTTGCACTGTACGTGCATTTCGATCCCACGGTCCGGCGGGACCCTAAACACGCCCGGTCTAGGAGACCTTAAATCCTTGGAAGGTGCGAAACCCTCGTCTGATGAGGTACGCGTGCCCCATCTTGCATTTCATTACATCTCGAGGCATGTAGGCCTCGTTTTGCACTTCATTTTCCATCCAATGAGGTATGCGTGCCTCATGTTTCATTTCATCCTCACTTGCATTGTTTTGCATCCCGTGTGGCACGTGTGTCACATTATGCAAATTGCCCCAACGAGGGTCCGGCGGGACCGAAAACACGCACGGTCTGACGAGACCTTAAACACGCCCACTGGTCCGGCGGGACCGAAAACACGCGACGGTCTAGGAGACCTTAAATCCTCGGGAGGTGCAAGGCCTCCGGTGCATCGAGGTGCACCCCATCGCATTTGGCATGCATCATATCGCACTGTCTTGTGCACTCGCGTTGTTTAACGCATCGCGCTATTTTGCGCATCACACCATCCTGTGCACGCAGGGTCCGGCGGGACCGAAAACACGCACGGTCTGGCGAGACCTTAAACCCGCTCATTTGCATTGTTATGCATCTCAAAAGCTGTGCATTTCAAATGCATACGCTGTGCATCCCGGTCTAGGAGACCTTAAATCCTCTGAAGGTGCAATTCCTTCGGTGTTTGTCGTGCCCGAACGACTTTCGGTGGTCTGGTAAAGCCACCTGTCTGTGTTTGCGGTGAGTTCCTAGAAGACCAACTGGGACGGTGAAAACTAGAGTTCGAACGGCTTATGCCTAGAACGCAAAGGTTCGGGATCTCCGAGACTAAAGTCTGGTTTAAATACCCAGGGGGTGTACCCTCGGCTTGAAATCTGTATGGAAGCCCCATAGGTTGAGGCGGCGTGTTTACGCCTCGATTCTGGATACTGAACCAACCTAGTATATCGCCCTGTTGGTAAGATAGGGAAAGCTGCAATCATAGTCATTGCATCATACTGCATTATCATGCATCATTTGTAATTACTGCATATGTCATGCATTTTCAAAAACCAAAAACAAAAAAAAACACATGCATTGTCATGCATCATTTGTAGATATCGCATATGTCATGCATAAAACACAAAAAACAACAAAAAGAACATGCATTTGTCATGCATCATTGTAGTATAGTGCATATGTCATGCATTTTCTGTAAATATCCATTCCATTGCATATTGCATTTTAGTTGCATGCATCCACTGCATCATCTTCCATCCATGGCTTGCGCCTTTCCAGGTTGAGCTTGGTCTGGTATGTGCTCATACTTTTCACGTCTATACACTCATAGTTCTGTGTGCGCTCGCGCCTTGAGGGCTTCGACACCTTTTCTATGTTAGACATGGCTTGTACGTGTACATGCCCTTCCTAGGCGAGATTTGGTTTGGCCCGCGTGCCATATCCATTGTATCATCTATCCATTATATTACATGGTAGTGTAATTGTTGCATCCGGCATTAGGATCATTATTCCCTCATCAGCGGGTCGTTTCCCCACTTATGTCAATCCACCCAATACTTGTCCTTGTGTCCGTCTACATCACTCATAGTTCTGTGTGCGCTCGCGCCTTGAGGGCTTCGACACCTTTTCTATGGTAGACGGACTTGTTACTTCCATCAATCTATTTGACATTCGTGTGGTTTCGAACCGCTCATGATTGAATCATGATTCAATTGCCCTGCATGTAGTTTGCATTGCATATAGTTTCAATTGCATTGCATTATTAGTTGCATTATTTATACATAGTTTTGTATATTTTGCATATCATTTTGCATTCATCATTTGCATTATCATGCATATTGCTAACAATATTGTGCCTGTTAAGTTTGCTTTCTTTGCAGGCACGATATTGTATGTACGGCTCATTTGAGGCCGGTGCAACCGGACGAGCCGCACAGGTATTGTATCCTCCGAGTGAGACGTATCGAGAATTGCATAATTCTCTTACATCCTTTCTGCATTGTAGTGTAGACTGTTATATGCTAGCTTATAACTGTCGCATGTGTGCTTCATTACAGCTTTCTTTGCATGATCATAAGTTATGCTCGGCCTTTTGCATTTTCAGTTGCATTTTGCCCCCGCCTTCGGGCGCATATCTTATCTTTGGCATGTGTGCCTCCTGTATGAACTACGCTGGTTTGATTCCCTAAGGGATACGTAGGCAACTTGCGAGTTCAACCATTTGCGCTTTGTATGTTTGTCCAAGTCTTCGGCCTTGTCAAAAATGGGTCGTCTCTGGGCTTTGACATTCACTCCCGTCATTGTTATGACTTTCGAGTTCTGTCAAAGAGGGGCAACTGTAGACACCCCATTTTTGACCGTCCTCAAGACTTGGACGTCACCGTTGGAACACTCGGTGATTATCCATGTTTGTGTTCGTTTGGAGTTCCCGGAGTTCTCGGCTCGCGCGCCTTGCCTCAGGACCTCCGAACTCGACCATTTGGTGTTTGGTTTTGCACCAAACACTTGTGTTTTGCCTTGGGAAGGCAGGGAATGCTTTGTGAGGCATCCCCACACACCACCGGCAGTGGCTAGAGGCCACCGGCTGGCTGGTGTGGCCACCGGCACTATATTGTGCCGGTCGGCACTATTTTTGCAAAATGACCATTTTGCCCTGCCGACTGTTGTGCAGCTGCTTTATCAGATATTTTTAGACAGCTGTATCACTTTTTGCTCCCCTCCATACACGTGTATGGAGGGATGAGCCTTTAGGCTTGCTTAACTTGTAAGTTTTCATGCCTATACAAGAGAAGGCTCTTCTCTTGGCTCAAGGGTTAGAAGATTTGGAGAGTTAGACATTTTAGGAGAGGGAGAAGCTCTGGTTTTAGGTTAGATTGTGTGTATCTATCCTATCTCTCTCTTTCTTTCTTGTTTTGTACACTAGGTGTTTGTGCTTACTATTGCACATCAACACCTAGTGTTTCACCTTCCTCTTGGAATTGAAGTGCTAAGGGCTTGTTCTTGGTGTTCTTGGCTGGTTTGGAGCTCAAGGAACCAACAACTTCAACCTTTGTGAAGTTGATCATCAAGGGTAAGAAACTTACTTTATTTACCCCATTTTTGCACTCCATTTTTGCCTAGTTTAAAACAGTTTTTGTGCTTGGTCTATAACACAAAAGAGTTCTGATTTTTAACCCTCTTTATTGTTTATTAAGAGTGTTTAGTGGTTTGGGTAGGTTTGACCACCCTTAGGCCTTGAAAAGGGCACTTTTTTGTGCTATTTTGGAGAGATCCGGGACTTGTGTGCTTGGACCTTTCCACCACTGAAATCTTGAGGGATTTCAGTGGTGGAGATGGTGCCTTAAAGTCCTAGAAAGGGGAGGGCCACCCCCTCTCCTTGATGTCCTTGAAAAGGGCAAGTTTTGGCTTCCAAAGGAGCACCATGTTTGAGTGTGTGTTGAGCATGCCTTGGTTGTTTTCCATGCTTATATTGCCATGATATAACATGCCTCCAAGTTGGTTTTGGTCTCCTATGCATGCTTAGTATAGTTGCCTTGTAATGCCTCTTTATGCCTTAACATGCTTAGGTTGTATGCCTCCATTTCTAGCATGTTTTAGACTTGTGTTTGTGAAGATTTTGTGCTCATATTACCATGTTTTAGGTCTGTCCATAAGTATTTTGGTCAATCTTAGCATGTTTAATATAGCCCCTTTGCATTTGGCTTGTTGGCCTTAAGAGCATGAGTGTGTAGCATGCTTTGCTTGCATTGTTTTTGATGGTTTGGAACCACCTAGCATGCTATTTCAGTCCCCTAGAAGTGCTTGTATGTTTACATTGCATGCCTCTTTGTGACTTCTTAAGCTAATGTTAAATGCTCCATGTTTTGGTCATGTTGCATGCCCTTGATTTCAAGCTTCTTAGATGCCATCTAAGTGGTCCTTTGGGCCTATTTTGACATGCTAGAAACCTGTTTTAGGTTGATTAGTGCATGCCATGTATGTTTGTGCAAAGTGTGGTTTGATGCCCTATTAGCTTGCCTTAAGCCTAGGCTATTTGCATGCTTTGTTTGATTTGATTTGTTGCATGATTTGGCATCATGTTTGAAATGGATTTCAGAGCTTTTCAATGCATGCTATTAGTCCATGTTTGGCTTCTTTAAGTGTGCTTGAATGTTGCTTGTTTATGCCTTGGGTTTGGCACCTTAACATGTGCATGTGTGTGTGTGTGTTTAGTCCCCAATTGTAGGCATATTGGCTACTGATTTTAGGCCTTTTTGAGTTGCCTAATTCATGTCCAAGTCCATCATTTCATTGGTTTGCATGCTTGCCTTATATGCTTGTTTGCATGTTTGCATAAGTGCATCACATTGTCCATATTGCATACTAGTTTGCCATGCTTAGGATTGCATCACATTTGCATGCATGCTAGGCCTCTTGAAGTGAGTTTGATCGAGGTTTGGCACCCTTGCTTGCTTGTTTGCATTACATGCATTTGAAATCAAAGTTGCATCCTTGGCTCTTAGGGCCATCACGCATGGAAATGCGCGATTGGTGGTCCGGGAATCGAGGCACATACCCCATCGAGTCATTAACATGATGTGGGATGTGTTTTGTGCATACATGCTTTGAATTACCTTGCCATGCATAGTTTGTCCTCTGCTGCTGTGAGTTGCAGGATCTGCAGAACATTTTGTGCCGACCGGCACTTTTTAGTGCCGACCGGCAGTGTTTTCCCAGCCGATGGAACAATTCAGTGCCGGTGGCCTCCTCCTTCAGCCGGTGGTGCTCTGCCCCAGCCGGTGGTACTCCCCAGTGCCCTGAGAGGCACTCCTAGGATTTTGGTAATTTTCTGAGGAGGAGAGCAGAGGAAACAGAGGCAATCCGTGCACGGCAGTGTGGTTCCGAGCCAGCCCGAGCGCGCGCTGCATCCGGCCCTCTTCCCGAGGCGTTTACTGCTTTAATTAGATTAATTAATTTATTTAATTAATTTAGTTAATTTGTAATATTTAATTAGCTAGAGTAGTTAGTTATTTATTCGGTTCTGTATTATTATTCGGTCCCTCCGAGCGAGGGCAAAATTGTAATAAGTGTGTGTGAGTGGGTGTATGTCTTCCAAACCCCCATTTCTTTCTATCCCTTTTATTTACCTGCTTATGATGGTAGATTAGGGCACGTCTTTTTAGCATACCTTATGCAATGCATGCGTGCATTCATGCATTTGTTTACATGCACCGGGCTCGGTACATCATACAAACCGCATTGCAATTTTCAATTCCAAATTGAATACGTGCTATTCGCACATTTCATGTGCCATGTTTAGGGTTAGCCGAGCCTACTCTAGATTGCATCTATGCCTGTGTTGCATTAGCCACTTAACATGAACTAGGTCATGCATGTTTGCTAACTAGTTTATTGTTTTGGCACGGAGTACGATGTAAGTATTTACGCTTTAGCATACCACATGCGTGTGAATGTTGCCATGCAGTATGCTTACCATGCGGCTAAATGCTTATGTGATAAACTGCTTGAATGCCTGTGGGTGGAGGTTGGATTGCCTAAGTTGGGACAACTCATTGAAATCCGTATTTTAGCCTACTTGCGAGTAGCAAAACTGCAACACTGTGAGTAGCAAACAACAAAACGGATATGCAATGTTTTTTTCCCAAATTAGGCAATCTAGTCTATACTTTTGTGCTGTGCGCATAACATAGTAATTCTAGGCTAATAACCGGATAAGAACATGTAATGTTTTCAAAATTGGATATCACGGTTAGTAGAGGCCGGTCTTCGGACCGGGCGAAGGGGGTGCTCATAGCTGACCTTCCCCGATCGTACCCAAGCTCCCGAGCCAAGACACTTTGGTGATGACGGACACGTGGCCTTCGGCACCGAGTCAGGGTTTCCTAAATTTCCCATTTTAAAATATTTAGGTGGCGACTCTGTAATCTGGCAAAGCAGTCCATGTTTGGCACTACTTTTTCAAAATCTGTTTTTTCTTCAAAACGATTTGCCGGATTTGGACTCTTTGGTTCAGATTTAGAACCGCGACACAAATCGAGTCCGAACTGTAGCCGAGGTCCCCCGCGGACGTGCTACATTAGTCCGAGGTCCCCCGCGGACGTGCTACATTAGTCAACCGGTCAACTACCCCCATATGGCACACTACCCCCGTTGAGTCCTCGGAAGACCCACGACAAATCCATTGTGACGTGCTCCCATTTTCACTCGGCTATAGGCAAGGGTTGCAACAAACCCGCTAGCCTCTTATGCTCGGCCTTCACTTGTTGACAAGTAAGGCACTTAGATACGAAAACTGCCACATCCTTCTTCATCCCTCTCCACCAAAACTGGTGACTTAGATCATGATACATCTTCGTGCCTCCCAGATACACTGCAAGGTGTGAATGGTGAAACTCTCGGAGTACTTCCTCTCAGCAAGACTCCGGCACAAACAAGCAGTCTCGGTACCTCACACTCAGGTCAGGATAAACAGTCAAACCCTTCTCTACCTTCCCACTAGAGATTTTCTCCCGGAGGGGTTCTACCTCAAGGTCACCCCTTTGTGCCTCTAACACTCGATTCACAAGTGTAAGTTGTGCAACTACAGAAAACGAGGCAGCAAACTCAACAAACTCACCCAAAAGCAAGTCAAACTCGCCAAGAGCACCCAACATCTCCCATTCCCGGATAGCAATACAAGCCACATCGCTAATGGACTTCCTACTTAGGGCATCGGCCACAACATTGGCCTTTCCCGGATGATAGTGTAACTCGAAGTCATAATCCTCTAGGAACTCCATCCACCTTCTCTGCCTCAAATTTAAGTCTCTCTGTGTAAACAGATATTTCAGACTCTTATGATCCAAGAACACCTCGAATCTCTTACCATAAAAGATAGTGCCTCCAAATCTTCAAGGCAAATATCACAACTGTTAAACTCTAGGTCATGAGTAGGGTAGTTCCTCTCGTGTGTTTTCAACTGACGTAGCCATAGGCTACTACTTTTCCCTCCAGCACATACACATCCCAAACCCTCTCGTGAGGCATCACAATACACTGCATAACCCAAACCTCTCTCCGGAATAATCAAGACTAGGGCGGTGGTAAGTCTAACTTTAAGCTCTTGGAACGACTTTTCGCAGGTCTCACTCCACACAAATTTGACCCATTTCCGCGTCAATCTAGTCAAAGGCGAAGCTAGCCTGGAGAAATCCTTCACAAACCGATGGTAATACCCGGCCAATTCCAAAAAACTACGGATCTCAAAGACACTCTTAGGTTGTGCCCAATCTTGCACTGTCTCTATCTTGGATAAATCTACAGTCACCCCTTCCCCGAATACCACATGGCCTAGGAATTTAACCTCTCTTAGCCAGAACTCACACTTCCCAAACTTAGCATACAACTTATGGGCTCTAAGCAACTCAAGCACCACTCATAAGTGTTCCTCGTGCTTCTCCTCAGAAGGTGAATATATCAGAATGTCATCCACAAAAACGACCACGAAGTGGTCTAAGAACTCACGGAAAATCCGGTTCATCAAGTCCATGAACACAGCTGGTGCATTGGTGAACCCAAAAGGCATCACCAAAAACTCATAATGGCCATACTGCATACGGAATGCCCGTCTTCGGGATATCCTTCTCTCTGACCCTTAACTGATGGTAACCCGATCTCAAGTCTTTCTTAGAAAAACAACGGGATCCTTTCAACTAATCAAACAAATATCTATACGAGGCATCAGGTACTTATTCTTAACCGTAACCCGGTTCAACTTTCGATAATCAATGCAAATTCTCAAAGCCCCATCTTTTTTTTTAGCAAAGAGGGTCGGTGCTCTCCATGGCGAAGTGCTAGGGTGAATAAAACCCTTATCTAGCAACTCTTGGAGTTGAATCTTCAAACTCACTCAATTCGGCTGGGCAAAACGATACGGTGCCATGGAAATCGGTGCCGTGCCAGGCACTAAATCATAGAGAACTCGATCTCTCGATGGGGTGGTAAACTAACGAGATCCTCAGGAAAAACGTCTAAGCACTCACAAATCACTCTTGGCAACTCAGTCCGGGTCTCATCACACTCACTACTCATAAAGCTAGCGAGAAGACAATTAAGCTCACTCCATCCTCGCGGATCATATACCGATGGTAAGACTCTACAAACCCGATCTCCAAGAAATGAAAAACAATCGCCCGCTCAAGGTACATACATAACCTCTGGCGATAGCAGTCTATAACAGCCGGTATGACGATAACCGTCCATACCCAAATCACATCAAACCCAGACATATCCATCCTAACAAAAGAAAATGGAAGCCGGCGATCGGCGACCTCTATATCACAGCCCCGACACCATTGTTTGAAAACCATCTCGGCCCCAATGGGTGATACAACACAAATAGGAGATGCTAATTGCGCCAACTCCAACCCCAAAACAGATGCAAATGCAGAAGATATAAAGGAATGAGATGGCACCTGTATCAATCAATACATTAGCAACCGAGTTGCAAAACAAAAAGGTACCTCTCACTACTGATGGAGCTGGTACAAGATCCTGCGCTGTAACAACATACATGCGCCCAGAAGGTCTCTGATCTACCTGCTCACCTCTAGGAGTATAAGACTGCTGCACAGACTGAGCCGAAGAGGCTCCCTGATTGGCCCTCGAGGCCTGAACTGACTGAGCTGGCTGATAACTCTATGTCTGTCTCGAACCAGACGCACCAGATGTGCCACTCAACTGCGGGCAAAACCTCTTCAAGTGCCCCGCCTACCCACACTGATAACAAGTGAGCGGCTGGCCTCTGCCCTGACTCTGGCCCTGAGAACAGGCCGAAGATGATGCTGCCTCGCGGCCCTCCTCCTCTCTGCGGGAACAGCTGAGACTTGTGGCCTAGCTGACCACATTTGTAATAGGTGATGTCTCCCTGACCACCTCTCCCAGAATCCAAACTCGGTACTGGAAAGGTAGATCTAGAATGTGCTCCCTAGGACTGTTGAGGGTTAGAATCCTTCTGCCTCTTACCGTCCCCCTGGCCTTCCTGACTCTTCCAAGAGCCCCTCATCCTCTCCTCCTCTGCATGCATAATGGTCTCAAGATGGGTTGCAACCTCCACAAGGCGCTCATAGTCTCTAATCATGGACCCGGTAACTCGAAACATGAGTTCAGTCCTCAATTTCTTCTCGAACTCCAAACATCTACGCTCCTCGGTCGCCACCAACTCCGGTGCAAACCTAGACAAGCTAGTAAAAGTGGCCTCAAACTCCGCCACTGGTGTATTCAACTGCTTAAGCTGAGAAAACTGATCCCTCAACTTTTCCCTCACTGTAGCCGGCAAATACTTGTCCTGGAAGGCTTCAACAAAGGCCTCCCAAGTCCCACCAATGAGCCCCCACACATACTTCCACCACTGACCCGCGTCTCCCTTCAGCTAGAAGGACGCCAAGGTCACTCGCAAACCCCCGTCTTCGATGCCAAGCATCTCAAATGTCTTCGTCATCTTCTCTAGCCACTTACCAGCCTTCAATGGCTCTTTAGGATCTCCCAAAAACTCATCCGGATTCGACCGGAAGAACTCCCTCTTCAGAAAGGACGGCCCTACCTCAGCTACTTGGGCTTGGACTTGATTCTCAACCTTGAGAATGTCCATGGATTCCCTCAATGCTCCTGCCATTTCGCGGGTTAAGGTGCCCATGGCCTGCAGACCAACCGGTTCGGCCACATTGGCCTGACCAACACCCTCCTCCTGCGCCGAAATCTCATCCGGTATAGGCACCTCCTGCCTCCTAAGCCTACCACGCCTACCACCACGACCTCGTCCTGACATCCTAATAAAGATAACAAAGACATTAACACATTCATAAATGTGCCGAAGCTATTTCACTCACGTCCTAATACAATGGACAACTGTAATTCACTCCACTTAAGCACGAAACACATAAACACATACGAATTTCATTTCCGGATAATGACCGTCCCATGGCTTGCTAGATCCAATAGAAACGGCAGTGATCAAGTGCCTTTCTAACAGGACTTCCAGAAAACCCAAGACCCGATCAACATCCTAGAACTAAATCCCATACCCATATAATCACATAAACAATTATCACATAAGCACATAACATTACATTTAAGTCTCTAACAAGCGAGACAAACCCATTGTGGTACTAACCACTTTCCACGTACCCAAAGTATTCAAACCCGGTACGCTCTGATACCAAGTTGTAATGCCCTCAAAATACAGTATAAGACAACCATTCACATAATCCATAAACATAAGAGACATAATATATTTTCATCCATCAGAGTCTTCTTTACAACAGTTATCACATGCATTATATTTTCATTGATATTCATCCTGAAACTATAGCATGTAATTCTAACTTCTAATAACAAAAAGAAATGTCCTACGGGCTTACATCTTTCAAGCTATCGCTTGGGTACAACAAAAGAAGTTCTAACTCTATTACAAATAATAAAGCCCTCGGCTTGAGTTTACATTTATCACCAAAAAATAAATCAACAAAATGGAGCCTTCAACTCCAAACCTTCTAAGCGAAGACCTTGGAGGCGGTATGTCACCTGTACCTAAAATGGTTGTTCCAAAGTAGGGTGAACAAGCCCAGTAGAGATATGCTAAACCAAAATATGAGAAATAACTAAAACATTAGTATTCGATAAATAGTCAACACTTGTAAGCTAACATATCTCTTTTTCAATATCAATCAACATTTACAACCGTACTTCAATCCACTTCCACTTATTTATCCAAATTAATTCATAGACATGATTCATTATTTATCCAAAGAATTCAAAATAAGACTACAACTCATATTATCAACACTTCAATCATCAACGTCATTCAAACGTAAATAAGGTTTCGGGACTTTCACCCTAGACACTCCGGCCAACTTAATTATCAATGGAGTCCATCCCCTATCTCCTCCCAAACAATGGAGTACATCCCCTATCTCCTCCTAAACAATATACATATACAATGTATTTAAACAAGTTGTCATATACAATGACCAATTCAATTACATATTCAATGTTATTATCCATTCGTCATATTCAATGACATATTCCAATTGATTAGCTTCAATTTACCTAATCATCATGCAATTCTACAACACTCATGGCTATTCTCCACCGATAGCCCAAAATATTTATTTCTAAACAGATAATTAAATTTATCAAATAGATAATTTATCACATTTTCCATAGGCGAGTGATTTATCAATCCAACTACACCATTTAATCACAATTTCTTCCAATTTCATGTTTCCATATCTAATTTCATCATTCGATAATAGTTTCGTCATTTACACAAATAATATATGTGATTCAAATTAGGGCATTTTCCCCCTTTCTCAAATATTGCTCCCAAGGGCCATATTCCACCCATTATACACAATTTACTCATTTCCAAAGTCTCATATACACATATGAAGCCCAAATAAGAAAACCCCTCTTTTATAATTTTCAAATCAAACCCTAACTTTGCCCAAATCTCCCAAACACTACCATCTATAAAATAACCAACATTTATGTCAAAACCCATAATAACGAGTAGTTTATCCCTACCTCAAATGGAGAGACTCAAAAGAGATGAAGAGAAAAACCCAAGATGCTCCAAATCCAAGCTTTTTTGGATCAAAGGATAGCCTACGTAATGCTCTACCTTTTTTACAAAGGGATTAGGGTAGAGACACTCTAGATCAAGTGTATTTGTAGAGAGAAGGAGAGTGTAAAGAGAGAGGCAGCCGAATCTAGGGTTTGGAGAGAAATGGAGATAAAAAAAGTGATGTAGAATCACGCTGCTGCGAACTGATATGTACAGGGCTCGCTCGAGTGAAGGAGTGGTCGCTCGAGCGACCAAACACAAAAGGATCTCGAGCGTAAGAAAGCTCGCTCGAGCGAAGAACGCCATCCTTCAAGTCTAAAAGAGACGCAGACGCACGCTCAAGCGCAAGACTGCTCTCTCAAATGAGGAGACACACGACACAAGGGTCGCTCGAGCACAAGAAAGCTTGCTCGAGCAAAAGCTACATCTGAAAAAGAAACCTGAAGACCCACAATACTCGCTCGAGCGCACAAACCCTCGCTCGAGTGAAGAAGCAAACACCCAAGGCTTGCTCAAGCGCAAAAAGCCTTGCTCGAGACAGGAAGGAAAAACCTAGGCAACAACCAATTGTTTTAACTCACAACCAACCTATTCCAAACTTAGCCAACACATCCCACAACTCAAATACAAGGAATTAAAGGATGAAAACACGACAAAGACAACAACATATAATCACTAAACCCGAGTCCAGAATACAATAAATGACGGGAAAAATCGAGATCGCTATAGTTGCTACAGAGCTTGATCGTATTCAAGCTTCCTTATTATGGAGGGGGTTTTGATCTTAAAAAAAAGATGCATATGGTTAAGTGGTCTGAAGTTACTACAAATTTGAGATTTGGTGGTCATGGTATTAAAAGAATTAGAGATATGAATCTGTGTCTTTTGGCTAAGTAGTGGTGGAGGTTTGGGTGTATAGAGAAGGCTCTTTGGAAAAACATTGTTTGCAGTAAATATAAGTATGCTTGGTTGCCTCCAATTGATCTTTACATTAGTGGTTCTAGAGTTTGGACTGACTTACTGTCAGTAGTTGTTTCTAGGCCTCTCTTCTTTGATTTCCTACACTCCAATATTAGTATTGTTTTAGGAGATGGTAAAAGATGCTCTTTCTGGAATGATTCATGGATTGGTGATGGTTGTTTGAAGTTGGTTTTCCCTAGACTGTTTCTGCTTTCACAAGATAAAAAAGCCTTTGTTTTTGATATTTTGAGTAAAGGGGTCTTCATATAATGGGTAGGTGCTTAATTTTAGAAGAAACCTTTATTCCTAGGAATCTGAAGATTTCTCTACTCTTGTTCATTTGCTCAATTTTGTCCCTGAGTTAGGATCAGGTGTGAAGGATAAATTAGTGTGGACTTTTGCTGCCTCAGGGCTCTATTCAGTGAAATCAGCTTATGAGTGACTTTCCTTGAATGACAATTCAAGTCTAGTGGTGCCTAGTTTGCTGTGGGAGGGTGGCTCTCCACCAAAAATGCAATTCACATGTTGGTTGGCATGGAGAGGTAGGCATAAAACATCTGTGCTTTTTCAAAATATTTGTGCTCTAGATCCCAGTGGAACCTTTCCGTGCTGTTTTTGTAATTCTTGCGTTGAAGATGTGAGTCATGTTCTCCTTCATTGTCATTTTGCCTGGCGTATCTGGTCTGATTTGGTAAAGTGGTGGAGTTTGGTGTGGGTTGTGCCTGAAAATATTAATCAGCTGCTGGATTAGTGGAGTGGCTTTAAATTTAAGAAAATGCTTAAGTGTATGTGGGATGCCTTACCATCTGTGGTTATGTGGTTTGTGTGGAAGGCTAAGAATGAAATCAAATTTGCTAGTGCAGTGGTTAACTAGTGTGAAGTTTGTGAGTCCATTAAGTTGCACATTGATTTTTTGGTGAAGTTTCATACTAAGGGGGTGGATTTTTCAATCAATGATTTGCTTTATAATTTGAAGTCTATCAAGGGGCTTTGAGTTGTGGTTGTTGCTGCTTATTTCTTTACTTTGGGTTATAGTGGTATAATTGTGGTTGCTGCTGCTGTTGCTGTTTTGCTCTATTGGTGGGTTTTTTCTCTGCTGGTTGAGTTCTCATCAACTAGCTTTTAGCAAGTGTTAGAACATGATTAAGTGGTTTTTCTTGTGCCAACCTAGTTGGGATGAGTAAGATCCATTATGATGCTATTAGCACTACTTTTGTCAATCTTTATTGGTGTAAGATGTAAGGATTTATCCTTGGTTCTAATTTAATAAAGTTTATCTTTGCTAATCAAAAATAAATAAATAAATAAGTAAATTTCACACTCAAATTATAATTCTAAAATTAAATTAAACAGAGCATACAATTGACATTTTACAATTTTATAGTGATGATGTAAACAAAACCAGATAGTTGACCTAATGGTGGACTAACGAATGGGGAAAATTGTAATGCGATTTAAAATTTCAAATGGTAGGATATAATTTTCACAATTATATAGGTAATTTATATTTTATGTACACTGAAGAGGTTATTGGTAATTTGCTCATAAAATAATTCAATAATATATAGTAGCTCTTTTTATTTATTTATTCATAATAGAGGAATATGAGAGTAAGAGAATTGTATAATATAGTGAAAAACCTAAGTAATTCGTGATTAGATAAAGATTTAATTGTATCAATTCCCAAACAATTAAAACTAACAATCTAAATCATCAAGCACGTACGAAAGTGATTTAGATTATTGTTTCAAGAACAATAAATTGACACAAACGATTTTTACGTGGAAAAAATCATTATTGGAGCATCTCCAATTATGATTAAAAAATCATGGACGAAATGCCACAAATCAATCCACTATGAAGGAAAGAAAGAACACAAAATACCAAAACTCTGTCAATTTGTCTTCAACGATTTGTATATTTTCCACCACAACCTTCGTCTTAGAATTGATTAGATTGATGTTGATTCCACAACATCCACGTCGACTAGACTACCGCGCACAGTTTCGAACACCTTCGAACACTCCACGCTTGAATCTTTGGATTCCACAGAAGAAAAACACACTTGAAGATGATCACTCAAACAACCCTTTAATGTGAATTATCAAACCATATGAGTTTAATACTTAAGCAAACATCAAAGGAAAACTAGGAAAATAGCCCCCCAAAAAAACCCTAGAGCCCTCAAAACAGATCTAGAAGCGTTAAACCTAAAAACGGACTTAAACACATATATATAAAAAACAGGGGCCGCGAACCCCGCTCGAGCACAGGACTTGCCGCTCAAACGGAGTCACTAAAACGTGTGCGATAAAACAGGTCTACACTCAAGCGATAGAACTCACGCTCGAGCGCAAAAACACACCTCCCAGTATGTTTACAGACAAGCCAAACTACTAAGAAGGAGAAAACTCCGCTCGAGCGCAACTTTGGCCGCTCAAGCGGGAAGACCAAAAAACAAGGAAAAATTACAACTCAATTAAACTAAGCTTGTTCGCGGAATTAGCAACAAGTAAGGACCTAACAATCTCCCCCTTTGTCAATTCCCGAATAAAACTTTTCTAACAATTTTTCCTAACAACACACGCACTAGACACACTCACTAACACAACCAAAAGATCCGGCCTATCAGACACAAAAAACTACAAAAACATAAATGCCGATTTGATAGAGAAACACTGAGAAACATGTTGAACAATCCACCTGTGGAAACGACCAAATACCAAAAACCAAAATTGCGGAACAAAATAAGACCCAAATAGAAATAATGCATGAATGTCACAAACAAAAACAACCCACAACCATCACATTTCCAAGATATCACATGATCCAATAGTTTTTGATGTGTTTGTGTTCTGTGTCTAGCATGTACAAACCAATAAGCAAAAATATCCAAAAACAACAACCACCAAAAACTACTCCCCCTTTTTGTCCGGGAGACAATAAGACAAAGCAAGAAAAACAGCCAAAACAGGAGAACAATAGGAGAGATAAGGAAAAATAAGAGTAAATTGTCCAAAAATAAACTGGCCAAAAAAAACAAACTCAATGATCTGGCGGCGGTGGATGTGGTGGCTGTAATTAAAAGAATGAAAGAATCTGATCCAGTTGTAGAGTGGTCTGGGCAACTGACTGCTCAAGATGGCCAAGCTAACCATCGAAAGCATCCAAACGAGCATCCATGTGAACCAACCGCTCAGTCATGGACTGCTCAAAGCGGTGAAACTGATCACGCATAGTCCGGGGAGGTACATCTGGTTCCTCTGCTCCTACTGCGGCGACATCAAACTCGGTCTCCTTGGCCATAAGATCATCATCACCTGTAGAAGATGGACCTACCCTAGAAAACTCCCCCTTAACATGTGCCCGACTTTAAGAGACGGTCTTTTTAGTGAAAGATTTGATAGGGAAGGCAAACTCATCATCCTCAAGAACCAGAACTTCTAATTTGGACAAGAGACGGTTGAGGAGACAGCCATAAGGTAGCCCTAAAGACTTTCTCTCAAACGCGACGATCATTTTTTGAAGAATGAGAGTGGCAAGGTCGATGGAACGATGGCAATCAATGCAAAAGATAACAAAGCTTTGGTCCTGATTGATTTCAAAACTATGGGTTGTGACGATGACATTGGCACAGATGATTAGGTTGAGCAAATAGAACAAGGGAAGGAGCTCATCTTGTTTGATCAAAGCTCCCTTAACCCAAGTACGAGCTGTACCGCACAATGCAGTGGCCATCTCGTTGAAATCACAAGTTGGGCAAACTGGGAAGGGATAATGGATTGGAAAGACATGGTCTATGCCTAACAACTCTCGGATAAGATCTGGGGTAATAGAAATGGACTTAGACTGAACCCAGGTCTGAAACGAAGGACCAATATCATCAATGCCCTCAATATTACAATAAAACTCTCGGACCAAGTCAAGGTTTTAACGGTCGGTGAAAAAGAGCATAAAATCACCCCCCAATGGATCGAACAAGGGATGTATAGGTAAAGACTCAAAAGTATTGGGTTGGACATGACGTTCAAGATGGACGGTTCTAGAAGCGTAAGCCTCTCTAAAGGACTTGGCTTTTTCGACAGATGGAAAATGATCGGGGTCATAAGATGGGCGAGTGGCAGTGGACTTCCTACATTTGGCAATGGACATAGCTAACCCAAGGACACCCAAACCAAGTTAAAGAAACCCCCCAAAACCATATTTTAAAAAAATAAAACAATAAGAGCAAAAAAAAAAAATTAGTAACACAAATGAGTAGGAACAAAACCAATATTAACAAAAACCAAACAATGCATAATCCATTAGTAAACCAGCCATAGGACAAATGCCAAAGCAAAATTACACAGTAGCAGCAATGGAGCATACAGATAAAAAAAACTGGACAGAGAGACAAGTGTGTGAACAGCTTAACATGGATCAAAAACATGCCCAATCGCACCAATATAGCATAGACAAGCTCAAAAACCTACTGTGTAAAAGTGTGAACAAGTGAACAAACCACAGACTAAGCACAAAACAAACCAAAGCACAAAAGCCAAACAAATCTCAAATCATACCAAAAGAGAGGGAAAGCAAAGGAAATAACAAAAAAATTTGGGGTGAGAAACTTACCAGAGGTGAATCAGAGGAGGAAAAAAGAAGAGGGATGATCAAAACACAGCCCAAGTGAGTCGCAATTGAAACCCTAGGGGAGAGAGAGAGAGAGAGACAATCGCGAAAAAAGAAAAAAAAAATGAGACTGAAAGGACGGGTTACAAAATATATACAAGGGCTTACTGCTCGAGCGTGAGACTCAACGCTCGAGCGAACTCACTTATGCATGTCTCTCCGCTCGAGCGAAGAAAAGGATGCTCGAGCGTAAAAAACCTACTCTCAGAATCTCGCGCACTCTGCAAAAGGATTAGATGAAGGTAAAAAGCGCTCGAGCGCTAAATTGTTTGCTCGAGCGGATAAGGATAAGAAAAATCACCAAAGGCAAAACAACACCCTTCTAAGTAGATAAAACCAGCTCACACTGCCAAGTGGGACTTGAAACAATTAGAGGTGAGCACAATAGCCAGAATATGACACTAAGGCCTCGTTTGGGAACCAGCCCGTTTAGCCAAAAAACCAACAACCCATACCAAAAAGTCAAATATTCTTTTTTCTCTCTACTTTTTGCACATCTTTTCGTAAAAAGCCAAAAAGTCATCCCAAACATACTAGTTTTTTTTAGCTCATATTTTAGCCAAATAGCCAAAAAGTTACTAAATTAGCATGTTCCCAAACGAGGCCTAAGATGTGATAATCCACAAACCATGAAGCCTATAACCTCTCAATTTTGACATTATGAACCACAATATCATGAGCAAATCAGATAAAAATTAATCAATGAGCATAAGCTACATGGGAATGCATAACTCAAAGACAAACATGAGAGCTCACAAAAAAAAGGTGTGTGTGTGTGTGTGTATGCAACCTTTGAGAGGCCACAAAGCTAGAGTTAATCCTCGTAGTGATCAGATGGTTGAAGCTCCGGCAAGAGTAACTAAACGTCACTGAGAAAAGTCAAACCATCAGAAATCAAGGGGTATTTGTTAAGTAAAAACGGAGGCTCCCCCTCAATCAATGAGTCTTTTTTTTTTTTTTAATCTTTTCTTGCTTGTGGGCACTCACTGGTGGCATGCACGCTCAAGAGTATAGAGACCAAACCAGAGAAGCATGAAATCAATAAGGATGGCCTGGTTGGTGCCTCTAAGGTAGCCCTTTCCTAATGCCCGGACTTTAATGAACTGAGGGAGGAACCGTGGAAATGAAAAACGATGGTAGATGGTTAAGAGACTCAACATGACCCATGATATCCCAGTATAGGTCAATTCCTCTGAAAATGTATAAGCGACACTGTTAGTGGTCCATAGAGAACTTTGATCACTTGTGCAGAAACCAATTGTGTAGAAACCCCTGCAATAGCTTATGTCAAGAATGTGTACAAAATTAGATCATAAAGTCTATAAGCATAGACATTCAGAATGAGCTATGAACAAAGAAGAATGAAATCTTGCAAGCAACATGAGAGGTGTTCATATGAGTCTAAATGCAGAGATGACAGAATCAATGACAATGAGATTATAGCATCCAAGCACACATAAAGCCGATCACTCTCACCCACTCTAGTAACAGGTCACACCCTAGTGACTAAGCACAACACCCAAGGTCTTTCTAAGGAACTCAAACCTAAGAAGATCAAGGGGTTTTGTAAAAATATCAGTCTTTTGATGCTCAATAGGTACATGTTCAAGAACAACAAGACCCTCTTCTAATAACTCTCGAATAAAATGATGACGAATGTTAATGTGTTTGGTGCGAAAGTGTTGGACTGGATTTTTAGAAATATTGATGGCACTAGTATTATCATAGAAGAATGTGGCAGTGTTCTGGTTTATACCATAATCATGAAGCATTTGCTTTATCCACAACATTTAGGCACAACAACTCTCTGCAGCAATGTACTCAGCCTCAGCGGTCGAAAGAGAGAGATGACATTTTGCTTTTTGCTATGCCAGGTAACCAAATTATTCCAAAGGTAAAAACACCCTCTGGATGTGCTCTTACGATCATCAGCATACCCTGCCCAATCAACATAAAAAAAACCAATGATTTCAGCTGTAGTGTCGGTCGAGAACCAAATCCCATAACCCAATGTCCCATTAACATACTTAATGATGTGTTTGACTACAAGAAGATAAGACTCTTTAGGACAGGCTTGGTAACGGGCACAAATACCTACACTAAATGCAATTTCAGGACGACTAGCTGTGACGTACAAGAGACTCCCTATCATACTCCTATAAAAGGTAGAATCAACATATCAGTACCAGAGGAATCTTTGGAAAGGTGAAGACTAGTGCTCATAGGAGTGCGTACATGTTTGGCCGACTCGAGACCGAACTTAGATACAAGATTTTTGGCATACTTGGTCTGAGAGACAAACATACCCGAAAGAGACTGTTTAATTTGATGAAGACCCAAGAAATAAGACAACTCTCTCATCATGCTCATCTCAAGCTCATGTGTCATGCAATCCAAAAAATATTTCACAAGATGATCAGCAGTGGATCCAAACACAATATCATCAACATAAATCTGAGCAACAAGTATATGAGACTTAGTATGTTTCACAAATAAAGTCTTGTCCACACTACCCTTTTGAAAATCATTATCAAGAAGAAAGGTAGTAAGACAATCATACCAAGCCCGAAGGGCTTGTTTCAACCCATACAATACCTTGTCCAACTTGTTGACATGGTTTGGACATTTTGGGTCCTCAAACCCTTTTGGTTGCTCAACATAAACCTCTTCTTTCAAGTACCCATTCAGAAAGGCACTTTACACATCCATTTGAAACAATTTGAACCCAAGAAAGCATGCAACACCAAGTAAAATACGAATAGATTCGAGACGTGCAACTAGGGCAAACATCTCATCATAGTCAGCACTCTCTACTTGAGAATAGCCTTGAGCAACCAACCTAGCTTTATTTCTAACTACAGTACCATTCTCATCAAATTTATTCTTAAAGATCTACTTGGTACCTATCACATTCATGTCTCTAGATCTGGGGACAAGAGTCCAAACATTGTTACGTTCAAATTGACCTAATTCTTCATGCATAGCATTGACCCAACTATCATCTAGTAAGGCCTCTTTTATATTCTTAGGTTCAATTAATGAAACATAACACATATGAGATACCACATCCCGAATTTGTCTTCGGGTTTTCATTCGATCTGAGACACTTCCAATCACCTGTTAAGCCGAATGATTCAGTTTCACCCTTGCTGATGGTTTGAATTCTGGACTTGTAGTGACAGGAGCATCAGTAGTGGTGTTTCTTTGTGCACTCTTTGAACTCGGACTTACCTTAGAAGTTGGTGTTGGCTCACCTTCTTAAGCTTGGTCCTCTGCTTCTTCTTGACTTTGTGGTTCAGTATCCAGGATTGGAGACTCACCATTTTCTTCCTCATTTAACGCTGAAGTAGGAGAACATGTGTCATCTATAACCACATTGATCGATTCCATTAAAGACAAAGTACACAAGTTATAGACACGAAAAGCTCTACTAGAGGTTGAATCTCTATCTTTGAAAATGTAACATTTACTCCCAAAAGTTTTGAAGTATTTTACATTAGGTTTCAATCCCTTCCACAATTCATAAGGAGTTTGTAAAGTGCTGGGTCTTAAATACACACGATTTGCAACATAAACAGCGGTATTTAAGGCTTCAGCCCAAAACTTTTGAGTAACTTTCTTACTAAGGAGCATGACCCTAGTCATCTCTTAAACAACCCTGTTCTTCCTCTCAACAACTCCATTTTGTTGCGGAGTAATCGGTGCAAAAAATTCATGCTTAATTCCATGCATATCACAAAAATCTGAAAACGAACTATTTTCAAACTCACGACCATGATTAGTTCGGATTCTTATAATACGCCCAATAGAAACACCCTCTTCATTTTGGATTTTAAGGACTAAGGCCTGGAAAGCATCAAACGTATCAGATTTTTCTCTTAAAAAATTTACCCATGAAAAACGAGTATAATCATCAACGGTTAAAAAAAATGTATCTTTTACCTCCAATGCTTTCAGTGCGAGTGGGTCCCATAAGATCCATATAAACCAATTCAAGAGGACATTTGATTGTGAAACTGTTCACCTTTTTATGAGGAGCACGAGTTTGCTTCCCAAGTTGACACGGACCACACACATGGTTCACATTCTTACCCATTTTGGGTACTCCTCTCACAAGCTCTTTGTTGACAATCTTAGTTAGGTCTTTGAAATTCATGTGACCTAATCTTTAATGCCACAGGTCAATGTTACTTATGACAGCTGAGTGACAAGTAAGATCATTAGTGGTAACAATCTCATAGCAATTATCAGATATGTGAACCCCATGCATGATAGTATTTCTTTTCTTATCCAAAATTTCACATTTATTTTTTGAAAATAATACTTCATGATAGGAATCACACATTTGACTAATGCTCAACAGATTAGCTTTAAGACCGTCAACAAGCAAAACATTTTCAAGTTTAGGAAGACCAACGACACTTATAGAACCCTTACCAATGCCTCTAGAAGTTTCACCATCTCCAAAGGTAACAATTCCTCCTTCATATTTATCAAGAGATGTGAAGTAGGATTTGTCACCAAACATGTGACGAGAGCACCCACTATCAAGATACCACATGTGTGAGTCATAAGCTTTCAGTGTAGTGTGAACAACGAAACACTTTAAGTCGCTCTTTCTAACCCATATCTTTTTGGTCTTAATGGAAACATGACTGGCAGTCTTGGTAGACGTCTTAGCGTTGTGATCACCTTCATGAATCTTGGTGTTCCGCCTAGACATGTAAGGTTGTCTCCTAACCTAAGAAGTATTAGAATTTCTACCCCTTTTAGACACTTTACCAAACAACTCAAAACAATAAGGACGAATGTGACCATACCTCCCACAATGATGACAAACAAACACAAGTTTTACCGCCAATTTGTCGATCTTACCCTCTTTGGGTTGATGTAGAAGCCTGTCCCTTTTGAAGTGTCATAGCAGTATAACTTATCCCACTTTTATCACCACTCATTTGTTGAGACCCGATGATGCCTTCAAGTGTCTTTGACCCTTTGTTCCACATATCAATCGTGGCTCTAGCAACTTTGAGTTCTTCCTCTTTCTGACCAATCAGCTCTTCCAACGTGGCTTGTGACATCTCAAGGATTCCAATCTTCTTTTCAAATGTGGCATAGATGCTCAGAAGTTCATTCATTTCGGTTTCACAAGCTAAAAGCTTTCTGCAGAGGTCTTGCCTGTTATTTGAGATCTTGATGACATCCCTTTTTGCAGCTTCAATCTCTTCCTTTAGCTTGACATTCTCTCCTTCACATGCTTTGAGCTTGAGAGTGAGTTTGTCATTGATCTTAAACAAATTCAAAGATTCATCGTAAAGCTTTTCATAAGCTTGTTGTAGGTCATCACCATCAATCTCATCATTGTCTTCCGAGGTTTCATCATCTTCTTTTTGCTCCTCTTTCTTCTGGACCTCATCCAGTCGAGCAACTAAGGCATGAAAAGTTGGTAGATGGTGGTGAAGATGACTCTCATCTTTCATGAAATTGACTCAGAATATCTCATGCATCTTTGGCCTTTGTGCAGTGAGCAATCCGTTGTTGTTCTTCATCAAAAATTACTTCACGAATAGTAGTCAGAACTCTTTGATTGCTCGGATTGTCAGCGCTTTCAACATCCTCTTCAATGGCTTGCCAGCCCTTAGGGTCGTGAGCTCTCAGAAACATCCTCATTCTAATCTTCTAGAACATGTAATTACTTACATCAAAGGTAGGAGCACGGTGCAGATTCTGACCACGAGCAAATTCCACTGGCTTTAGAGAAGGTTGAGTGACAGTAGATCAGAATGCCATGTAAGTACTATCTCCGTCTTCACTAATTCAGTTTCTTCGGGTTCTTGCTCTGATCCGCTTTCATCATCCCAAGTCACTGTATAGACTTTCTTTCGGTTCTTTTTCGATAGACATTCAAGAGCAATATGTCCAAACCCTTAACATTCGTAACACTTGACACATTGCCTCTTCACAATCTTCTTTTCAATTTTTGGAGTAATTTTTGGTGAAAAAGTTTTGGATTTTTCATTACTCTTATCTTTTGAAATAGGGTCCTTGAAATTAGACTTCTTTTTCTTTAAATCTTTTTTAAACTACTTAGTAAACATAACTGTCATTTCGGACTCTAGATCAAACTCAATCTCAGGGGTCTTTGCAGTCTCATGAGCACTAGTAAATGCCACACTATCTTTTTGTTTTTTTCTTAGAAATCTGGTGGGCTTCATAAGTCTGCAAGTTTCCAACCAACTGATCAAGCTTGAGGGTATCAACATTCTGAGCATCCTCAATAGCTGTAACTTTTGATTGGAACCTCTCGGATAAAGACCTCAAAATTTTTCCAACAACCTTAACTTCAAGGATTTTTTCACCGTGTGTGAAACGAGAATTTATGATGTCGTTGAGTTTAGCATAAAAATCATCAAACGTCTCATCATCACGCATAAAAAGAGTTTCAAAAGAAGATGTGAGACGTTGAAGTTTTGACTTTTTAACAGAAGTAGTACCCTCGTGAATAGTTTCAAGAATGTCTCAAGTCTCTTTTGCTACCTCACACGTGCAAATACGACGAAACTCTTCAGGTGTCACTACAAGAAAAAACACTTTTAGCGACCACCTATTTTTTTTGGTCGCAAATAGTTCACTTTCTGCGACTAAAATCTAACTTTTGGCGACCACAATTTTTTGGTCACGGAAAATCACCTTTTGGCGACCAAAAAAAAAGTTGGTCGTGGAAAGTATACCTATTGGCGACCAAAGGCTTTTTTGGTCACAGAAGATCACCTTTTGGGGACCAAAAAAAAGTTGGTCGCGAAAAGTATACCCTTTGGCGACCAAAGGCTTTTTTGGTCGTGAAAAGTATACCTTTTGGCGACCAAAAAAATGTTGGTCACGAAAAGTATACCCTCTGGCGACCAAAAAAAAAGTTGGTCACAGAAAGTATATCTATTGGCGACCAAAGGCTTTTTTGGTCGCAGAAAGTATACCCTTTGGCGACCAAAAAAAAAGTTGGTCGCAGAAAGTATACCTATTGGCGACCAAAGGCTTTTTTGGTCGCGGAAGATTATCCTTTGGCGACCAAAAAAAAAAGTTGGTCGCGGAAACTTATAGCGGGATAAATTTTAAAAAAAGCGGATACTACTGCAATTACATGCTATTTTTCTGTTTAGGCATTAAAAGTTCTATAAAATAATAAATAACCCAATTTTTATGGGTTATATATTTTCTCCGCCAAATATGAACAAGAAGCATGTTATTGACAGAGTGGATGGGGTGCATGGTGCCTCCTTGGTCAGGAGTTCAAGTCCCAGGCAGCACAAAAGAATTATTTTGTTCGGGTCAAGGCGCTGACTTTTGGCGACCAACTTATCTTTGGTTGCTAAAAGTTCCCTTTTGGCTAATATGATTGGACTTTCCGCGACCAAAAAAGTTGGTCGCCAATGATCACTTTTTTTGGTCGCTAAAAGTTCCCTTTTGGCTAATATGAATTGGACTTTCCGCGACCAAAAAAGTTGGTCGCGAATGGTCACTTTTAGCGACCAAAGGCTTTTTTGGTCGCAAAAAACTATCTGTGACAAGGCTTTAGCGACCAACTCACAACCAACATATTTTGGTCGCGAAAAGGCTTTAGCGACCAAATATGGTACTTTTCACGACCAAAATGTTAGTCGCTAAAAGTGTTTTTTCTTGTAGTGTGTGACGGAGCAAAAGAGGGAATTGAGAGCCTTACTATTCCAACTCGAGTTTTGATAGTCGAATGCGTTCCATTTATCAAGAGGTTTGGGAATATCAACACCATTAATAGTAACAACAGGTTCACTCCACCCATAGATCACACAATGCCAAACTTTCTCATCGATAGATTTTAAAAACGCTCTCATACGAGCTTTCCAATAAGAATAGTTTGTACCATCAAGTAACGGAGGTCTATAGGTCTAGTTACTTTTGCGAATTGAATCCAGATCACCAATCACACAAAATCACACTCCTATAGTTTTGATAAAAACAAAGAGTGACCTGCTCTGATACCAATTGAAAAACCTAAGTGATTCATGATTAGATCAAGATTTAATTGTACCAATTCCCAAATAATTAAAACTAACAATCTAATCATCAAGCACGTACGAAAGTGATTTAGATTGTTGTTTCAAGAACAATAAATTGACACAAATGATTTTTATGTGAAAAAAATCACTATTGGAGCACCTCCAATTGTGATTAAAAATCACGGGCGAAACGCCACAAATCAATCTAATATGAAGGAAAGAAAGAATACAAAATATCCAAACAAATTATCCAAACTCTGTCAATGTGTCTTCAACGATTTGTATATCTTCCACGCAACCTTCATCTCAAAATTGATTAGATTGATGTTGATTCCACAACATCCACGTCGACTCAACGATCGCGCACAGTTTCAAACACCTTCGAACACTCCACGCTTGAATCTCTGAATTCCACCAAAGAAGAACACACTTGAAGATGATCACTCAAACAACCCTTTGATGTAAATTATCAAACCATGTGAGTTTAATACTCAAGCAAACATCAAAGGAAAATTAGCAAAATAGCCCCAAAAGAAAACCCTAGAGCCTTCAAAACAGATCTGGAAGCGTTAAACCTAAAAACGGACTTAATCACATATATATAGAAAACAGGGGCCGCGAACCTCGCTCGAGCTCGAGCGCAGGACTTGCCGCTCAAGCGGAGTCACTAAAACGCGTGCGATAAAACAGGTCTATGCTCGAGCGCTGGAACTCACGCTCGAGCGCAAAAACACGCCTCCTAGTATGTTTGCAGACAAGCCAAACTACTGAGAATGTGCAAACTCCGCCCGAGTGTAACTTTGGCCACTCGAGCGGGAAGACCAAAAAACAAGGAACAATTACAACTCAATTAAACTAAGCTTATTCACGGAATTGGCAACAAGTAGGGACCTAACATATAGTAATAAAATTCAAATAGACATCACACTAGAAGTCAACCATTTGCCTCTTTTACTTGTAATGTGGAAGGGACAAAAAAATAATTACATAATTATATTCATAATTGTAATTATTTTTGTAAAAAATGTACTATGCCATTTTTGCAATTATTTCATTTTCTTTCCATTTATATATATGTATGTATATATATATATATATATATATATTTCTGAGAACAAACGTTAACAACAACCTTCTATATGAAAATGTTTGACTGAAACTTAACCCATATTGAATCTTTTTTGGTAGTTAATGCAATTGAATCTAAACATCAATAAAATGCATTTCTTGATAGCCCTTTCCTTTCGAGTAGCAAATGTATATTTTTGTTGGATGATAAGAATATTTAAATTTTTATCACTTTCTTGTAATTTTTTTAATAAAATAATATAAGGTGTTGTTAAGATGCATACGTAAAGCAAATTTAAAAAAGTTTTTACCTTTTTAATTATACTAACTTTTAGTAGAAAATGAAATTATATATAAGATATATATATATGTTTTTTTTTTTATATTTACCTGATTTATGTCTAGATAATCGTTTCTACTAAACAACCACAGTCAATAGATCATATAACCAGCAAAAGAAAGTGGCCGCATGGAATGGAAGGTCGTGGAGTGGAGACCTCCAAACCGACGTACCAGTGTCAAGATATTTTCCTCTCGAAAGCATATGCGTTTTTTTTTTCTTTCTGGAGAGCATTAAAGTGCTACAAAATTAATTTGATAGAACCTCAAGCCTCGTAGCAAGAATTAATAGATTGCAGAATCTAATAAATATTAGTAATTAGTGGTAGTACTGGCACTGTAGTAGCATCATTTTCACTATTTGAGTGCAAACCAATCAAATTTGAAATATATATTATATATATATGTGGAATTAAAATAGAAGAAAAATGGAAAGAGGAGGAGGAGGAGGAGGAGCGGAAAGAACAAGGCGAATTAAGGAACACGGTAGAATATATTTTTCTCAACAATGAAATGAAATTGGAATGAGTCTAATAATAAGTAGTAGTAGTAGTCGTCGTCGTCGTGTCGTCTAAGGATTGACATAGTTGCAGTTAAGCCGAACTTCGCCTGCAGTACGAACTTGGACATTGCCGAGCTTGATCATGGATACTGCGAATTGGTTAAAGAAGAGAGAGGGTTGAGATGCCAAGGCAGCAACAAGGGGTGAAGTTCTTGCATCCGAGTAGAGCAACTGATCCGTCTGTAGAAGTCCCATCTTCTTCTCAAGATTTGTGTAGTAAATCTCGTCGAACGTCTTGGGAGTGGTAGCATCCAGATCAACAAACCGATTAAGATTAATATTAATATTACTGTTGTTGCATTGCCTCCTGAGAGAATTCAGATATTTAAGATCGATGGTATCGGTGGAGAGCCTGTGTCGAATGGAATAGCAGGTAGACCTTCCGATGGTGTGGGAGCCAGAGAGGATAACCAAGTCAAGAATGTTGAGTCCGCGTGCTTGGAAGAAGTCAATCAAAGCAGTGACATTTTCGTGGCCCTGGGGAACGGAGTCGGCTTCGTTGGCGAGGGAAACTCGGCCGTCTTTCCTACCGAAGGGGACTTCCCAGAATGGACCACCAGCCATGACGGTGGCATCTCTAGCTGCAGCAGTCAGGATGTCAGCACAAGACACTGTCTTAGGAGGACAACTCTTCTCCACCTCCGCCTTTATCTCATCTATCAATTCGAACCCTCTCAGCGTCTTGCTTGCCAAACCTCTCCTCTCGCTCCCTGCATGGTTCAGCAATATTGAAGCATCGCATCCCTGCAAATTTAATTTAAACCACGTAAGTATTTACATACATACATATATGTTTTATTAGATAGATAGTTTTCCGATTAAATAAATCAATAATCAAGAATCAAGAATCAAAGGGAATCAGATCGATCGATTGATTGATTGATTTACACCCACCCTAACAGCGCAGTCGTGAAAGTGCAGGCGGATGATGCTTGCAGCCATGGTGTAATCCCTCTTAACCCAAGCATTGACTTTCTGTTGGATGATGGCTTCAAGATTGGGGCATGATTTGAGATAGTGAGTGGGTGACAGGTAAGCTAATTCCGTAGTAGTAGGAGGAATGATTTTTGGCCTTGGCCGTGCCACCGGAACCCGCCGCTTGGCAGAAATGGTTTTCTTCATGGTCGTCGGAACAAGTGGTGGTGTTACATCTTTGGCTGAGAGGGCCATGGCCAACTCCATCTCCATGTGATGAACAAGGAGGACTAAGACGATTGAAAAGCACCACCTCCACTTCATCCCTTTTTCTCTCTTCTGCTTTTTCTTCCTTCAAATATGTATATATATATATATAACTTCAATTAGTAGTCTCTGTAGCGAATAGCCACACACACACACACCCAAAGCGTTAGGCTCACAAAACAAAAGATAAATTATTTATGTGTTCCTGTTTTGTTTTTGAAACTTCTGCCTTTCCTTCTTTATATACACATGACAGCAGCAGCACTACAGACACGATTATGTGGTTCCTTGTGGAGAATACGTGACATGCACTTTCTTATATTTACCCTGACTTGCCAACATGTCTTGAGTTAGTTGTTGGACGGAGTTTTTATTTTATTTATTTATTTATTTTTGGGTGTTTTGACAAGCCGATAAAAAGTCAATTTTTTTACTTTTTTAACTTTTTTTTAAGTCACATTATCTCTCTATTTTTTACATAAAAAAGTTAAAAAAGTCTTAAAAAAATTAGAAAGTCAGCTTTTTACTAACTTCTCAAAACACCACTTTAAATCAAAGGTTGGCATTATTTTAAATGCATATACAATTTAAATAAATAAAATTAATATTATAATATATACATAATTTAAGTGGTATGAGTCTTTTTATTTGAAATTTATGATCATAGGTTTAAATCTTACCAACCTCTTTGTGTAACTTTTTTTCTTTTTCTTTTTTTCTTTTAAATAAAAAACACTGCCACGTGACATGAGAAGAGCAAGACTTTACTACACCAATTGAGGCATTCACTTAATAATAATATAGAAGATAGATGGATATAACTTTTATACAGGAAGCTTATTGGTGGTTTTTTTTTTAAAAAAAATTTATAAATTATGAACTGAAGTTTAGAAAAAAAAATATATATATATATACATATATATTTAAATAGAATAATACTCTATATAAGCAGATTTCTTATTATATGTCCTATTACTAAGGCAATGGGGTTTCATTAATAAATATATATGATCCATTACTTTTGTAGCTAGCTATAACAAACTCAATTATAAATTCTGTTTACGTATTGTATTTTAATTCTTATAATTTTAATTGGATCAATTTTGACTACTAATTTTAGATTTTGTGTCAAATTGGTCCAATTAATAACGTCGTTAAGGTTTTTGGCACAAAATTTTCATTGAATGAAACATGCTGCTCACGTGCACATTTGTCATAAAAAAAAATGCTAACAATTGGAAGGAATTGGATCAATTTGACAAAATTAAAAACTCAAGGTCAAAATTCAATTGAAATTATAGGGATCAAAATGATATAAGGACTAACAGTATAATTTGTCCCAAAAAAAAAATAGTGTTAGTAATTATATTGACCTCCCTTGTATTGTTTTAGTAAATTACACTAACTCTTTAGAGATTTATATAACTTTAGAGATCTTCCCTATATTTTCAATATTACATGACTTTCTTTACTTTTAAAACTATTGTCAATATTCTCACTTTTGTCATCTATCCCTTAGAATACCTAACAGAGCGTATTAAAATGTCAAAATTGCCCTTAATCATCTCTTTTTAGCAATGACCTCCTTGAGATTTTACATAATTACAAAGACGTCCCTCAACTACTATAATCCTATGGGCACAATTACATTGAATAATCATGACCCATATCATTTTCTTCCTTCAATAAATTGACCCTCTCTCTATTGTTTCTCCGTCTTTCTCTTTCATTTTCCCTCTCATTTTCATCTTTCTTTTCATAGCTTTTATTTCACATTTCCCTTATTTTTTTCTTCTTCTACTTCTCAATTCCAGCAAAACTCACATTGTCCCTCTAAAAATTAAAAAAAAATAAAAAAACAATGTCCATTTCTTTTGCTCTCTCTAATACACAGAGTGTTTAGCCATATAATTCTCAGAACATATGAATAAGTACATGAATAAACAAGATAAAAAGCATTAATAAAGAAAAAGTGATGTGCACATACTCATAATTGCGGAAAATTTGATGGAGACGTGTGAAACATGGTGGACATCATAACTTGTAGCTTTATTATAGAAATTTTAGGTGAATTCCATATGTTTAGGCCTTCAGTTTCATAATTTTGCCTTTTTTAAAAAAAGTTTTGATTTATCCAGTCTACATGAATATTTATTTTTCTTTCTTTTCTTTTTGGTAATTTTCTTATTTTATTTAATTCCTCTGTGTTAATTAAGGAACTACCTTATTTGGTTGTTTCCTAACTGGTTTAAGTTCATATCATAAAAAATGACTGTAAGTCTTATGACTACTTAATTTTTGATAACTAATTTATAGTTTCGTTGAAAGAATTCTCTTATTTTTCTTATAATTTTGATAGTTTTTGAATTTAACAGATTTATAGAAGACTTTTCATACTCTTGTTGCTACATATTTTATCTTCACATTTTTGCGATGCATCAAACTCTTTTTCTCTCTCAAATCAGTTTCCATTACCCATTCCTCTTTCCAATTTATGTCTTTCATTTTCTTTCCTTCTTTCTTTTTCTTCTCTCATTGATTTCCTCCATGGTTACCGCTACAATTAACAATGCCATATATTTGTTTTGTTTCTCTTCCCTCTATTTTCTCCTTCATTTTTCTCTTCCATCACTGCTAACCCCATCATCCAACACCATGGCAACTCACTAAACACACACATATATTGGTTATGAAATATATATGTACATCAAAAATAGTTTTTTTTAATAGCAAAATTAAATATAAAAACATTTCATATTTATAGAAAAACATGAACATGTAAATATTACCAAATGCTACATTATAAATATCATGTGTTACTTTTTTCTTTTTTCTTTTTCTTTTTTAACTTGCTTATTTATACATTATCATTTTATCTGTTCACAATCCAATGTTTTTCTCAAATTTAGTTTTTCTATTTGAGTCCTTAAATCTATCATTGATGTGTGATAAAAAAAAAAAATGGCCAGACAATATTCTCCAATTTTTAAAAAAAATGGACCCCCCCCCCCCCCCCCCCAAAAAAAAAAAAAAAAGAAGTGGAACATAATCCTATTACAACAATTAAAAATAGTTAACATGGAATAAGAGTCAATAAATTATTTGAGAATAATAAACTATTCAGACAATTTGTCATTTATTATTAAAATTGAACTTTAGTTGAAATATTTAGTTTCCTCTGTTTATCTTTGTTTCTTTCATTTAAACTATTTTTTTTTTCTCAATTCAAATCTTAAAATTAATTCAAACAATATGGATATTCGTTCTCCAAAAAAAAAAAAAAAACAATATGGATATTTTTTCCCACCTTCATTAATGATTGACCTTGTATAAAAGTTTATGAACTTTATATAAGAATTGAAAGACATCACATATATTTTGGAAAAGTTTCAGAAACAAAATGATAATTTATACTTGCAAAATTATATTAGGGAAAATTCCACTATCACCTCACAAGATTTTGGGCCATGTTAATGGAAATGGGAAATTATGATAATGTTAGAAAAAGTAAAAGAGGTCAATGTAATTTCAAAAACTATAAGAAAAGTTCCTGTAACTATGCAAAACCTCAAGCACAGAGCGTGTACTTCACCTTCTTCAAAAATAAATAAATAATAATAATAAATAAATAAAAATTGCAAGTTTTTCCTATACTTAATTTTCACAGATCCGTCTCCTGTCCAGCCATGCCTTGCACTCTCCAGCAGATGAAGACATGTGGCAACCAGGGATCCAAAGGTGAGGGAAAAGCCACGTTTTGTGCATGCCTATTAATCGCCCAAATAACCGGTATAACACTTGTCTACCGTGATTGTCACTTTATTGACCGCCCGCGGCTATCACCATATTTGCCGGATTACCAGCCGGATGACCAGCAACTGAGTGCAAGACAATGAGTGGATTGAATAGTGCTGCAGAGGAGGCGATCCAATTTTCACGCCCAGCCCAGTACTTATTGGGAAGGAAGCACCTATTGCTGCATGCCTATTACCATCAGCATAGCCAGGCAATGGCGAACAGCGAAGAGATAACCCTGAAGATCTTTCTGACACACGTCATCACCCTCCTATTTTCAATTAATTTTTAGTTTCTTGACGTTCTCATCAAAATAACAGTGGCAATTGAAGTGTTGATCCACAAAATCTGCATAAGAATTTTGAAAAAACAAATGTATATAACATAAAAGTCCACCTTTTAGTGCATCTACTGCAATAACATCAACAGAGTCAGAAATTCCCCAGGTAGCTGCTTAAGGTCATTCTGTACAAGAAGAAAATGTAACAATGGATTGCACCGCGAAGAGCACAGAGACACATACAGGTATAAATTCATTCAACTAACTAATGATGTGCACCAACTTCCCCAAAAAAAAACCCTTAGCCCGCCTGTCCACCAGAGGACTGTCCACGTCCACCACGAGCACCACGCCCACGAGCTGCTCTTCCACGACCTCTACCCACTGAGGAAGAAATCACTCCTGCCTGCCTTAATAGTGACCTTTGCTTTGCCCTTTCTTGCAGATTAATAGTAGTTGAGCTTGAGCTCTGTCCTACAGGGGATACCTGTTTTACTTCTTGCGTTTCTGCTGAGACACTTGGGCTACCTTGTTTTGACATACCAATTTCTACAGTACCTGTTTTAGTTCTCACCCCAGTAGTAGTTTCTAAGGCAGCAGCAGCTTCAGGGTTCTGATCTGCTTCCATTGCTACCTCCTGGTGGTTGTTACCATCATTCAAATTGTCTGCACCCTCAGCATTCGCTTCCGCTGTATCCCCTTCATCATTCAGCACTTGGGGAGAACTAGTTTCTCCAAAATCGACTGTAGCAGTAGCAGTAGCAGCAGCAGCAACTAGAGTTTCCTCATCACCCACAGGTGAACTCACAGGAGGAGGAGCTAGTGCTGCAGCCTCAGGCTGATTTTCCCCAATTTCTTGGCTCTCCACCACCATCCCAGACATATTGCCACCACTTTCAACATCAGCGACATCGGGGACCAACTCTCCCTCTTCCCGCTCACTTCCAGACTCCACCACTGACTGCTGGAAATCCTGGTCAGCAAGAACCTTCGACCCTTCATCAAAGACCCCCTCTGATTCATTTTGCTTATACAGTATCTCCTCCAAAACATCATTGCTCTCGCTCTGCAACTCAACTTGATTATTATCACCACCCACCTTTGGCTCCTCATCCTGCTCCCCACTAGTCTCTACATCATCCTTCTCAGCATCAATGGCTTCCTCATTGGAACCTTGGGGCAAATCACCAATAGCATCTGAAGGTTCTTCCACAGCAGGTAGAGTTTCCAAATTTTCCAAAACAGCAGCAGTTTGTCCTTCAACACCATCTTGTGGAAAATCTGAGCCTTTGGATTTCTTCGGCACAGGTGCTTCCACATCGGAGCTAGTGCCACGTTGAACAAGTGACTCTTCTTGTAACTCAGAAGAGGTTGAAGAAGCAAGGCGTTTGCGAACAGTTGCATGGGTCAGTAGCGTTAGGCTTCCTTGAGTTTCTAAGTTATGAGAGGACACAGACTTTCCATCATTGTTGGATCCCTCAATTTCTGGCATCTCTGTATCTCCCTGAGGCTCTTCAGGCTTTATAATACGAGGTCGAACTAACTTCCTTCCCGTTTTACGGGCTTCAACATTCGATTTTGGCAAAGTAAATCTCTTCTCTCTTTCTTCTGTCGGTTTAGCTGATGGCAAACTTGTTGTGGAGCCAATTGCAGGTACGATACTCGGCACCTGAGAAGGAACTGACTGACCTGCAGAGGAATAAACGTACTCGAATTAACATTTCTGGGAAAAATAAAAAAGGGACGGAGAAAAGTAAGGATCCAATCATCTACAAGGCATCTTAAAAGATTAAAATACTAAAGAAGAGACCCATAGCAAGTCCTGAAGATGAAGCATCCACTACTGGAGAAATGTCTGCCAGAGGAGCTCCAAGTTCACTGGAAACTAAATGAGCAACACGTTCAAAATTTTCCACAGCCAGAAAATAGGCAGCAGAAAGGTCATCCAAGAGAGTCCCAGAAAGAATCTGAACCACTGTTGTACCCTGAAAATAATTAAAGCCAGTGTCAAAATCAAAATGCAGTTATCAAAAAGAATATTTACAAAGAACAAGAAGGTAACAAAATGGCAATCTGGTTGTATAGGCATCAAAGCTGCTTCTTAGAGAGGATTGTGCTTCGAATACATTAAAAGATTAAGTAAAGCAAATAATGTTAACATCCACCTTTTTACGTTATGAGAAGCCATTCTAAGCAATTTCAGGAACAAAGGAGATATGAATGGAATTGCAATGCCCTACTTTACAAGAGGAATCAGTTGGGGGGTTGTTAAAAAACAAAAATTAAACATAATCAGAGAAAAAGAGCAGCATCAGAAACTGCAGACACAAAGGTGCTAATACAAGAGGTGTATGAAAAGAAAAGAATCAAAAAGCACTAGTCAAAAATGAAAAAATCAAACAGCAACTAGTGTAAGAAGACAGACCACTCTACTAGTCAAAATTCCACATTATTCACAGAAAGGCATGCAATTGATATGCAGTAGAATAACAGCATTACCTCTGGAAGACTGGTTTTGGCATGCTTAAGCTTCTCAAATTCCTCTGACAACCTCTTTAGGGCCTGCTTATGCTTCTCAAGCCCATCTACCAGCTTGTTTCTTTCCTAAATTGACGTAAGGTATAATAAGAAATACATATCCCCATAAATGTTATATATTCGAGAAAAGAATGTTTTGCCAGAAAGCAGAGCAAGCACAATCTCAACTTCAAGAATTGAATGCAAAGCATTACACAGTCTCCGTGTAAAATTGCATAAATAGCAAAATTTGCAAATTAAAGTAATAATAATAATAAAAGAAGACAACTAACATCTTATTTTCCAGTATCAAATCAGTAGCTCAAGTGAAACTTAGGATCGTTTGGGAACATGTTTTTTTAGTGACTCTTTTTATTTTTTGGCTAAAATATGAGATGAAAAAAACTAATATGATTGGAATGACTTTTTGGTTTTTTACGAAAAGCTGTGCAAAAAGTAGAGTGAATGGAAAGGAGTCTTTGATTTTTTGGTATTTGTTGGTGGCTTTTTTAGTGACTTTTTGACTTTTAGGCTAAAATGTGAACTTGATCAAAGACAAGGACAAGGACAGGGACAGGCACCTGATTGACAGACTTTATAGAATCCATTATTGTCCTCTCTGTCTTCAGACGCTTTGCTTTCTCTGTCTTATGGTCATCCTTCTCCTTCTTCAACTCCTCTCTCTGCCTCTCTACAGTTTTCTCTAGAATCTTCGTATGCACAAGTAATGCAAGAAGCGAGCACAAAGGAAAAAGGGGGACATCAGGGGATAAAAATTAAAATAAAAAAATAGAAGAGTGATGATATATAAACAGAAAATTCATACAGAATTTTCATACACAATGATGTGGCTTAATGATGACCTTTCAATTTAAAACAAAATACCCATAAAGATGACTTATATTTACAAAATTGCCACTGCCATATCATTCATGTGGTGTTTATTGTATAAATTTTATGTATGGATAGAGTTTTCCAAAACAAAAAACTTAGGAAGAAAGAAATCTCTAACAATTCTTGTCACACAAACCTGTATTCTTGTGTCTTTCTCCTTCTCTTTTTCCTTCATTGCATGTTCAGCTAACGCATCCCCTACGCCCCTCCTCCCTACTAATTGGTAACTAAAGAATGAAACCAAGAATTTGATAGCAAGATAATGCCATGCATTTACAGCTGAAAAGAAAATGATTACCTTGCTTACAGTCCTCTAACTGTTTGGAAAGAACTTGGTTCTCCTTGCTCAGCTCCTCCTTTTCCTTCGACAAGTTTTCCAGCTTCTTCTGCAGAATGAAGAAAAATTTAATAAACAATTTAAAAACAAAAATAAAAAACCAAATACTATCAGAAGAATATATTTGAAGTATGAAACAAAAATTTTGAATTCAAATGAATAATGTATGTATCATAACCACCTTTAATTGAGCTACCAACTTCTTTTGCCTCTCGACCTCATATTTCAGAGAAACCTGAAAGACAATGACAATGAAGAGACATTTGATTTTTACAGGTCGCCAGAATTATAACTATATGCAAGCCACAATAACTTGACTACTGCACAAACAATTGAGCCCAAGTACCTCAACTTGCAAACTTTCGTTAATCCTTCCCTCCCTCTCATTTAGTTCGATTCTGCTCTTTGCAATGTCCTGCTCCAATTCTGATATCACAACCTGTTTTTCGGAAAGAAGTTTCTTATTTTCCTCCAGCTGCGCAACCTTCTCACTCAGATTTGTCTGCATAAAGAAAATAATTTAATAAAATATGAATTCAATAACCAAATGCCAGAGTACACTAAATCGATTTAAAGAAGCTTTTCCCAAAAAGCTATCTTATATAAGCACAACAGAATGAATCCCATATTAACACAATGGTCACTAACACAAGAGTGACCAAAATTTTAGAGGCTGCTTTGCAGTTCCAGACAGAAAAACGTCTCTCCAGTGCCAAGGAATGGTAAGATGATTACACCAGCTAGGCATGTTTAATATATACTTCAACCCTAATCTTTTTGTCCCTAAATTATAATGACCCTAAAGATACTACCTTGTTGAAAAGTCAATTGAGTATTTACTACTTCATTTCCAACCATACCCTTTTGCCGTAAATTAATGAATGCCTGACTAAAAAATAATGAGAAATCACTTGGGACAAAACTGAAATCCCACATCATTATGTGCATTCCTACAGCACTGTGTCTTGAAAGTGGGGACAATAAGTAGGCAGAGGGAGTATATGCTAATGACAGCCAGGTCTTCTTTTAAACCCTGTGTAACACTAAACATGATATTCGTGGCAGTAACTTTAGTCTTCCATTCTACAATGTAAGGCATACCATATCCAGTAAGTGAATAAACTGGCAGCCAATGCACATACAATGGTTTCCATGACACTAAAAAGATATAATTTTGTTTTCCCTGTAAAGAATGGTAAGATATAAACCATCAACATTGTATCTGAATTTCCAAGAATACAGTAACTTTTTTTGTTTTTTTTTGACAAGTAAACAGAGAAAATAAAAATATGTTACCTGCATCTGTTTAATATCTTCTCTCATGCGTCCATAATCTTCCACATCAATATTCTTGCAGCTCACAAGCAACTTCAAATGATTATAGAAATTAGAATGATAAAAAAAAAAGAAAACAATATAGAAAAAAGATTAAACAAGCAACACCTCATCAACCCTCTTTTCCAAATGCTCTTTCTCTATTTTCTGCATTTCAATTTCTTTCTTCCAAGCTTCCACCTCAGTTTGACACTCTCTCAGTGAAGTCTCCAGTTGCTCGGTTTCCATCCTTGCTTTATGGGCAACTTCACGTAATTTCTACGAGCAAGTTCAAATTTTTCTGGTTACTAACTGGCACCATTATCGTCACCAACAAACCAAAAACCACAACCATAAAACCATGAAAATGATGAATAATCACTCCAAACCTGGCATTCCTCAAAATTATACTTGTTTTCCTCTCTGAGTTGCATGTTGCTTTCACGAAGCAAGTTCACTTCTCTAACCTGCAAGGGTATCAAAAAAAAAAAAATTCAAATATTACAGTATGAACACATATATTGGGATTAAGTGATAACATTTTCTATGCTAACAAGAAATATCTAGAAACTGATCTGTTAATCCCAATAGTTTCTGTCATTCCCTTTCAGGATGTCTCAAAATAGTGTCCAGCAAGTCTAATACCCAAAAACATTTAACTTCCAATTTTACTATGTTGGAGTTGCAGCATTTCATCTTGAAACCAGTTCCACTCACCAGCCACCAAAATGTAGAGAAATATTTATGTACTTACAATAACTGGATTGAGGCACTTTATGCACAAAAAGTCTAACCAATCCAAGTATTTTTTAAAATGTACGCCGTTGATACTTTTCCAATATCATAGAAGAATGAAAAGCATGATACAAAAGGAGAGGGAAGTTAGTGACATAGACCAGTAGTGCATCAATGGTAGAACAAGGAAGACTGGTTTCATGCCACTGTATCAGCTTCTGACATCAAAACTATACTGGTATGATTTTTAAACACTACAGGAAATAAAAACCAGCTTGAAATATTACTTTAGAACTCGTGGGACTTCTAAGTTAACACAAATTGTATGCAATTAGGAAGATTCTAGGACAAGTCAAACTCAATTATGATAGAACATGCCTTTTTTCTACCTTGCATTTGGAGTTTGGAGATACAACTGAAATTTCCATGCAAAATGATAAACCCACTTTTGGCAGATTATTAGAAAATTAATCACAGATAAATTGCTAATTAATTGGTTAGCAATGGATGCCAAAGTTTGGCCATATCAGTAGATTTGTCATTGCGCTTGATGAGTAACAGTGCAGAATCTTTAGACCAGCAATGTATCACCCAAAAGGAGTCAACCTATGAGGACCTGTTGACAATGAGAAGAAATGAACCTTGCCCTACATATACACTGCTGATAAACTTTTTTCAGTATGCCGGAAAGTAGTTAATAATTGTATGAGATTTAGGTAATATTACAGTTGTCATTTTAATGAGTCCATACACCGAATTAGGTTAAGGACCAGCCTGTAAACTGTAAGTTAGGCAGTTTGCACAAGGCTCAAGAAATGCAAAGAAATTGAAATGATTTCAATAAGAAACCAACAGAAGTTCACAAACGTATGTAGACTCCATGAAAAAAAACTTGGGGGCAAAATCTACTTTCCTACTTGAGGTATGGCCAAAGAACCCCCACATGTGGTTTTGAAGTAATCTGCAACCGTTACATTTTCCTTCCAAGTTGATGGAAATTGTGTCGCATGTGCCAAGTTTTAGAGTTGGCAAGAAAAAAGTTAAGTTGGAGTCAAATTCTAATGCAAAAAGATTATATTGCCCTTGTCTTCATCTTCCTCCTCTAACCTATGTGAAAACCCTAACCCTAAGCCAGCCACTTCCCTCGCCACCTTCCCCCCACATATTGAGAACACCTTAGAAGCACAGACACAGACACGACATGGACACGCGGGCACGTAAATTTTCAAAAAATGCAAGACACGACTCGTTGGGGCCACATTCAAAACATATATTTTTATTATATGTATATTTTTAAATATTTAATATATATTTTATGTCAAATATTTAATTTTACCAAATTTATCAACCTTAGGTATGCTATTTTAGTAAAAAAATTAAAAATATACAATTTTTTTTGAAAAAAATAGTACTCAGTGTGTCCCAAGCAAGCGTGTCCTCAACGTGTCCCTTGCATGTCCAAAGTGTCCCAGCGTGTCCAACACGTGTCCGGATTGTGTCTGTGTCAAACACGTGTCGGACACCTATATGCGACCTCCAGAGAAGTGTCCGTGCTTCATAGAACACCATTGCCTTGGTAAGACACGTTCAATTAATTACAGTGACACAAACTTCGATACAAAAATCCCAGTCTATTGAGGCCGAAATGCTTTTGGACAGGCACAAAAACCTAGAACCAAAATTTTAGTATGGGAACCGTCTTATGTCAATGACCCTAATATTTCATGAAAATGACAGCACCACAGGTTTTTGTTTGGGCTGCCAATCATACAAGTCCCAGCACCACACAGTTTACTCTTACAAACAGTGCATCTAGATTCCAAATACTTGCTTCCTTGTGTTACTGACTTATAAGAACATCAAGTCATCCACAATTAAATATATTTAGTTCGCATCCTTCATTTGAAAATAACAAGGTATTGTCACAGCAGAGCTAGAGTCTCTGGAAGGGGCAAAACTTCGAGGTCCACCCATTAATACAAAGAAAGAAATTATGCTAAAAGAATAACAGCAAACAGAAAATATGTTTAAAGCTAATACATTGATTAGTAGTAAAATTAACCTGAAGTTGTAGGGATTTAAATTCTTCCTCTGTGAACAACATTGCTCTTGAAGTTGCTCGCTCAGCATGAAGTGATGCTTGCGTAGTCTCTGATGCCTTTAGAGCACTCTCAAGCTACAAAGAAACCAAAAGAGCTTTGAATATACAAAGAGTTCAGTTTAGAGCACTCTATTTTTGCCACCACAAGCAGAAGTTCATCCATAACCAAATGCAAAGATAATAGAGCATCTCAAACATCTACTAACAAATATGACATCACTTTTTCCTAATTCTTTAATTTGCAGCATAATTCCAAACATTAATTTGCCATGCAGACCTATCCAATGTATAAGAAATTTTATCAATTACACAAAGACAATATCCATAATAAGCAGGCCAAATAAATCTAGTGATGTGGAGAGCATCTACTAACAAATATATTACATTAAAAATGAAAATTTTAAGCCTCAATACTCATAGTGGCTCATAAATGATGTGCAGAAGTAATATATTATCAAAGTTAACAACTACCTTGGGACCAGTCATATAAAATTGACCCGGTCTACTCTTTAAACTTATCTTAGCGCAAATGTTATATCAAGTATTTCATTTGCTTAAAGATAACCAAATATAAAAAAACCAAATCAACTCCATTTCAGCCAAGTACAGCAAGATTAAAAGTTGCAACAAAATTTAGAACTAATTTGGGGTATCTGTAGCATATGCAAAAATGGTTTTTCTAGAATAGTTTTCCAATTAAATGGAGAGCTAGAAGAATTTCGTTAGCTCACAAAAATGATTAACAATAATGCTGTTAACTGATTAAATATGTTGAACAGGTACGTTTACTCTTATTGGTAAATAATTACAAATCTATTAAAGGTAGGTTTACACATACATCTAACAACTAATAGACAATATGAACATAAATACTCCAATATGCATGCACATGAATCCATGCATATTCGCCATTTTTCACATATTTGTTTGTGTGTTTGTGAATTCATTTGAGTGGTGTAAATATTAAAGAATGTTTCCTTTTACCAAATCATTTGCAAAGACGCTATATACTCGATAGTTTTTAGTATATATGTAAAATCAGTTAACTATTTAATAAAGAGCAACATGATCTACAGGTTAAAAAAACCAAAGGCCAAGAGAGAATATAAAAACAAAAAAATGAGAATAAACTAAAACATAGAAACAGATATGGAGTCCTACATAAGTAGGTGCACAAGGAAAGATTGCTAGCACCAAAGGGAACCAGATGCCGAGTGAGCCAGACATCACTTGGTCCAAGTGATTGAGTGAGAGGGGAACAAGTTGAATATAATTGACTGAAAGCAAAATAGGGGTAAAAGTTAAAAAGCATCACTACAGAAATGAAAATGGCCAAAAGATATCCTTGTGTAGGTATAAGCTAAGTACAGATTTCCACAATTTTACTGCATCTCTAATAGCCAAATGCCACCTAAAACCCACAACAGCCTATGGTGGAGTTTGGGAACCTAGGTTCCAAATTTTTTTCTCATTTTTTCCACTAAAAGACAAACTTTTTACAAAACCAAAAAAAACACATCCAAACAAAATATCACATCCAACTCCATAATCATTTCACTTTTTCTCTCACAAACATCACGTCCAACCACATAAAAACCCAACTATCTTCCCAAACACCAAAAAATTTTTATCTAATAAAAACCTACAACTAAAAAAACCTACATAAAAACTCACTTCCCAAACACCATCTATGTTAACACGGCCTCGGGTACGGGTATCGGGTGCGGGTGAGTATTTAGGGGTTAGACACTAAAAATTAAAAATTGAGAATACATACATATGGATTCAAATTTGGATATGAATACGGGAATACGTTAAATAGTTATATTTTAAATATATTTATTATATGAAGATGAGTTAAAAAAAGCCAAGGAATAACAGATTTGTTAAAAAAAATAACAAATAAAAATTATTTTAGACATAAAAATACAATTTATTATATTATATTAAACAATATTTTTTTGAGTGAATAATATTATATATTATTATATTAATATAATTTATATTATATAATATAAATCTAATTTAAAAGAAGAGAAACAGAACAGAGAGAAGAGAAGACGAAAAGAAGAGAGAGAGAGAAGAATGCAAACAAACTGAGATCAAGAAAGAGAACAGAGAGAAGAGAGAGAGAGAGAGAGAGACCGAGACCACAGGGGAATCGAAGCCCTAGGGTTATTTTCTGAGTGGAATCGACTTCGCGATGATCTCCTTCAATTCAGTCGAGCTCACGACTAGGGTTCACGTTTCAATCTTGCTTTGCGACTCGACTTGCTTCGCAAAGGTGAGTTTCAACCCCCTCTCTCTCTCTCCATCTCTAAGTTTCAACCGTATCCGTTTGTATCTAACCGTATCCCGGCCGTATTCTGCACCCGTACCCATGTCGTGTCGTGTCGTGTCGTGTCGACACGGGTACCTCTCACAAAACAGAGAGTCCATGTAACGTAGGCAACAACACCCATAAATAGGGCCTTTGAAAATCTTAGGACATATTTGGTATTGTTTTCATTTTCTGAAAACCTATTTTTAGAAAACACTTATAAGTAGTTTTTTGAATTCTAAAAAATCATTTTTGTACAAAAAATGAAAACGGGAAGTATTTTAGAACCTCTGATTATTTTTGTTCCAAAAAACATGAAAAACAAAAACTAATATTTTAAAAACAATATCACATAGGGCCAAACAATTTAGTTTACACATAGGACCTTGGAAAACTAATAATAAATTTGGGTAAATTACACTGACACCCCCTGAGGTTTCTGTTTAATACAAATCCCTCCTCACATTTGAAAAATTACATTCCCCTCCCTGAAGTTTGCAATCTCATTACAAATTGCCCCTACTTTGCTAATGTCATGCCCTAAAATTTTCTAAATGACCATCTTGCCCTTTTTTCTACCATTTCTTCTTCCTATCATCATGACTACATGCTACAACTTTCCATCATTAAATTTTACCTGAACATATTCTTATTGAATGATGATACACAAACATAAACTTTATAGAGAATTTTCAAACACAATGACATAGTTTAATGGTGACCTTTGACTTTAAAACAAAACACCCATAAATATGATTTTTATTTACAATAATATCACTATCACAACAATTTTTATGATATTTTTTGTATAAATTCTTATATATGAATATAATTTTTCATTTTTATTTCCACCATTATTTCTAGATTAGATCAATTTAATCTAGATATATTTAAAAAGTACAAAATTTGTAAAAAAAAAACTTTTAAAAAATCCATTGAATATAATAAAATAAGATAATGTATTGAATTTTTATATTTTTATATTTTTTTGTATTTGGTGAATTTAAAAAAAAAAAAAATCACAAAATATTATACTTCTTAAGTATATTTAGATTAGGTGTATCTAAAAAATTAAAAAAAAAATTACTTAAAATATTTAAAAAAAATCAATAAAAATAAAAACAACTCAATTTTTTGTGAGTTAAACCAAAGAAGATGATTATTATTCCCCTTGAAATGACATGAACAAAATATCTGCATTATTTTATTATTTTATGTGTATAAAGATTAAGGAACAAATATGTTATTTTAATGTAATAGGAGGTAAGCGTAATTTTTCAAATGTGAAAAGGGATTTGTATTAAACAGAAACCTCAGGGGTGTCAGCGTAATTTACCCAATTTATTTTATAACTCCAATTAATATATTTCAAACATCAACTTTCCAATTTCCCTATATCTATACATGGAATTTCTAAAAATTTAGTGTACGAATAGGACCTTAGAAAACTTCAAATTTATTTAAAAACTCAAATCAATATATTTCAACCCATCAACTCCCCAATTTCCCTATACTTAGCAAGTAAATGGAATTTCTAAAAGGTTGTTCTACTCCATTATAAAGCAAACACCGTCTCTGATATGGAAGACTGCAAACAAAATTTAAAATTTGAGAGAGAGAGAGAGAGAGACAACTCAAATCAGTTTTGGTATGGGAACCTGTGACTTGGCAGAACTTTAAAAAATATAAAAGAGATACTGCATAGGTAGTGCACTTTAACTAAATGTTAAAAACATCTCACAGCCCACATGCATTGCAGTTGCCCCCCCACTAAAGACATCTATAAAACAACAAGAAGTCCGTATTTGAAAGCATGCCCCAAATCATTCTTTGAAAATCATCAAATCTAAATAACCTCAAATCTCAAATACAGCAGTGCACATTATACTAGCATTACAAAAAAAAAATGAAGTTTGTGAAATGAATGATGACCAAAACCTGAAGTCTAACAAGTGACATTTTACAAGAAAGTTGCAACTGCGTAGGTCCCAATTAATAAATCACAATCCACAAGTGCAATTAATAAATCACAATCCACAAGTGTTATGAATGGGATGCTGGGAAATGCAGAAAAACCAATTGAGAAATTAGCATTGAGAAATTAGCATCGAGAAATTAGCATCGCAACAGAAATTGACATTATGTGAGACATTGAACAATTTCTGATAACACACTGGAAAAATCACTTTCATAAAGACAGAAAAAGATCAACAAAAAAACAGTAAAGAATAATTTCCTCATAACGTAGCTTGTAAATTTGTATTCTAACTTTCATCCAAAGAGGCAGCTCACAAAGTATAGCAAGTCATACATCTTAATCCTACCAGAAACTTTGTTTTCCCCACAAATTTTAATGAATTGTTAAAATGGCAAACAAGTGTCTGCCAGATAATCCCCAACCACATAAGGACAATTGCAAATGTGTGTGTGTGTGAGAGAGAGAGAGATAGAGAGCGAGAGAGAGAGTAATAGTCAAGTTATATGCAAAAAATTACACTTGAAACATTTGTAAAAATTGGCTACCTGTGATTGCAATCGAAGCTTTTCCTGCTTTAGCAAAGATATCTCAGTTTCTGCCTGTAAAAGTAACAATTAAATTAGAACATTACAATAGCCAAAACTGAAATAAAAAATTAAAAATCTTCAGAGGGTGAGATACACATACAATTTCCTTTGACCGGCGGAGATAATTTACCACATTGTGTAACCCAGTGTCAAGTAGTGGATCCTGAATAGAGTTTCCAGAGGATATCCCAGCAGAATCACGATCATTTTCAGCTAATTTAATGTGCAAAGCCTCGAGCCTATTGTGCAGTATCTTGTTCTGAGGAAAGTTGGAGTCCGGATGAGGGAAAGGCCATAACAATTGCCAACAAAACACATTACCAATGATTTGATGCAAACACATGAAGACTAAACGCATAGAATGGGTTCATGCATAATATAAAATGTAACAATTTTAACAATAGAAGTCTTTTAGAAAGTGGTATAGTTCAAGAAATGTTGCAAAATACAAGCAAAGAAATAGAATATTTGACAACCTGACCAAATCAAGGAAAAGTTAAAAACATAAAATGAAAGATTTATTTATTATTCACCACAGCTCATTAGTTTCAGTCTCTTTTTCCCCTATCATTTTTTACTGCATATCTGATTCAGAACCCCGAAATCCATACTACTACATAAAGAGAAAACAAACTCTTGCAGGTCCCTCCTATTTTAAGTTCTGTAAGTCCCATCCCCCTCTCCTTCTACCCTATCATAGAGAATAACAACAGAAACAAAAAAAAAGAAAAAAAAAATGTTTGACATACAACCCAAAATTGTACACTCTCGCTACGCAAGAAAGACAGTTACCAATGGAAGAGACAAATGGCGAGGGAAAGGGTTGCCTTTCATGACCCACTTTAATGGGGAGAGACAATGAACTTTGCGAGAGGTAAGGGAATTACAAAAATAGAATTAAAGTGGGTTCTCAAAGACCTCTCTCTCTCTCTCTCTCTCTCTCTGACTTCCCACTTAATTTATTTGTTATCTTCTTCCTCTCTCAATGTGAGTTACGAATGTGACTTACAAATTATAATGACATGCATTGCTCTTGCACAACTTCTAGCAAAATGAAAAGGAGTTTGGATACGTTTTCACACTTATTTTAATTGATTTATGGCATTGACTAAATATACATGCATACAGTTATGTACATAAATATGTGATATGTGATGTGCATAAAAGAGTCTACTGGACATCATAAGCATATTCATGAAGCAAATCAATCAATGACCTGTTCATTAATTTCATTGTACTTATTCTCAGCTACATTCTTTGATTCTTCTAGCATTGACTTGTCTACATCCCACCTGGCCTTGAGCTCATTCTGTTAAAATGCATAAAGATATAACAAATTAGAACATAATGTTGATGAAATGTGAAAAAATCACTTAACAAATGGATTCTTTTATGTAATTATGCCACCACAGACTGCATCATGAAAACATTTAAAATAAAATAAAACAAAACAGGAGTTTATGCTTTGGGCCCAGAAAGAAAACAGAGAAATAGAAGAACTAAACTAACATAAGGAATGAAAACAAAATATCCTGCATAGAAGAAATCATTGCAAATAAATTGAATGAGAATCAATCACATTGTCCGGATAATGAACAATGTCAACTTCACTACCCATTTGTACTCATCTCCTCGCCTTAAAAAAAGAGCCTAGAGGTAAATCCAAACAAGTTGAAGGCAAGCATTCCACTTGAAAACCCAAAATGGAGGATAAAGCCACATCCATTAGGCATATCAAAGTCAATTTTCTTAGTTTCACGTTGAGATCATGCCTCAAAACAAGGAAGCACACAACGGAGGTGGCCTGACTGCTTTGCATTCGCCTCACAAAAAATAATAGTATCATTAGTATAAAGCAATTGGGACATTGATAATAAAAATATATAAAACCAAATATATTCCCTCGATTTGCCCAAAATCCATCCTTTCCAACGAGTAAAGAAGCCACATCATCACCTCCACTGCTAGTTGTAGTCCTTTTGAAATTCAAATGTAGCGGCCTCTTCCTGCTTTGCCACAAAACTCCTATCCAAGCAAGCCAAATCTCCTTATATTACAGACTTAACCCTGATGCAATGCACATGTCCACATCAACTTCCTGTCCAATGACCTAGCATGCCCTTGGTCACCACATAAACTCCCCCGATAGCAAAAAAGACCACATCCCACAGATGAACGGGGAGACCCACCACCCTATTTACCTCATTTCTATAAGACAATATAGAGATCTAAAGCAAAACATTCCCAAAATCCCATTCCTTATCCATGATACTTTGAACCTCTTGTTTCGAATGGAAGACAAAAAGGTAGTAAGCTCCACTAATGTCCAATCAACCCTTCTTGTAACTTGCCACATCTGAGCAACACAATCTTGAATGAACTTGGCCTCCAAAACTAGTGGATCCAAACCCCATATGAGCCCCACCAAGCAAAGACTCAAATAAGCCACCAAATCATCACAGCATGCAGGTTCTACTTCCACATCAGAGTCCCTCTACTAATCTCATTGAAGAACCCGAATGATCATCTAAGGCCATTTTAGAATAAAATCGGCGTGCGTAAATGACTTCGGGTGAGCTGCCTTCATCATGCCACCACCCAAATAGAACTCTTGTAGAATCCTAGTCAAACCAGCCCACCCATTCCTAAAATCAAACACTATAAAACATACCTTTGTGCAACCTCTCAAGGTAGAAACAACCAATTCAAAAAAACCTCCCCTTCATTTTGTTGACACAGACCCTTCACCATTTTATCGCCTTCTCATACTTACCCAAGAACCACTCCCCACCATGCCCTTAAGACACCTCGTTTATTTTTTTACGAAGACATTGAACCTCAAAACCAAGAAGCACAAGAGAACGTTGATGACCTTTACCACGATCCACCACCACCATACAATTCCTTTCTTCACATGCATCTACAAAGTCAAAGGTCTTTGAACTTTATTGAGCTATTTTCCTCATTATTTCTTTTCCTATAGTGTGTTCACAATTATTTGATGCTTCAACTTATAGACAATAAAGGTTGAAGTCAACCTTATTTCCCAAAGTTACCAAGACCGTCATCCTCGAGCTTTGATCACAGATCTTAACGCAAGATGATCTTAAAAATCTAAGACTTGTTCCCAAAGTTGTTTTTAGAGGTGAAAGCCATCCAAGCAAGTACCCAAAGGTAACTAGGGGTGTAAACGAGATAAAACAAGCCGACGATGAAGGTGATTGAGCTCATCTTGACTAATCTCGACTCAACAATGTAAGCAAGCTTCTTTGCACAAATCACCATGGTAGTTGGCTTGAGAAAAAGTGCTGGTTGAAAGAGAGATATAATTTCGTAATAAAGCACAACATAGTGGGTGTATAATGTTTATAATGGAATTTGAATGGAAAATGCAATTTTTATACTACACTGATCCACCCTGTGACAGGAGTCCAGGCATTTTCTATCATCTTGCAAAGTAGAGGTTCACAAGGGGCAGTACTGTAACTATATTTGCAAGCCTACCCTTCTCGCTTCCCTAGTTATCATTACAAAAGTAACACTACAAGGCAATTTGCTCTCCAACCTAGACTTTTCAATTGTGGGGTTAGTCGAGAACATCTAAATAATAAATGAATTTGGAAATAACATCAAGCTGCACCACGACACAGCAAGCCTGAACAAGTCTGTAATAAGCTGAACTTAAGCCAGGATCGAGTAGCTCTCATTTCAGCTTTACAACTTATATTAAGCATAATGCAAGTTGAGGTGAAGTTTTATCTAACATAGGATCACTGAGGTAGCAGGAGCAGAACTTCCCATATTCAGTGAAGAATGACACAGACAACCATATTGCCAATGACCTTAAATCCTTATGAAATTCAATGTTAAAAGGGGAAAGAAAGAATCATTAAAAAAAACTAGAAAAACAACAAAATAACAGAGAAATACTTTACTAATTACTATACTAATGATAAAAAGACAAACTAATTTTACCCATATTGAAAACTTGAATACTGCTGAAACAAATTAGCTGTGCTAACAAGACAAATGAGAAAACAGGAAAAATTTTAAGTGCAAAATAAAGAAATTACATTTTCAGTTTTAAGTGCATCAACCAATTTATGCAGCTCAGATGCCTCGTATTGCAAAGCAGCCATAGCTTGAGATGTTTTCGTCAACTCTTGAATTGTCTCTGACTGTAGTATAACCTGCACAAATTAAAACAAAATATCAAAATTTCCCGAACAACTCTTGAGATGTTCACTAATAAACAGTACAATGATAGCAATATCCAGGTTATATAATTTTTTTCAAATTGTTGAACACATGGTGAAAGAAAACTAATTTCCTGTAATTTCCTCAAGCCTTCATAGAACAGAGTTAAATTCATAAATAACAATTGTCGCATGTATTTGATATGAGACTCTTCTAACAATAGTTCAACTGTGTGAATCAGAAAAGATTTAATCTTTATCATAGCTGTAAATAGAGCCTTCAATCATGACTAACAAACCAAACCAAACAAAACCTTGTGTCCCAATCAGGTGTTTCAGCTACATGAACCATTTTTCACCATTCTGCACTGTCAAGAGCTATATGCTCACTTAAATTAGAAAAATTCATACTTGTTTTTTTTAACTATTATCACATGCCATGCCACTCTTCTGTGCCTTTCATGTCAATACCCTACCCGTGACATTTCAGTGATTAGCTCTTCCTCTCCTCCTACCATTTCCATTTACGGTAATCAGAACAAGAACCGCATTTAAAGCATCCCATCCTGAATCTGCCCAAATAGCTCTATATATTTTCAGAAATACACGCTTTTTATTTTATGCTTTTCTATACAGTAGTCTCTTTCAACCTCAAAAACTCCGTCCTGCATTTATCTATGTAACATTCTATTCTCACCTACCATTCTTGTGTTTTTTTCCAGAATGTGTCTCACCATCTTTGTTTTTTTCCACTCTTTAATTTTCAATGTAATTATTTTGCTATTTTCCTGGAGGACCTCTTGTTCTCATTGAACTCTGACGTAGTTCTTTATTTTCTTTTCAATAATATTTCTTCGTTGCCGATCCCAAAAAATAAATAAATAAATCCTCTAGACACCAACTGCTGCCCATTGTCGCTGCCACTGGCACTAGTTCAAGCCAACTACATGATATCACTTCTACACCGACTGTTCTCTCATCTACATCACATGTGCAGTTTGTGTACATATATAAATGTGATTGGAGTTGAGCAGGGGTCAAGTTAAGCAGGTCAAAAATGATCAGGGATGGGGTTTTCAATCCCAACCTGTCTCAGGTTCGGGACGGTGGTGAGGGGAGGGTCTTTCTATGTGGGGTAGGGTTGTGGCAAACAGATACCAACACCCCCCCCCCCCCCCCCACACCATAGGCTAAACCTAATGGGGCCTGTTCTATTAACTTAAATTTTCTATAAACATGTCTTGATCTTCACATGGATATAATAGCGTATTGAAAAGTATGATTAAAGCCATTAAATGTGCACATTAGTAGAGAAGAGAAGAGAAAAAGCACTGAAGGATTTCATCAAGTCCCAGCAAAAAGAAATTAAGAAGTCCCAATAGTGAAGGAGCAATAAAATTATTGTAAAGAGTTCTAACTTTTTTACTAGTTCTTACAAGACTTGCTTCTACACTTAAAAACACTCAATACGAAAGGCTTACAAACACTTAATAAACATATACTCACTAATTGTCTGCATAAGAATTAGCTATAATCCCAACAAGAGAAGGAATTGATAAAACTTTAATAAACACATAATACTCAGCCACGAGCTTAAAAAAAAAATTTAAAAATAATAAAAAATAAAAACCTACGAACTGAATTCTATTTGCTTTCCACAAATGCCAAAAAACACAATTTGTATTTAGAAAGATTCTTGCCAGCTTAAGCAAATCTAACTCATGGTGGTGCCAGATGTGAACAATCTGACCACTGCCATAGACAATAATATCACACATACACACTCCAAATGAAGGCAGACTACTCTTGCCATGATTCAAATGATAGTCTGTTCCCTATAGCAACTAGATATTACTATGAAATTTTGAGCACAAAAGCGATCACTTTTTTTTCTTTCAATATTTAAAAGCAAAGCACCAAATTTTTTTTTTTATGGAAATATTATGTTAATTATATTAGACTGATTGTGAGAATATTATGTTAATTATGGAAATATATTAGACTGATTGTATATTTTAGATTGATTGTATAGGGTTGTTCTTATTTCCTATTTTAGATTAGGTCTAGGATTACTATATATATCGGTTGTACTCTTTGTATCATTGACAATTGAATATACAGATTATTCAGAATTCTTACATGGTATCAGAGTTTTGCGATTCCTGACTTCGTGGTAGCTAGGGTTACGAACGAACTGGTCTAACTTGCTCGTGATTCATCTGATTGATCGAGCTCTCTCTTCTCGACTTGTCTGATACACGATCGAACTACTTTGGTTTGATCTCTGGTTCTGGTTCACGCTCGCGAGGCCCTCTCTGGTTCTAGTTCGTGACATCTCCTCTCTGGTTTTGACTTGCGACTCTGGCTCGACTCTAGTCTGGGTCTGATCGTGAGGGTTCTCGTTGACTTGTGAAGTTGGGTCATCACCATCGCTGTCTCGTACAATTTGTTTTTGCTACTCATCTGGTTCACTTCTCTCACCTCTAGTTCATGATTCATCTGTCACGTGGTGCGTCAAAGCTTATTGCCTCTCTCTGACGCGAAGGTTTTCTTCAGCTTCAGGTTCTCTTTCTGAATAGGTTTTCTCGGCTTATCTCGTTTCATTGATATTTGTGGGTCTTGGGGGAATTGATTATTATACATCTAGACCCAGCACTTGGATATTACACTGTGGTTTTGGATTTGGGGTTTATTCCACTTAAACCCCTTATCTCTCTGATTATAATGATATCTCCAGATTTTGATGAGTGTGCCTTCTACCAACAACGAGGCCATTGGAAGTATCATTGTCCCAAGAACGGACATCTATCTGTCTCGTCCTTTCAGCAGTCTCAGACTCGGTTCTACACTCCTTCTCAGAGTGCTTTTTAGACGCCAGCTATTTATATTGCATCTGCTCTGGCTCCTGATCCTGACTTGGCTTTCTCGAGTGCTCAAATTAGTCAGCTTCAGCATATACTATCTACCTCCCAACCATCCCCATCTGCCTCCATTGTTTCCTCTCTTCATTCAGGTTTGCTTAGGTCTTCTTCAGGTATCTCTTCGTCTGTTTGGATTTTTGATTCTGGTGTCTCTCATCATATGGCTCCCCATCTCTCCTTACTTCAAAATTGTACTCCCTCTGTCTTTCCTATTACTGTTAGTGCTGCTAATGGGTCTGGTATGTCTGTTATATCTGTTGGGTCTGGCTTACTGTCTGTTGTTTCTATTCCATCTATCCTTTATGTTCCTCAGTGATCTGTCAGTTTATTATCTATCAGTCAGCTTAATGCCTTCGATTTTGATGTTATCTTTTCTTCTTCTATCTGTTCTGTGCAGGATCGGATGTCCATGCAGCAAATTGGGACTGGTCGTAAAGTTGGAGACCTCTATGTGGTGAAGAGCCTACATCTGCCTATGACTACCTCTCCGACTGTTTTTTCCTCTTTTCAGTTAGATTCTTTGTTAAGTCCTTTCTATTTGTAGTATTCCAGATTAAGGTATTTGTCTGTTAACCGCTTACGGTCCTTAGCTCAGTCAGGTATATTAGGTCAAATTTCTCCTAATCAACTTACTAAGTGTCGAGGGTGTAAACTTGCCAAAATGATAGCCTTACTTTTCGTAAAAGTACCTTTATATCTGATACACTGTTTTCTTTAGTTCATACTGATGTCTGGGATCCTTTTCATGTTCTCACTAAAGGAGGTTCCGCATACTAAGTTTCATTTGTTGATGACTGCACCCGTTACACTTGGGTTTATCTTATGACTCAAAAGTCTGACTTTTACCAGATATACCGTACTTTTTAATCTATAGTCACTACACAGTTTGAGTCTACTATTAAATTGTTGCAATCTGACTTAGGCAGGGAATACTTTAAAACTAAATTCTGTGAATATTTGGCCAATTTAAGTACCATTCACCAAACTTCCAGTACTGATACACCTGCCCAAAATATTCGAGTTGAGCGTAAACACCGTCATCTCCTTGAGACAATGAGGTCTCTCCTCTCTGCCTCTGTTCCGGCTCCGTTTTAAGGTGGTCATTCTCCTTATGAGGCTCTATTTTTTCAACTTCCTAATTACTCCCTCCTTCATGTGTTTGGGTCTGTTTGTTTTGTCCTTTTATCCCATAAAGATAGGACAAAACTTAGTGTCCGGTCTGTCCTATGTGTCTTCTTGGATTACAGTCTCACTCAAAAAGGTTATCGTTGTTATAATCCTATTTCCCGTCGCCTTTATGTCTCCCGACATGTTGCATTTCTTGAACGTCTACCTTACTTTCAGCTTCCTCCTCTCACAGCCCCGTTTCCATAGAGGATTTGGTTCATATTAATCTATTTCTTTTTGAGGTCCCTCCTGAAGAGTACATCTTTATTGTTCCCTATGAGCTTATTCCCTCTTCTCCTTGTACCACCCCTCCTACCAAGTCCCTCTCCACTGACCCCCATGAGTCTGTTCCCTCATCTCCTCCTCCTTCCCTGCCTACTCCTCCTCCTCCTCCTCCGATGTTAGTCTATTCTCGCCGCAAGGCTCTCCCTCCACCAGTTGTCTCTGCCCCTACTGTTAATCCTCCTGCTTCTGACAACTCTAATCTTGCTAACCGTAAGTATCCCCTTCGCATCCATAAACAGGTATTCAAATTTAATTTTGCTAAAACATGTTTTTCTCCTTCATACGGTACATTTTTATCTGCTATTCACTCTTTTTCAAAACCTCAGTCTTATAAGGAAGCCTGTCAGGATCTTCATTGGATTCAAGCTATGGAGGATAAGTTGTCTGTTTCAGAGAAAGCTAGTACTTGGGAGTTAGTTCCTTTGCCTGCTGGTAAGAATCTGGTTGGTTACCAATGGGTCTATAAAGTCAAGACTCATTCTGATGGTTCTCTTGAGCGCTACAAGGCTCGACTGGTTGCCAAGAGTTTTTCACAGGAGTATGGTATTGATTATGAGGAGACATTTGCCCCTGTTGCCAAAATGACTATTGTCCGTACTTTGATATTTATTGTTGTTATTCGTCATTGGCCTCTTTATTAGATGAATGTTAAGAATGCTTTTCTTAATGGTCATCTCGTTGAGAAGGTTTACATGCATTCTCCCCGCGGCCTTCACCATTTCTCTAGACAGGTTTGTCGTCTTCAGCGTGCTCTGTATGGTCTGAAGCAATCTCCTCGTGCTTAGTATAATCGCTTTCAAACTACTATTACTAAGCTTAGGTTTCATCCATATGCCCAAGACTCTACTTTGTTTCTCCTCCACATCTCTGCTGATTTTGTTGCCTTATTACTATATGTGAATGACATGATTATTACTGGCTCTGATTCTTCTGCTATCTCTGATGTCAAGCAGCATCTCTTTCACACCTTCGAAATGAAGGATTTGAACCCATTGCAGTATTTCTTGATATTGAGGTGGCTTCTTCTCTAAGAGCTACTTTCTGTCTCAGGCCAAATATGCTAATGAAGTTATTCACTATGCTGGTCTTACTGACACTAAGATTGTTGATACCCCAACTTAATGTGAAACTTAACACTACCGATGGTGTTCCTCTGCCTTGATCCCACTTTATATGAAGAGCTCGTGGGTTGCTTAGTCTATCTGATGATTACTATGATTCAGATGATATTCTATTCCCTATAGCAACTAGATATTACTATGAAATTTTGGGCAAAAAAGCGATCACTTTTTTTCTTTCAATATTTAAAAGCAAAGCCCCAGATTTTTTTTTTTTTTTTCTTTTACCCCAAAGAATTACAAATTCTCATTTACGAAACAGTTTCAACTACAAGATGTACTTTTCTAATCATAAAGAGACATTTTTTCCCAGTTTAATATTCAACAACTGCATGCAGCCAGGGTTTCTCTCACACAACTCCCCTTAACAAAAAAGGTAAAGAATAAAATTTTTCTAACAATTTTTATTTATCATCAATTAAAAATGTTTATACTTCAATCGTAAGATTTAAGAACTGAGATGACTATAAACTGAAACTACACAAATGGGAAGCTAATATACATAAGAACTGAGATGACTATAAACTGAAACTACACAAATGGGAAGTTAATATATACCAGAAAACAGAACGATTACCAAACTCAAAATAATACTATATAATTACAACTCAATATCTGTTAAAGTATAAACATGTATGCAAGTATCATTCATTTATTAATCAGATTACGAAGTATGATCAGTCAATGTTTCAAGAAAAACCTGTCTTTCATAGTTGGTTTGAGCATCACGCCATCTCTGATGCTCCTTCTCCAAATCTTCCTTCAAAGCAGAAATTTGGATATCCATTGTAGCAATTTGGGACCTAAATGTGCACAAAGTATATGAGAAAGAAACAGAAGATTTACAATCAGATGACAAATAGCAAAAGAACAGGAAGCCCCACATCTTTACAGAACTTTCTTGCTTAAGTCGGTCAATTTCTGACAAAGCAGAAGCAAGAGCTGCTTCTCTCTCTGCAGCTGAAGATGATGCTTCTTTGGACTTCGAACTACATTCTCTTTCAAGTTCTTTAACCTGCTCCCTAGCTGACAGAAGTTCAGCTTCAAGTGACATCCTCATTTTATCTGCCTGATAAACATTTAAAATAAACACAAAATTTAACCACATTATCGAACAACATATGATATATAATCCACTGAATAAAGTCGCATCAGAAATACCTCGATTTTGAAGTTCTCATGAGCAAATTCCATCTGTTTCAATGCAGTCTCATTCACCTGTGCAATGCTCTTATACTGCACAACAAAATGCATTTTAGCCAAGAAACTTTGTAAGGAATAACACAACAAAAACAATTCTATACGAGGTACATACCTGCAGCATGTGGGTCTTAATAACTTGTGTTTCCTCTCTCAGTTTTTCAATCTCCTCTCTTGCAACACACAAGTCGGAAATAGCCTGCAGAAAGTTATGACAAAAATGGTCAAATTTTTTGTGATAACCACAATTGAGAGGGAAAAAATAAGAACGCTCCTATTCAATAAAAAATAAAAAAAATAAAAAAAATTGAGGGGGAAAAAAGAAGAAAAATAGAAGTAAAAAAATAGACTCTTGCGCAGCTGATCTGAGGGGTTAGAATGTCGATAAACCAGATCGCAGAACACGCATAGTATTGTCCGCTTTTTTGCCTTTAAGCTGAAAAGTTAGTTTTTATATATTGACCACTCACTTGAAAATTTCAAAACTTATAAAAGGAACCCCATTATGTCCATGAGATGTTCTGAAAAACATATCTGCATGTCTAGCTAAAATAGAAAAACAGCACACGAACATACACTTGTCTGAAGTGTTGGACATGTGTATGTTCCTTGGAAGATGTGTCCATGCTTCACAGGAAAGAAGAAAGGGAAGAGAGAAGTACAAGTCATATTATAGGGTGTTGAAATTATGTCAACATTAAGCGCATTCGTCTTTTGCCCCAATTACTAGATAAATTTACCAGACAAATAAAATTAATGAAAACTACTCAGCTAAAGATGTTGAAGACGGTGGTATCATATACTCATAATGCCTTTGTGAAGGAGCGACTAAATTTCGAATGTGGTAGTGGCTAATGAGTAGGTTGACTCTAGCTTGAGAAGTGGTAAGGCAGAGGTGATTTGCAAGGTGGACATTGAAAAGGCATATGATAAAGGAGATGCAAAGTCAGAACTTAAGGGGATTGAGGCAAGGGAAGCATTTATCTCCCTCTCTTTTCATTTTGGTTATGAAGCTCCAAAGTCAGATGATTAGTAGGATGGTGCAAGGGGGTTTTGGAGGGGTATAGAGTGGGTATGTTGGAGAGGGTGCTCCAATGGAGTTTTCTCATCTGTTATATGTTGATAATATGATGATTTACTGTGGTCAAGGGCAGATGACTATGTGGAACATTCTTTTGCGGCGTGATGTGCAGGATTGGAAGGTGGGCCAATTGGTTGATCTTCTGGGATTCTTGTATCAGGTGCGATGTGGGGAAGCTGGGGGGGATTCACTGGTGTGGGCGTGTCTAAAGTCCAAAGGGTTTTTTTCGGTAGTTTCATATTATCGTGAGCTTGTGGGAGAGACAGCGGTGGTGTTTCCTTTGCGGAGTGTTTGGGTCACAAGGTCTCCTCCTAAGGTTGCCTTTTTTGTATGGACAGCAGCTTTAGGGTGTATTTGACTATTGATAATTTGATTCGACGCAAGCATATTTTGGTCAATTGGTGTTACATGTGTTATGGAGATGCTGAGTCAATGAATCATTTGCTTATCCATTGCTTGGTAGCAACACGGCTTTGGTTGCTTCTTGTTGGTTTGTTTGGGTTGGTTTGGGTTCAGTCGGGTTCAGTTGTGGGGGTTCTTCAGAGTTAGAGGGGGGCGAGAGTTGGGAGGTGTCGCCGGAGGCAATGGTTGCTTGGTGCTCATTGCTTGATGTGACTGATTTGGTTGGAGCATAACAGATGAATTTTTCAAGGGATCTATCATCCAGTGTCTTGGTTGGAGAGCAGGTTGTTTGTGGTTCTTCATAGTTGGGTTACCCTGTCGGTGAACCCGGATGTCTTGGCCTTTGTAAATTTTGTGGATGATTTGATTTCTTAGGTTTTTTTGTTCTGGCCTCTTGTGGGCAGTAGTTTTGTATTCTTTGCATTACCTTGATACTTTTTAATAATCCTGATTTTATTTATCAAAAAAAAAAATATACGATGATTTACTGTGGGGTAAATCTTGTCCAATTTGGTTATCTCTAGTATGTCCTTCTTTTTGTTTTGAGCTCATTACAAGCCTAGTGATGAACTTGAGAAAGATTAAGTTGATTCCGGCGAGAGACGCCCCACATGTTGAGGCTTTTGCTTCCATTCATTGTTCCAGTAACATACCATGGTTTTGTTGTGGTATCGTCATTTAAGGCCATTATTGTTTGGGATGGAGAGAAGATTGGCAAGTTAGAAGAGAGTATCAGTGAAAGGGCGGTCCATTCAATCTTGTTAAAAGCACTTTTGAAGGTCTATTGGCCTATTTCATATTGCTTCACACTACTCCAGTCTCAGACGCGAATAAGTTAGGAAATTTACCTTGTGCCTTTAGATGGGGTAGTGTAGGAGAGGACTTTTAAGTACCATATCATGGTTTAGATGTGGTATCGTTATTTAAGGCAAAGGTTGTCAGGGATGGAGCAGATACTGGCAAGTTAGAAGAGAGTATCACTCTAAGTGCAGTCAATTCAATCTTGTAAAAAGCACTTTCACAAGTCTATTGACCTAATTCACATCAGTTCACACTATTTCAGTCTCAGATGTGAATAAATGTGAAAAGTTATTGTGTGACTTCATATGTGGCGTGTAGGAGAGGACTTTAAGTAACCATCTTGTTGTTTCAAAAAAGCCCTCGTGGATAAATGGTTGTGGGGATTTTCTTGGAAGAGGGACAGATACTGGAAAAGAGTGGTGGTGGTAACAAAATATGGTAGATGGTGGGTAATTGGAAATTGTTCGAAGTGAATTTGTTATAGAGGGGGGCCCTGGAGCGGCTTCTTTGGGCCTTTGTCAAAGCTAAAGCACATCAACTTTTTGTTTGATGAACTTGGCAGCAACCCTACTGATGATTTTCTAACTAGTCATAACGTGTCACTCATTTAAAATGTTAAATAAAATCCAGAGGAATCTGGATACTGATAATTGGAGTGCCCAAATGCCAAAGTTTTACAGGAGCTGTTAGGAGCTAGGATGTGATTATATACAAACATGTAGCAGACACAGGACACAAAATACTAGAGCACAAACATTCATATAGATCTTGTTCAAGGAAGAAATACACTCACATCATTGGTTGAGGGAGACGAAATTCCGCATTCACTGTCATTCCCAACAATCTGCATTGAAGGAATGGGGGCAGGGGGGAAGAGTTGCATGGACGGGAATTAATTTAAATTTCTAAACCTTATACCGCTCAATAAATACCAGGTCTAATGAAAAACAAAACACCAAGAAGAAACAAATTTCTCAAATGAGAAACAAAGCTTTCACATGGACTTCAAGGTTCAGCTTATACCAAGACATCTTTGACAAAAAGAGAGAAAGATGTTCAGCTAGCAACTTCTGTAGACATAGTACAGAAGATGCTTGACCAAAGACAACAAGATGTGTACTTTAGAGTAAAATTTTCTGAAACAACACTACTACAAAGTTAATTCAAATTATTAGAAGTACCTTAGTTTCTGGAGATTTGATCTTCTTCTCCATATCAGAATATCGGGCCTGAGATTTACCAATATTACAACAACTATCAAACTTCTTTTCATCGTCAAGAAATGACTAAAAAGAGCATTAATGAAAACTAGATAAATTTATTTTTCTCCAGGAAGACTTGTTGGTTGAACGGGTAATTAAATTTGTAGTTAGAGACCTCAGCAACAGCTGCCTTAGCCTCAGCTGCAGCAACAGCATTCAAGGCATTAGCTAATTCTTTCCCCATTTCCTCAACTTGTCTCATAGCATTCTTCATTGTCTCTTCTCGATCAAGTGTGAGCCGCCGAACATTATCACGCTCTTCTTGAAGCTCTTTCTTAGCCTCGGCCCATTCCTTCTGCAAGCATATTAGACCACAAATATCAATGCCCCAGCATAAAATATGATCAAGTGAAAGGTGATAACAACCCAAAAAAAGGTTTGAAAGGGAATGAGAGGTCTTCAGTATGACATCCAACAAGTCACACACCTCAATCTGTCTAATGTACTCGTCTTGTTTTCTCCTCTCCGCCCTTCTCGCTTCCTACAGTACCATATAGAAGTGAACATGGTAAGGTTGTACATTTACAAGGAAAAATACACATTAATATTATATCAATTAGCTACCTCACGAACTTCCTCTGCACTCTGGATAGTGTCTAAACTAGCCTGCACACAAGCATACAAACATATGCCAAAGAAAAAAGAGAATATAACATATTATTCCATGTCCAAACTGCAACCAACTTAAGTATTCCAAAGAAATTTCTAAAAACCTGCAAACGATGAACCCTCTCAGACAAGCTACGAACTTCATCACAAGCTCTCTTTTCTGAGTTCAACAACATCTCTTTTTCATGCTTCAAGACAGAGACCTGTGAAGCAATACGAAATTTGATGAATAAGTTCAACATGAATCCTTGGCAACCATTCAATCAAACAACAGTATTCACCTCCATCGATAACTTTCGTGGGAGCTCCTCAGCAACACGCAAAGACTCAGAACCTTCACGTAGCTTTCGTTGGTAGTCAATTATTAACTGTGAGAATTCAACATTTCTGGATATAACAGCATTGGTTTCATCTCTCTGACATGTTATCCACCATAGAAAGGTAAGAAAAAACCAATACAGGCAACAATGCTCAAGTCTACCATAACCATAAATAAATAAAATAATAAATTGTACAGAGAGAGAGAGAAACAGAGAGAACAGTAGGTAGTGGTGAAGATGCCTAAATTAACCTGATGCTCAAACTCTTTCATAAATCTGTCAAGTTTCTCACGTGCAAAATTTGCTTCTAGAGACAACTTGTCACGTTCTAATCGTAGTGATATCATCTCACTCCTGATGCAAAAATGAAAAATTGAAGGGAAAAAAAAGGCTTTCCATGTAAGTGATACCATTGCTTGTGAATTTGACAGCAAATAAAAATATACTTATAAAGAAAATAATAGAGGCGAAGATGATAAATTGCGTGTTCAATTAACCCAGACCAAAAGCAACAAAAACAAATCAAGGTGAAGAAAATGCCTACCAAGAGAGGGATAAAAGTAATGGAACTTCGGGCCAATATTATCATTAATATTTACCGCCTCTAGAATGGGATTTCCTTGATTGTCTTTTATTGTTATCATTTCTTGGAGATTGAAGATTAGGGTTATTATAAGTTTAAGGCAATATAAATTGGAGAGTGAAGATTAGGGTTATTACAAGTTGTACCCTATCTATAAATTACAGTACTTTAGAGTTGTACCACCACTTAGATATTGTGCTTTAGAGTGGTAAACTCACTCAAATTAAAGTGGGATTGTTTTTCTGTGGGTTTGAAGAAGTTGCAAAGCTGCTACGTACTCTCCGCTTCCTCATTCTCTTTTTCTTTCTCCCAATTCACTGGTTCTTCCTTCTTTTCTTATTTAAATCTTATTGAGCAATGAGGACAAATATGACACCACCTGCGACTTTTATGCACAACGTGTATGCTGTATGTTGTTCAAGAGGATTGAATAACTTGGTGCACCTTCCCTCTTGCTGAGTTGTACAACCTCCCTTTTCCAATCCATCCATTGATCATTGTTTTCCGTTTATTCCTTTGCAGTCAAACTCAATTATTCCACCCGACATTCTTGTTTCCCCGTGAGTGGACCATTCACTGTTATTAACTCTAAGGGATAACCACATGTTGGAAGCCTCTAGTTATTCAACCTTAATTTTTATATGGCCTCAAGATATGATGTTTCTTATTTCATTTGGTTTTCCTGATACAAATTGTGGACAGTTACACCATCAGAAATTGTGGACAGTTACACCATCAGAAAATTGATCTATAAACTTGCAGAAAAATTTAGCTTCTTTGCTCTGATTTGACGATGATTATTGACTGTCACATGTTTGTGATGATTGATAGTTGAATTGCTTGTTAAGGACCTCATTCACACATTTTTGTTTTCCAAAAACAGAATTATGATTCTATAAAACCTTATGTTGCGTCAAAATACAAAATACAGAAACTTAACAGTAATGATCGAATATAAACATCATAAAGAATAAAGTTCTCCAATAAAAAAAGGGGGCAAATCCATTTTACTCCGTTGTGGTTTGCCCTTGAAGCACTTCACCCCCTGACATTTAAACAGGGCTAATTCACCTTCACAACGTTTTGGACTAATCTGCAACCGTTACACTTATCATCAAAATAACAGAAAGTGTAAGCCACACCTATTTAGCAATTGTGACATGAAAATCAGCATTTCCCTCCAAATGCATCAATGAACTTCTTTTTTATCATCAAGTAATGCCACCACATACGCAACACACTAGAACTTGATTGATCACCTTTAGCGATGACAAATTTGGTTTGCACCCTCTTAATGCCTCTTTACTATGCTAATTTGTAAGGAATTGAGAACGCGATCATTGTATTCTTCTTAATTGAGGTATAAATACATCTTACAACATAAAGAAATTATGCCTAAACCTAAACATAAACATACGTAACAAAACTGTTAGAATATTTTATGTTAGTGTGTTAGGTTTTAGATTATTTTATGTTAGTGTGTTAGGTTTTAGATTATTTTATGTTAGTGTGTTAGGTTTTAGATGAGTGCATTTCCTTTTAGTTAGTGGATCCATTTTTGGCATGATGATGCTTGTAATGCTTTCTCCTATATAATGGAGAGTGTAGCTCTTTATTGAAAAAACATTCAAAGATATTGAATACAATCAATCAATAATATCTATACATTAATTTCCTACATGGTATCAGAGCTATAGGTTAAGCTCTTGGTGTTCTTCGCCTTACCGGCGGACGGCAACCTTGCCTTGGCCGTCCGCCGGACCTCAACCTATTCCGCTGTAATCTCTATCACTACACATCAAGTTCACCTATATTTGGATCATCCCCTTCTGTGTTTAGTTCTAGTTTTTCATTCTCTACAAACCCATCTGGGACAACATCTTCCCAACCTGTTTTTGGAATAACTTACTCCTATCTGTCTCGCTTGCTTGATCTTTTGTACTGTCTTGCACAGACAACTGTAGAGCAAGTGCCAAGTCTTGATCATCTGCAGCTGCCTCTGACATATCTGTGTCTCGCATAGCAACGCTAGCAGCAGGGTCATCCATTGACCTAGCAAGGGCCTGCTGTAGCAAAGCATTCTCATCATCCTGTAGATCATTTGTCTTATTTTCAGCTTCAGGAGCTGCAACACTGACATTTGCAGTCATAGTTGCATCTTGTGATGTCGATTGTTGTTCCCCTCCTTTTTTCCTGTTTTGAAGCTTCCTCTGCAGCCTTTTTAGCTGCTGCTTCTTGCCTTGCCCTCTCTTCTTCCATTGAAACTCGGAGAGCAAGAGCCAGTTCAGGATCCAGATTTGGATCCACACCAAAATCAAAGCCAGAAACACCACCAGCTGCAGCTGCCGCAGCTACTGCTGCAAAACCACTTCCACCTTCACCATCACCGGTAAAGATAGGAGTACTTATCAGAACATCAGAGAGAGCATTTGGACCAGCAGGAACATGAACAATGTGACTGCTGTCATTATTGTTTACAGCAGCAAGAAGGGCTTCGAGCTTTTGCATACTCTTCGAATGGTGTCCTCAAGATTTCCATCACGATCGCTGTCCGATATTCGTTACTCCGACAACAATTTGGCCCTCCCAGGCAGCCCGAAATCAGCATTCTTGATTACCAGTCTCACCAGCATAACTTCATGCCTATGCTGGCCTCAACTTTGAAGGGGATAACACTGTGCTTCTACAACAGGTAGCAGCAGACCTTTTGACGCAATACAAAGAGAAGTTTGAAGGTGGGACACTTGCTGTTACATGGAACTATTTGAGAGAGTCCATGAACTCTTATCTGTCCCAACCAAATCCAGTAACAGCTCGTTGGGAAGGTGAAGATCATTTGCGAGATCCAAACTTCCAGTTGGATGCCTTCAGATTCTGCAATTTCCCTTCAAAAACTACTGGCATTAGAATTGAAGATAATGTGAGCTGCTGCCATTATATGGTTGTATTTCTATATGGGAAGTTCTGGTCATGTTGTGAAGTTGTTGCAACCGGTCTCCTACGAAGTCGGTGTGTGTTCTTCGCGGTAGTCGCGGGCTGCTCAGCACATGAACATCTCAACAAAGGCACCAATCACAAGGTGGTGGTGAGCCATCAAAAGACCTTTGACATCACAGTTCATGGAGTTCTATTGTGGGCTTCAATGGGATTGTTGATGCCACTTGGGATACTTACAATTAGAATGTCCAACAGAGAGGAATGCAGGAGATGGTTCAGAGGACTCTTCTATTTCCATGCCATTTTGCAGACACTTTCAGTGCTTCTAACACACTAACATTATTTTTTATTTCTCAATATATTTTCTTTCACATTATTTTTAATTTTTTTCAAATCAAATTCATACCATTCAGATTTGCACACCAACTTTATTTTATTCATGCCAGGGATCAAACTCGATCACCATTTTACATCAAAAAAAAAAAAAAAAAAAACCAAACAATCTCCATCCCATAACCACCACAAAAACCGGCCTTACTTTTTCGCCTCTTCTGCCGATCTCTTCCTCTTGCCTTTGTCTTGGACGTCCCTTGCCGGTGCTGCCTCCGTGTTTCCCACGCCGCCGAGCACGTTACCTTCCCGTTGCTCCTCAACTGTCACATAGGGTGGCCCTCCAAATCTGAGCATCACGGTGGATTTCCGCTTCAGTTCCTTATTTTCTGCCTTCAGCATACATATCTCTGCTCGGGCATCCGTATACATGCTCTGGAGCAGAGCCAGTTGGGCTTTTACCTGCTGCACCTCATTTGTTCTACTCTGAAGCCGGTGCGACAGGTTGTTGACCGCCGTCATTGTCTCAACACATGACTTCAATGTGTAATAATTCGCCTCAATATCCGATTGTGCAGCCATTCTTTGCTCCACAGACAGCATCGGAAAGTTCAGAGGCGCAAAACCAGGGGGGCTTGGTTGAGGTTCAAGGGCTATATTCTGGGTTGTGGCCTCGTTGAGGTCGGGAAAGAGAGTAAGACTACGGGACGAAGAGGCTATGTTCTGGGAACGGGAAGAAGAGGCCATATTCAGGGTTGGTTGTAGAGTGTTTCAGGGATAATCTCTCTCAGCAAAATGAAGAGGTTTTCAGAGGATTTTTCAGCAGATGTTTTGTTCTGCATAAGCGGCAGCCTCGCCTTGGTATAAATAGGCAAGGCAGACATGCGCCTCACGCGCCTCTCAGCGCAAGACGACAGAGCGGCGCGCCTTTTGATGGCTCGACTTTTGATGGATGTCGAGCACACCTTTTGATGGCACGCCTTTTGATGGCACGTTTTTTGATGGCTCGACTTTTGATGACTGTCGGGCACACCTTTTGATGGCACGCCTTTTGAGGGTGCAACTTATATGGGTCCGACAAGACTCTGTAAACTGTCCTGACTTTGATTCCGGTTAGCTTCTATATGGGTCCGACAAGACTCTGTAAACTGTCCCGACTTTGATTCCGGTTAGCTTCTATATGGGTCCGACAAGACTCTGTAAACTGTCCCGACATTGATTCCGGTTAGCTCCTATATGGGTCCGACAAGACTCTGTAAACTGTCCCGACTTTGATTCCGGTTAGCTTCTATATGGGTCCAACAAGACTCTGTAAACTGTCCCGATATTGATTCCGGTTAGCTCCTATATGGGTCCGACAAGACTCGGTAAACTGTTCCGACATTGATTTCGGTTTTCTTCTACAACGGTCCGACATGACCCAGTAAACTGTTTTCTACAACGGTCCGACATGACCCAGTAAACTGTTTTCTACAACGGTCCGACATGACCCCATAAACTATTTTCTACAACGGTCCGACATGACCCCGTAAACTGTTTTCTACATCGGTCCGATATGACCCCATAAACTATCTTCTACAACGGTCCGACATGACCCCATAAACTGTCTTCTACAACGGTCTGACACGACCATACAGTGTCTCCTATCCTCTTTTATTTTATTTGTCATTTTATTTTCCTGTTTTGTTACTCTCTCCAAACTCAAGTTGGTTGGTTCCTATCCCCCTTGAGTTTGAGGGGGGCTGTTAGAATATTTTATGTTAGTGTGTTAGGTTTTAGATTATTTTATGTTAGTGTGTTAGGTTTTAGATTATTTTATGTTAGTGTGTTAGGTTTTAGATGAGTGCATTTCCTTTTAGTTAGTGGATCCATTTTTGGCATGATGATGCTTGTAATGCTTTCTCCTATATAATGGAGAGTGTAGCTCTTTATTGAAAAAACATTCAAAGATATTGAATACAATCAATCAATAATATCTATACATTAATTTCCTACAAAAACATTTGCAAATATTCAAAAGGTCAAGGGACACCAAATTAAGGGGATCGTCTAACATTCCCCTGCCACTCAACAATCTAGGGAGGATGAGCTCAGACCGCAAAAGCTCAAAGCAATGTTTGTGTGGCCTCTCGGTAAAGATATTGCAGTTTGGTCTGCAGAAGGAACGAACTAAACTCGATGGCTTCTAGAGAGAACAATCTTCCAAATGAAATGATAGTCAAACTTAATAAGCTTGGTTCGAGCATGGAAGACAGGGTTGGAAGCCATGGAAATCATATTAAGGTTGTCACAGACACAGTAGAGCATGACAAGAGTGGAAAGAGGCACATGAAACTCAAGCAGAAGATTGCCTAATCAAAACAAAGACCTAAGCACTAGAACAAGATACCATAGGTAGTTTCTTAGCACTTGAAGAAATGAGATTCAGACCCAAGAAGACACACTACCAAAAGTAGAACATCTCGTATGCAGGCAACCAACTCAATCAGCATCAGAGAAAGCATGGAGGACTAAAGAAACAGAGGAGGGTCAAAAAACCAAGCCAAGAACAAAATAATGATGAATCTAGTAACTGAGCGCGTCTTCTTCTATTTGTATTGTATTCTAACCTCATGATAGATGAAAAAATATTTTAAAGACAAAAAAGGCAAGCTGATGAAGACGTGTCAAATGATAACAGTCTCCACCTTCCAAACAGCGTTACATATCCAATACCTATGTATTAGCTGCCTGTGTTATAGCAAACATACAAAGCCTTTTAGCTAATTTATAGTCTTTATTATTTGAAACAACAAATCACCCTCTTTAGCGGACAAATTGTCCATGGATCCATTTTCAGGAACATAAAGTGGCTCCAATTTCTGCTAAGCATGGGGACCCACCAATACTGATATATATTAAAGTATAAAACATTTTAAGAAGAAGAAGGTGTACAATCCAAGTTAAAATTCACAAAACAGATCACCAAGTTCTTTCAACAGTGCAAGCTTCTAAGCTTACAGTAGAAAGTAGAAAATGAAGAAGAAAAAGAAGAAATTCAAACAAATCAAATATACCTCAACTTTCCCAAATCTTCTTCCAGACATCTCACATGCTCAGAAGCCTCTTCTTGGGCCTTTTTTGTAGCTTCCTGTAATGAAATATTAACAAATAGGTTAAAAACACCAAAGTAAAATAGAAGTAGACACGACCATCTATTCATAAGGCTTTTTTTCAGACCTACCTGTGAACCTTCAAATAGACGCATAAGGTCTTCCCTACCATCATCTGCAAGAACCAAGGAGTAAGTTGAATTGGCTGATGCAAGGAAATAACCAAAAACAAAATAATGCCTATATCCATATAATGCCACCCCCAATCATCAGGAACCCCCAATGAGGGACAGATTTGAGAAAAATAATGTCTTCAGAAAACAAATGATGATTAAGAAATAAAAATCATGTATTCAGCACACTGATCCACTTGTCCATATCCATGTAATAAAACAAGCAATTGAGGAGGTAGAAAAAAAATAATGACTTCAAAAAATAATGTTGTTCCATTAGTCACTATCCCCATAAATATAATTAATATACAGCTTTCACATTGTCCATCCATCTCAAAGAATCTCAGCAAGTACTATCTGACTTCAACTATATTCAGACACATTCTAAAAAAAAAATTCTTAAAGACACGCCATACCACCTAAAATTGAAACTCTTTGTTTCTGAACCAGATGAAATTTCAGTTCAAAATTTATCCCGAGATTCACATAAAGGTATTTGGTCGTTTGCTTTTAGTTCTTGAAGGTAGTTACACAATCAGAGGTTTTCAGGATAATGCCTTTGCAAATGTTTGACTGTGCAACAATAACTTCCCACTTTGCTAGGAAAAAGAATATCCCTATTTAGACCACCCTTAATCACACACCCACCATGTCTATATATGCATCCACTCACAGTAGAAAATGCCTATGAATTGAACAAATATCAGCACAACTATCTATGGTTGAGAAGAAATCTATACGAAAGCCAGCCAAGTTTATGGTTCAATAAAAGTTTAGCAACCACTATACTTCAACAAAGTCCTCAGGACCGAACTCGCCAGAGACCCCATGACAAGAACTCCATAATACATAACGACATGACCAATGTTCAGAGATCGCTAATACCCTAGCGATTTACGTTTTGGTATATGGGTAAACTTTTGTTCCAATATGGTGAATTAAGCAATCCAAAGTGATCCCCCAAAAAAATGCCAACATATTTTATTAAGGTCTCCTTATGAGGAAAGAAAATGAAATAGAAAAACTAAAATCTAAGAAGATTGGAGTTTTGGCATAACAAAATGTACAAAAATGGGTCATAATACTCAAAGAGAAGTTTTTTTACATGATTAGTTCGGGGGGACAAAAAATTATATTTTATAGGAAACGAATGCTAGAGACCCACAATAACATGACAAGGGAGTTGGGCCTTACATGGTTCAATTCGTGACAAATAAAAAGTTAACATGTAACTTGTCATGTCATTGTGCGTAAATTCGGGGACACTTTTAGGGGTCTCAATCTTTTTCCTTTATTGGATGTCTAATTGCTCTAGGAGTACCTTAAATTTTAATAGAATAATCTAGACAAGTCTAACTGTATCACACCACATTTTTGAGCATGTGGCGCACCACATACCACATTCCACTTCTTGTTCCCATTACACAAACCAGGTCTGTCCATGTTCCAGATAACACTCAACATGACAAACAATTGCCTAAAGGAAATCTTTTTTCAGCTCCTATTAGATCACACCGTGATCTCAGACCCACATCTCTTACCATAGAAGCAAGTGTCTAACCTATTAGACCGACCATGTTATCATCATTCAAAACAGTCTAATCATTGATTTAGGTGTAAATTTTTCATATATATAACATATCTTTAATATCTAAATGCATATATATTTCTATGTAAGTTATAAATTATGACCAAATCTTTACGATTCACAATTTAGAGAAAAAAAAATGGCTTCAATTCACACTTTGTCAACTATGGATGTGACCATAGCACTTCCCAACAAACAAGGATAGAAAATACCAAAATTAAATTTTTTTCTAACAAAATCTTCTTTGTTTAATTTGATCTCAGCATCCAAGAAAAGTTCCTGACAGCAGTTGTTCAGTTAAAAAAAGATTAAACCTAGTGCAATTTTATTACAGAAATCAAGCACTCTAGAAATTCCAAGACTAAATCCACAGTAATGTACACATGTGACCCTAAAATACCGTAAAGATTAATCCCTAGCTTACAATACTGATCAGACACTAGAGTCAAATATAAGGGGTCTCAACCTGATGTTGGTGATCAAAAATGGGAAAAGGTAAAAAGTGGGTGATGTGGGTTCTTATTTCCTTTTGTTTTTTACTTCTTCTTCTTCTTCTTCTTCTTCTTCTTCTTCTTCTTTTTTGTGTGGTGCTGTGGTGGTGCTCCAGAGGTCGTTTATCTGTGTGTGTCAAATGTTACTTGTCTATCTATTTCTGGCTGTACTGCACATATGGCAAAGAATCTCAGGAAACCAAAAACAAACGATGAAATGGCAAACACACAATTGCAACACCTATCAATGTTAACTTAGCAAAGCATGCACTAGCAAAAATTTCTATCAATGAGAATCTTCTTTATTACCAATCGCATATTTAGTCAGACAAGCACTTAATAAAAGAAGACAGGTTTAATATCTCAATTGAGAAGGAATATTGGCCTGGCTAAAAATTAGTATAATTAAATCAATTAGACGGGAAAACCATACAACAAAAATTGTACGGAGAGTACCTGGAGCAATTTCCGCAGTGCGGGGGTAAGGTGAATGAAGTTTATGTTCCTCTTCATATAACCTTTTGTACATTGCAACCTATCCAAAGCACAAAAAGAAAAAAGAAAAATATATCACATGGCATTAGAAACGATATAAGTCCAAGCAGTGCTTGTGTGAAAGTCTAAGCCTTGAGGAATGCTTACAGAGGTGTGAAGTGATTCGATCATCTGCCCTTGTTCTTCAGCTCTCGCTAGTACAGCATTAACTTTGGCAGCAGCCTCATCAGTGTGTTTCTGAAGTTCTACCTCAAACTTCTCCTGAAATTGCAGAAAAATCAATGAGACACTTCAAACAAGTCTATTGACACAAATGCAAAACCAATGGGGCGCAGTACAATGAATGAGATAATATTGCAAACAAAAAAGTGTGCTTTAAACCTTCAGCTCCATTTCTCTATTTTCAATCTGGTCAGAAAAACTTCGCACAAGGCTTCGGAGCTGGACATTCTGCTCAACTAACCCATTTATATCCTTAAAGGTCAACTGTAACAAGTTTTATATTCAAAGACGCATCAACATTTTGTCACTAAGTACTGAATTGCAAGAAAGGCCCATTGAAAACTGAGGAACAAAAAATCACAATTTACCAGCCTTTCAGAAATAACTTTTTCAGCATCAGAGTCAGCATTTAACTCAACAACAGGAAAAGTGGTACTGTAATCAGCATAATCATGACCCACAGATCCACAACGAAGTTGTACATCTCGGCATTCCTTTAGAAGGATCGTCACCTATGATATTAACTTATTAGTAAGAGAAGTGTAGACAGGCATTAATATGAAAAAATAATGAGTTAGCAATCCGATGTGGTTCAAAACTAAACAGGTTTGTGATGCTCTCCCCATTACCTGTTTCTGGAGATCAACAATCTCCTTCTGTGCTATAGAGTAGTCTCGTTCACACCTCCTCGAATCAGCCTACGAAGCAAATATATAAGCATCAATGCAAAAATGAAAGAACAAAACCCTTTACCATGATAACATCACAAACCTTCAATTCCCGGATGGTCCTCTCCAAATTAGTCTGTTCAGAAAGAGAATGCTGCAGTTTTTGGTTTACAATAGAGTATGCTTCAACCAATCTCTCATGTTCCACTGTGTAAGTGACAGCAATGCAATGGAAACATCAATATGACACTCAGAAACAAATCAAAAGAACAAAGTTTACTTTGCATAACAATTTTTTAAATCATATTGCTTTTAGCTAAATAAGAACAACATTTCTTCTGCTTCACCCACTTCTTCTTTCTTACAAGCAACAAAAATATTATTAAAAAAGAAAAAAAGAACAATAAGAGGTACAAAGAGTTCAATGGTGTACAAGAAGTCCATCAAACATGAAAAGAAAATTACATGTCACACACCGCACTCCAATCTCTACTAAAAACAACGGAATCACCATAGAGGAGACATCAAAACCAAAACAAATGTCAAACACAAAATTTTATCCCACTAACCCTCCATATCTTCTAATTTATCCTCAATTCTTCTGTTTCTTTCTAACCATAGAAGACAACACCACAAAAACTACACATCTTCAAAAAGCAAGAGGCCTTCCTATTACGACCAAATCCCCAAAAGTCAAAAACAAGCATGTGAGCAGAAGGTGGGATGACCCAATCAACCTCCACCAAATGAAATAATCTCCACCATAAGACCAAAGTCACATGACAATGCAAAAATAGGTCGTCAATACTTGCTTCATCCCTTACACAAATACGACACTTCTGTGGAAGAAGATAGCAATTTGGCCTTTTTCTTTCAATCATATCCTTAGTATTGAGTTTCGCGTGAGGCAAAGGCCAAGCAAAAACATTAACCACAAGTAGCACATTTGCGCTATAAATCATCTTGTGAGGAACAAATTGGTGCACTTGAATCATTAATAATAGCATCAAAAAGGATTTACAAGAAAAGACTCCACAGGAATTAATAGACCACTTTCGTTTATCAATTGCCGTATGACTCAAAAAAAATACCCTCACACAGATATAACAAAGAAGCCAACTCATTTGCCTCGCAATCATTGAGATTTGAAAATTTTGAAGTACCAAAAAATCAAATTTGAATTGGAAGAAAACATGGAAGTGATAAATGCAATATTATGCTTATGAGATAACCAATACAAACTAGGGAACAAATGGTCAAAAGTATTCTCACCCTTCCATACATCCTCATAAAAATAGAAAGTTTCCTCATTACCACAATGAAACGAGTATATTGAGGGAAGAGACACCTTGACAATGTTTCACCAACTATTTCATCTATAGCTAATAGCAAAACCAACTACCATCATGGAAACTATGCTTTTTCATGTGAACCTCTACAGCTTATGTCAAGTATGAGATTATAGGACAAGGCAAAGAACATTAGGCTAGATCACTACGGTTTCCTCGCAAAAGAAAATCCTCTTCGAAAACCATAAAAATTTGTCATATTTTGTGATGGAACATGAGAAAATGCAACATCAAGACAGAATCAATGATATTGCTTTTGCATACAAAGCCCCCCATGATGGAAATTTAAAAAATGAAAGGTGGATGTTTCCTTTCTCCTTGTTATGAGCCATATCCAAATAACCACTCAAGTTGAAAAAGGAGTTCATTGTGCACATCAATGGCACCCAAATGCTCCCATGCTAGCGTAGATGTCAAAAGTAAAGCCAAGTGTCATTGTTCGACTATTTTCATGCAGAAAATAAAGACCATGTGGTGCCTAGATTCCACCAAGTCCAAGCTAGCCATAACCACCCAAGTCTACAAGATACTTTGATTTGTCAAATTTCAATCCCATGAGATTTATCAACAAAACTGTTTCCCTTAAGGCAGCCCCAGATATCAAATGTCCCTAATAGACATGCTTGTCCCAAGCTGCACCTCAGCCACGCCAACTGGGTTGCTTCACTGTACCAAGCTTATAATCAAGCAAGGCACTTGCCCCACTGATGGTTCCATCATCATCAAGGCAGGCTCCTTACCACATCAACCCACACAATTATGTCCACCAGAAGTGTTACCAACAAGAAGGCCACTTGCGTATGCCATAGCACCTATGACTCATTCACTAGTGCTACAACTCCACAAGCTGCCCAACATGTGCTAGCATAGACCCCAAACCAGCCACCAAGTTTGCATTGCATTGCATTGTGCACCTCAAATAGCCAAAGGCCACTCTTGCGCCACACAAACACTGTGGTTCACTTGTGTGCCATTAGCACACTCCTCGTGCAAACAAGGCAAAAGGAAAACAGTTTTTACACCATTAAAAAGCATATACCTCGCTCATCCAAAATGACGCCAGCTTTCTCCTCTATTTCATACAGGACCTATAATGAAATATTAAGCAGGCATAAGGCAATCTTTTCAAAACAAAAACAAAACATACATTATGTCAAAAATTGATGATATGAAATAATAAACTAGCATATAAAGACCAGTGGCAGTTACAGTATTACAAAAATCAAAACTTCATTTACAAGAATGGAAAAAATCTCATCATTTCATTCTTAATAAACTGTTACCCCTTTATTACCCTAAACAAACCCGTAAAACCCCTATACTCTTATTGCAATTTTTAACCATAAAACCTAATTAAAATCAGCCCAAAAAGCCCACTGTTGCTGCTGTCCCTACTTGTCCTGCATCACTGGTCCTCCTCCATCATCAGTAAGTTTGGTTCCCAGGGGTTTTAAGGGTTTGTCTACCCTAAACAAACCCTTAAAACCCCTACACTCTTATTGCAATGTTTAGCCATAAAACCTAATTAAAATCAGCCTGAAAAGCCCACTATTACTTGTCCTGCATCACTGTTCCTCCTTCATCATCAGTAAGTTTGGTTTCCCAACTGCTCACCTCCTTTCTAAGTTGGTAACATATGTAATTAAGTAATCATTCTTCCCAAACTAATTTTTCTATTGTGACCCCCAAAATGGTCCAAACAGACCAAATAATATTAATTTCCAGTACAGAGATTAACTTCTAAAGAAGATTTGAAAAATAGATAGTTTGTTAGAAATGCAAAAAATTATTACAAGCAATTGCAAGTGAACAATCAAACGTCAAACGTGTTAATCAAAATACCCGCTCCAATATTGCTTGGGACTGCTTTCTTCCCAATTGCTCATGTCGCATCGCATCAACAGCCTCGTGGTACTTGGCATACATTTTTGCAAGCTTAAGACACAAAACAAATACTAAGAAAAAAAGAAATAGAATAGGTTGAACTAAGTTAATTAAAGTAGAAAGAAGTCAGAATAAATAACTCACACTCCAACCATCCCGTAGAAGTGAAGCAGCCAATGCTGTTCCTGAAACACCTATGGGAATACTAGGGACAACTGTGCGATTGTCGCTGACCATGTCATTTCCTTCAACTGAATCCACCCATCTGCAATTAAAAACAATCAAACCACTAGCAACAGTGATAGGAATCCATTGAAAAACTGATTCAATCAAAAAACAATAGCCAGTACCCAACCCAAGGCCTGTACTATATCACCAGAAAAGAAATGCACCAAAATTACTGCAACCAAGATTCAGTGACATAAAAACCAACATACTGAACAGGGGAAATTTAGGAGAATTTAAACATCAATCAGTACAATATCAGTCGGAAATGAAGCAGCAAACATGACATAAGTTCAACTTGTCAAGTTCAAGAACATGCAATGCCCTCCATAAATGCAAAGCAACATTCCTGTACAGTTAAAATATTATACAGATGGGTTGACCATTACAAGCTAAGCACCACAAGCTTACACAGCACATCAGTCTAAAGCTTTAAACATTTAAATACCATGGATTATATGAAGAGTATAAAAAAAACTTTTCCAGCAACCACTCAATTCACCTAAGTCATCAAAGTTATATTGGGTCACTACACAAATCGTATCCAACCATTCCTCTCTGTCTAAGACTATTTCTCTAGTTCACCCACAGACCATCATAGCAATGTTTTGGAACCCGGACCGGACCGGCTGGTCAAAACGGTTGGACCGGGAACCGGGCCTTTGTCCGGTCCGGTCAACCCCCTAAAACCGGACTAGGAGCAAAACCGGCCTGGAAATGAAAAACCGCCGGACCCGGCGGTCGAACCGGGAAAACCGGTGACCCGGACCAGGTTTGGCGGGTTGGACTGGGGTTTTATTCTATTTTTTTTAATTATTTTCTTTCTTTCTTTCTTTTTTTCTTTCTTTCTTATATATTTATATATATATATATATATATATTTCAAAATTTTGACTAAAAATTCTTACTTCAAGAGTCTCCTCTCATAAGGAAGAGTCTCATTGGAAGTTTAAGAAGATTATGAAAGTCTATTCCTATTTATAGGAAAAGATTTTTCAAAGAGAACCTACAAAATTCTACGTGGGAATCAATCAAATTATTTGAAACATATTGATTGGAGGGAGAGTTGAAAATTTCATTTCCCTCCAAAATTAAACCTAGCATTCAATCAATTTATTTGGAGGGAATGTTTAAAAAATTTAATTTCTTTAAAACAAGTGACTTTTTTTTTATCAATTATGACTTTATTAAATATTATTAATAAATACTATACAACAATTTTTATTTTTATTTGAGTATTTATATATATTTTTATTTATTTATAATTTTTAATTATATAATATTAATTATGACGTCACGGTTCAACCGCTTTAACCCGACGGTTGAACCGGTGACCCGTCCGCCTGGTCTCTTTTCCGGTTCGCTCACCGGTCCGGTTTTCAAAACATTGCATCATAGATCTTCACTTACAGCCACAATTGAAACTCTAATCAGTAAACTTCCTCAATGCCTCTGCAAAAATTAGACTATTGTATCCTCATTCTTGGATTTTCCAAAAGTGTCTACCCCAGTAACCAAAAACAACCCACAATCTAAAACCATTGTGCTACCTTTGGTTGCACAACTCTTTATCAAAGAAAGACGTAATTACCAATAAATAGTTAAAAAGAGCCTACCATGGATATTATTAGCCATTCAATTGACTCTAGGAATTGAAAAATAAATATGCAAACCCAATGCCGTGTAAGGACACCAACAGTATTGAAACAATGGAATTAAGGATAAGCAAATCAAGGGACAAAGGATGCAAAGCAAGACAAAAAGGACCTCAAACATGAGTATTGTTAAGTAATCCCTGTGCAAAGCAATTTGTGCGACATTTTGTGCATGCACACCAGTCCTGATAGGAAAATGACTTGAACAGGATAAGATGAAAGTAAAAATAGAAAGGTCCCCATTTAAAAACCTAACTTACGTTTCTGTAGTGTAAGTGCTCAGAGGAAGAAGATTCAGCTCACTTGCTTTCCTACTGTTCTCAACCTCAGCTTCACACTTTTCAAGCTTCTCCTTCAAATAAACAGCTTCCTATGAACACCAAAATAAATTTAAAAAACAATTTATCAAAAAAATAAATAAATTTAAAAAACAAAAACACAAGTAAACTAACAATAAGAACATCAATATTTAAAGAATTAGGAGAGTATAACTGAAACGAGGTATACAAAATAGTATCATGCACCTAATTGCAAAAATATAAGCATGCATATTATGGAACTATTCAATCCTGGCTCATATATTGACACAAATATTTGAAGTCATTTGCTCCTCACAAGTCTTTAATAGGAACAACATAGAAGCAAAAACAATTAAGAAAAAAATATATTCTATATCAGAAACATATAACAAACATATTAACATTAAATAACCATACTTCTTCCAACTTCTTCAAAACATACATGTATATACCAAATTTTTTGTCAAATGTGATAATTTTTCACATAGAACTTTCTTAGAGTTATTGATAGCACAAAAGTTAGGTAACATTTGGAGCAGACAAATCTAACAATGTTCCTTTTTCATATAAAAATTTATCCTTTGAAGTAAATCTTTTAGACTAACATTAACTCCTCCGAACTTCAAGAATTACCCCTTGCGATTTGTTACTCCAAAACTAATTCAAAATAAAACATGCCACAACAAAAGGAAAGACAATAAAACAGTATACCTTTTCAAATTCTTTTCTTGCAGAAATTTCCTTTTCAAGCCTCTCTTTATATCCATTTTCAACTTGACTTAAATGAGTCTGCATAGCAATAACATCAAACAGTCAATACCATGTTAGCAGAGAGCATCAAATAATAAACAATCAACACCACAATAGAGTCTGAAGCAGCTTGAAAACTAAAAAAATCATATAAGCTGCAGATGTAGTAAAAAAAAAAAAATTATTACAACAGACAGTAAATTCATATTTCAAATGCAACAGATTTGCAGATATTTATCTCACTTCCAAAGCTTTGATCACACCCTCAAGCTCTCCCGCCTTTTTGGACCATTCTTTGGAACTCTCCTTATATAATTCAACAAGCTTCGTAACCTACAAGGTTCAGGAAAATTTAGATGAAATGTAAATAACCAATAGTCAAAGAAAGAAACCATATCGCAAAGAAATATGACTCAAATAATCATTTTAAACTGCAATCAACAACAAAATTATATCGCTAACTTTTTCTCCACACAACATGACGATCCAAAACCATAGTAAACCTATGGATCTACCATGGATGCCATCTAAAACAAGTGGAGTTGATCATTTTGACCAAAGGAACTGACACGTTTCAGAAGGATTACAACCTGTGCAAGCAGCAAGAAAAATCAAACCATCCCTATTAACCACCCTTTCTAGGTTGACTATTAATTAATGCACATGCCAAATTGCTTCATCTATAGTCCATACATGAATAAACAGAACAGCACCTAGCACATGATTTATCAATAAAATATCAAAATTAGAAATGGGGCACAAAGTAATGGGGAATAAATATTTGCCATTGGATACCATTCAAAAAAAATAAAAAATAAAAAATAAAAAAAATGGTAGAGTAAATTTTACATAAGGAAAAAATAATAAAACTACTATGCTTCTGACTATCAAAACCACCAGCATAACCCAGTCACAATGTTGCCAACAATTAACACACTAAAATAATATACCCTCTACGATTATAATGGCACTACTCCTAGGATATTAATTTTACACCGTCCACCACTACATACAATCTCCACCATTTAACCACCATTGCCGCAGAGCCAAGCACATACACCCACCAATACAAGTGTAGTCTCAAAAAAAACAAGAGAGTAGAAACCTCATAAAAAGAACTATTAAAATTCATTCAATGACAAGTATAAGAGATTATAATCAAGATTCTGACATGCATGGATGCAAAGAGAATAGCACCAAAGTGCATAAAGATTTTCCATAGGGCTTACAGTTGATATTTCAGCAGAATATCGCTCCTCATTGGCTGCAGCAGCATCTTTAGATGAGCTTAGCTCCTTTACATGAGATGAAGACATAAACATCATACAGTAGATATAAAAAGAATGACAAGCAACACAAACTAAATAGAGTTGTAGGGAACAGCACACACCTCCTGAAGCGATGTAAGCTTCATTTCCTGCTCCATCACTCTATCCTTGTTCCACTTTAAAGAGCTCAAACTTTCATTCAATTTTCTCTCAAGCTGGATGGGAAGAAAATGATTGAACAAAATAACAAGAATTGGAAAGAGAATGTTTGATAAAAGGGTAAATTACACTGAACCTCCCCTGATGTTTCTGAATAACACTGGCCACCCTTCTGCTTCACTTTTCCATTTCAAATTCACCCCCCTTGTACACTTTTGTTAAGTGCAAGTTTGGGAAGTTGGTTTTTTTAATGGCTTTTTGGTTTTTCATGAGGTGAAAAAAATTAATGTATTTGGGAATGGTTTTGTAGTTGAATAGATAGTTGTGAGGGAAAAGGTGATTAATTGATATGTACGATGTGACCTTTTGCTAATGGGGTTGAATTTGTTGCCTTTTTTGTTTTTGTCTTTTTTGTTTTTTTTAACCAAAAACCCTCTTGCCAAACAGAGCCTAACTTATATCAAAGGAAAAAGCTAATACCATCCATTCCTTTTTCAAAAATATCAAATTTTCCCTTATTTATATAGAATACACTGATTTTATAAATACACCCCTTGTATAAAAATATTTTGTTATAAATACTAATCCCCTATGCTTTCCTCTTTCTTCCTTTTTTTTTTTTTCACTTCTCAAATTTTTAGAGTGTGTTTGGTTTGTGTTTGGTTTGCCTTTTTTCAGAAATGGTTTTGGAAAATTGTTTTGGGAAAAGAGTTTTAAAAAAAGTGATTGATTTGATGTGTATGAGAGAGAGAGTGATTTTGGAAAGTAGGTAACCAAACAAAATTTTGAGATTTTTTTTGAAAAAATTTATTTAGTTTGATTACTCTTGAAAATTTGTTTGTAGAGAATTTTTCCCAAAATTTTTTCTGAAAAACAAACCAAACAAGGCCTTATTATTTCTTCTATTTCTTTTCACGGCAGCAATACAGTCCCTCGACACCCACTCCATTGGACAACCCAATCATCTCATTTTAACTCACGGCAAAACCAAATCAAATGTAAACTCATTCTAATAATAACAATCACTACAAACTTACAAATGCAGTGGCTTGAAATTGACTAGAAGAAGAAAGAGGAAGAGATGAGAGAAAGAAGAAACAGAAGAGAGGGTTGGAGTTGTTGAACGACAGAGGGTCGGGGTTGCTGAAACAGAAGCCCCCTCCTCATCTCCTCTTCCTGTAACAAATCCCTTGCTAGATTGGCAGCTCCACCACACCCAATCCACCAACAAACGCATCCACCCCCACCGTATCCCAACCAATGGCACCCCAAATCCACCAAGAAGTCCCACTAATGGTCCACCGTCATGGTCATACCATCATTGCGCACCACCATGGTCTGCATCCGCAGCCTCCACACTTCCATTACCTCAGCCCAAAACTGACCTCCACTGCCACAATTTCACCTTTCACAGCTGCAAAACCCCCTCCTACGATTTCATCCTTAGCCCATAACCGATCTCCATCCTCACTGCTTCCTTGCCAATCGCCTCAACCAGCCCTTCATCACCTCCCTTACCAATCGTCTCACATTGGCTTTTACAATTTTAAAAAGAGAGAGAGTAAGAGATTAAGGGAGAAATTTGAGTGGGTTTGCTCATTCAACATAAAATGAAAGAGAAGGGATGTGGGTTTGCTAGTAGAGTTCATCAAATAAATATATTTAGTGAGAGACTTTTTTCTCATTTTTATTTCATTATTTCGAGATGTTAAAGTGAAGGGGCAAAAGGTAAAAACTTAACTTCTGCTAAGAGCATTCAACCAACAACATTGAGGGGAGGTCAGTGTCATTTTAGAAACCTCAAGGAAGATCTCGGTAAATATCAGTAACCTCAGGGGAGCTTAGTGTAATTTATTAAGAAAATATATTAAATGTGCTTACATCTACAATCTTAGCAGACATATCTGCATCAAGTTCACTATGTGCTTTGCGCAGCTCAATGAGACTGTCTACTTTGGTTGTCAACTCATCATTAAGCCAAATGTTATGCCTCTCAATAAGTTCTTTCTCCTGCTCATGCCCAACATAAAATGCAATAATCATCGATATTGCAACAGATACTGGCTTGGATGAATATTACAAGAAAAGGAAAGGAAAACACAAAAGACTTGAAACAGTTGCTAGCCAAGCATTAGTTCCTGCTGTGGAAGCTATCAAAGACTTACCAAAGTAACAATTGTACAAGGCAAAATCCAACCAAGCAAGCTCGCAAAAGAAACAAAAGAGGGGGGAAGTCTCACATTTGCTTCATGAAGTCAACAATTATGGTGTAATTTCTGACAAGGACCACACTATTTAAAATTTAGAGAGAGAGAGAGAGAGAGAGCATTCCCATCATCCAATGGACCCCGTCAAGATGGAAAGTTACTAACCATCAGATTAGCATTATCTCCACTGCTACTGCAGCTGTACATTGTGCCTAATGAATAATACCCTGATACTTTTAGGATAGTTCTTTATCTATAATGCTTTTCTTGAAAAAGAATCCACCCTTTTGAGTACCATTAATGATGCCAAAAGATTGTAAATGATGATGGAAAGTTTCTTTCCTTCTTCACAGGCAATTCAGGATTTAAACTAAAACAAAAGTTTCAAACGGGCACCACCAAGTACAAAAGAGTAAAAAGAAAAAACAACAGAAAAATAACCTATCCAAGACTCTAATTACACCAAGGGCAGCCAACAAGCCCCTCCACTACATCCCTCAGACCAATCCTTTATCTCTACCATCATAATTGATTGTGCTACCCAAATTTTTTAACTCACTTCCACATCTTGCTTTACAAAAAAGTTTACGTAATTGAAAACATAATAATTAATCATGGTATCATTTGAAATTTTTTTCAAAAATTAGTAAATTGTTCTTCATTGTATTGACAACTGCTCATTCACATTAGCACTTATTTTCAGCTTCCACATTATTGTCCACAAATGTACAAACAGATTCAATTAATCAATATAGAGTTTATGTCTGCATGCAAATAGATTTTAATTTTTGTTTTAAATAGTATCTATGACTTTCCAAGTTTTTCCACCTACGTCATGCTTCAGAAAGGTTCTGGTTTCCTAGGTGAAACCATTATAAAAGATCCACTATTTTATCCAAAAAATATGCTCAGATGAAAATGGGCTACTTTTGGATGTACGTAATCAGAACAATTCACCAAAGATGTGAGAAGCATAAATTTTAGTGAAGTGAAATTTCCAAGTTGTCATCAACATAATGCTTGTTAAGCAGACATGCCAAGCAACAAAAACATGTATAAAACAGAAACAGGCTCAGGTGACCAACTTCACAATTCCATAAATCAGTACATGAAGTTAAGGTAAACAACAATCAACCTGGTGAGGGAAAGGAGAGGGAATATTCCTCATACATAAAGGGGGGATAATACAACAATGAAACAAAGAAACAAACTACCTGTGAAAGACGAGTACAGGAAGCATGAGAACGTGCCAACTCTGCCTCAATTTCATTCACTCGAGCTTCTCTTAATGCAGCACTGTCAGTCAAGTTGACCTTCAACATAATGGAACATAAGGAATGTTAATGTTCAGTGCATAAAAAAACATTGTTTTGATCCACAACATAGAATATAATTTTATTAACAGAGATGTCAACATCAACAATGTTCATTATTCTCCAGCTGTATATCTCGGGTATTTTTTCATAGGCAAACTGCAACCATTAGCAATCAACTGACAGTAGCATAACAATAAGAAACAGCCACAAAAGAGTACATGTACAGCCAAAAAGAACTCTGACCACCAATAAAACTGTAGTTGGACTAAAAAAACCTTTCAAATCAGAAAAGCATACGCATGACCAAAACGACGACAATTTAGACTGCTTTGTGTGGCAAAATGTCCTCCATCTAATTTTTTCACTGAAAAAAAAAAAATCCAGTTTTTGGACATCATGTTAACACATTGGCATCAGTTAAGACATCATTTATTGGATTTGACAAGGATCTGGAACTCACACGGCAGCTCACACCAATTTTTTTTAGCACCCACCCATAACACAACTGAATGACACTAAATTTTTCAACATGACGTGCATTATCTTTTATGTATAAAATTAGTATTGCACAAATATATTACCCACACCTATGTACATATACATTATCACAACACTTGACCATATAATTTTGTAGAATCCCCAACCTTGTGCCCTAACTCCTGCTCTCACTCTTGCTCTATGCTTTACTATCAAGATTATGAAACAACAGAACTTGACAAAACGAAAATTAGGTAAACCTTATAGTACAGTGGCATACAAATATCTGTACATTCTCATTACAATGACTTGGTTTCCAAAGACAGTATGGCAGATCATAACTGGAAAGTACCCTCCTCACTGAGATTTCATTTTATAGATGTAGGAACAATATGGCATTAGGATATGAATGTCTTAAGGTCTAATTGTGCTTCCCAAGGCCCTTGCCTGAATTCTAACCGCTAGTTGGAGAGGGAGGTCTATTACATGTTATCTACCTCTAGAATAACTAAACATTCTTGGCCAGACTTCATAATAGAAGTGAAGTTGTGGAAGGAACTAAATTGGCCACGCACAGTGAACAGATGTATGAGAAAAAAGATAGTCTAAGACTCTTTGATATGATTTTATACTTGGAATTCAAAAGCATCCAAAATGCGCCACTCTACATTGCAGGCAAGGTAGAAAAGGTTGCCTAGATAGATGTATATGTGTATGCTAGAAGTAGTTAACATAATGCAATGCCTCCCAACAGCAGTAAGCCAAGTTAGAATTTGGCTTCATGAGAGGGAAAAGCCTTCTCTTCTTTAAGGCCTACATCTTTTAGTTCCAATGGATGGCATGGGAGGGAGGCAAAGTGGAAGCCCATCACGCACCATACACTCCCTGATTGAACAAAACTTTTTCTCTGCACTTAGAATTCCACATGCCTAATAATGGTTCAGCAAAGGGACTCAATATTTCACTCATCAATTAGAAACAACGTTAAGGGATATTGGAAGAAAAGCCTTTCACTTACAAGAATAAAGAAGCTTAAGTATCACTGGTTTAACCGTCGAGTCTAACCTAAATTGAACTATGACATCAAACTCTTTCATAAATATATTAAAAAGAATATGTAAATAACTAATATAAGTTTTAAAAAATATAGATAAGAAAACTATCTAACAATCTCTTTTTTTTAAAACCATATATGAAAATAGAGAAGGAAAAAGTAGAAAGAAAAAAAAAAATCTTAAAATTACACCCACATATATATCGATGCCTCTCATATCTATGTATCCTAGATATACATTCATTTACATAGTAAATAAAAATTTATTAAAAATATATATATTTTTCTGTCTTATCCCCTAGGTCTGTATCTTAAATCTTTTGAGGATCATTCTGTCCCGTGTTTGTATTTGTGTCCCTACCCCTGCTTCTTAGGCAATGCAACATTAGGGCTACTCTCATTTTTTTCTAAACCTCTATTTGACCTATCTTTACCATAACTTATTTTAATTTCAATTTGTGGCCCCAAAAACTCCGTATAAGACCCATAAAATCTTTACAACTGCTCTTTCCTTTTCTTTTTTCACAAAATTATTGCAATTTCCAGTTGGGTAATGCAAATCCTGATAAGCACTAGGTACTAAACACTCAGTAGCAAGGGTATTTTAGTATTTCTGCATTTGTGACCTATAACCCTAACACTGCACATATGTAGTTGGAGGCGGCTATCTTTGTATCTTGGTTGCAATTCTTTTATCATAGTGATCCCGCAGCAACCACAAACATAACCCTAGTTTTGGAGTTAACTATGTAAATCCTAGACTCTTCTGTGTACATGTGATTTACAATTCTTTTTCATTGTTCATATTTGTTTTCGAGTCTCACCGATCATGGTTGGGTATGCCACGACATGCGCCAACTTTCAGCATAATTAACTCACCAAGAATAAGAAGATATGCTGCTCTGTAGCCAAAGGGAATGGTAATACTGAACTTATTTCAAAACCACATGAAAGAAATGCATAATATGCAACTCATTCAAGGACACTAAGCGTGAAAAGCATCGCAAATAAAACTGAAATTAAGGGGAGTGAAGATACTACGTACAATCTTATCGAGATAGCTCTTGACGGCAGCATTTTTCTCACTAATCTCTAAATCCTTCTGCTCCAACAAACCAATTAACTGCCTCTTGGATTTGTGAAGCTCAGAGACTTCAGTAGACAACCGCTCCATCTCTCCATCTTTCTCAATCTATAAAAAGTTAAGCAACCAAAACAAATGGAACAAAACAATCACCCACCCTTACTAATTATAAAAATATCAAACTTCAACTAAAACTTAAAATAAAAATAAAAAATAAAAAATAAAAAATAAAAAGAAGAAGAAGAAGAAGAAGAAGAGGAAAGAAGAATAATTAAGAAGAAAGAGATTACGGATTTGAGATGGATTTGGTGCTTCCCAGCTTGAACTTGGGCGAGCTCAGAGAGACGTTGTTGGAGGGCAGAATTGAGTTGGGAGTTTTGAGATTCAAGCTTGGCGAAGTCGGAGGACAGGGATACGTACTTCTGTTCGAGGAGGGAGCAGGTCTGCTCGGCGGTGATAGCCGCTGCATCCGCCTGTGCCTGACAGTCTCGAGTTGGTTGTAAACTTCTTTGATGAATGTGTCGGCCTTCTCTGCCACCAGAGACGCATCGTGCGAGCACCGCTCGTACTCTTCCTCTGACGCGAACAACGGCATGCCTTCGCTGTTCTTCTTCTACCTATTCCTCCAAATCCAAATGATGCGCCCTAGACTCACCCACCGATCTATTTGTTATATGAATTCGAGAAAAGGGGACAATCACAGACTATTGATTGATGCCCTACATACGGGCCTCCTCGCATATGTATTGTTCGCGATGACCATGCTGTGCTCTACTCTTTTAAAGGAGCAAGGATCCCCTCAATTTTTTTTTTTCTAAAGTTTTTTAGAGTGATATACTGTGTTGTTGAGATTTAATGATAAATCATATCAATTTTTCAGTATTAAATTTTAACTACACAAATGTTGGCTATATATTTTGTAAAAACCAGTTACAATTCGACACGTGGCAGAGTAAGGGCATTGTGGGGAGATTATTCAAGTCTTCAATCCTGATCATACACGTGACAATTAATATTAGTTCTCACGAGATCTGAGTAGTACTAGATCAGTAAAGAGATGCAAGGTGACGTGGCTTCAACGGTTACTCATATTCAAATTCAAATACAGGAGGGAAGCTCAACTGCAAGTGATGGCATAGTGAAACTACTTATAAGGCAACATGATCAGCGATCATGGAGGAGCAGTTCGATGGTTTGAAGTACAGTTCGAAGGTCATTCTTGACAAGTATAAATAGCAGGGAAGCCCCAGAAAAAATCCCCAGACTCAGATCCAACAAACCAGTCATTTACTTCATATTTTCTTTTCCAGTATTTACATTTCCTGCACTTTAAATACCCGTTCTTTACATTCCTGCACTTTAAATTCTCGCACTGTACTTCGTTCATAGGAGTAGTTTCAAGTAGATCGTCACTGTAAACCTCAACGAGGCTGAGTTTGGACCATTGTAAGTTTTCATTTTAATGAAATACTTCAGTTACTTGTCATTTCACTGTTATTTTACTTAATTTCTCCTAAGTCAAGCCACCAGTAAAAGTTCTCTTTATTGAGGCTGAGAGAACTAAAACACAATCGTCTGATAATTGGTTGGCAATTATAATTTCTGTAAGGACTGATTGATCCTTGCTGGCACGTTCGCATTTACAAAAATACCCTTCGAAAGCTAAAAAGCCAACATATATTTTTGGCACGCCCAATGGGACTTGTTAAAATGGCTAGACGAAAATAACAATGAGAAAATAAACGCTTGGAAGAAGGCGTAGAATGAGAGGTAGAAATACCTAATCCAGAGGATAATGTGGTAACACATCCTGTGAAAACTCCCATGTTATCAGAACCTATGGTCGAACAGACCAGTACTTCGGGACAAGAACCATATGTTCATAATATTGGACGAAACCAAGGAATTGGACCATCCACTATTCCATCTACTCAGCCAACAAATCCATGGGATGGCCTAGTAGATGCTATGGGACAACAATTAATGAACACAATGGAAAGGTGGGCAACATCATTTTTGGATCGAATGAATAACCACCAACCAACAAACGCAAGACACATAGAGGAAGTTTTAAATGTCCCTCAGCAAAGATTGGCTAGAGATAAACAGCCTATGCAAGTTAATGGACATTCTAATGGTCAAACTAGTAACCAGAACTATGAAAGACCATCACCTCAGTCTTGGTATGAACCCATTTCGAGGCCTATAGCAGGCCAAAATGCCTCAGTATTTAACAATGAAGCCACACAAGTTGGTGGATCTGGTCAACTACAAGAAACTGGCGTAAGAATGGTTATAAATCCCATGTTCGAAGCCATACCTGGCACTAGGGGGTATAATAATCCCTTATTCGAATTTACACCTGGAGGGTTGAAAGGTTGGCCTGCAAATGGAAGTGACACAACACCTCTTCCAGCACCTTTCACAGGACAGGCTCAAAGGGGTTACCCACACCCCCAACAGCAACCTGTACCACAGGGGCAACCAGTCCCAAATGTACCACCTTATGGACCAAGAGGACCGCAAGCACAAGTTTGTCCACCAAATCCTGTGTTTATCCCTCCAGTAGTGGTTCAGCAGGCACAAAATATGGTCCCTATGGACCAAATTGCTAATATTGTTAGGGAGATGTGTGGACCGATGGCTCGGGGGGTCCAGACTCCTGTATACAGAAAACCATACCCAGAATGGATGGATAGGGTACATGAATACCCAAGGGGGTTCAGGATACCAGATTTTACCCTTTTCTATGGGACTGGAAATCAGTCAACAATAGAGCATATTGCTAGGTTTGCTGCTCAATGCGGTGAATTTACTAATCATGACTTTATGAAACTAAGATTATTCCCAAATTCTCTAACTGGAGGAGCGTTTGTATAGTACATCAACCTTACACCTGGCTCCATTCAAAATTGGCAACAAATGGAAGAGGCATTTCATGCCCAATTCTTCCAATCGGAGCCAGAGGTTTCTATGGCAGACTTGGCTAGATTGAGTCAAAGGCCTGAAGAAAAGGCTACTCAGTTTGTTGCCAGATTTAAAAGGGCTCGAAATAAATGTAGAGTCATCCTGCCAGAATCAGAATTTGTAAGATTGGCTCAAAACGGCCTAGAATTCAGGCTTCGAAAGAAGTTTGACTCAACTGAATTCAGAGATTTGGTGGAACTAACCTATAAGGTGTCTAGATACGAAGCATTACTAGAGGAGGAACAAGATCGAAATAATGCGTCGTACAAGACATATTATAGAGATCCTAATTATAAGATCGATGCAACAGAGATTGTGGGCAAAGAACCTGTGATCTGTGAGGCATTAGTTCATAAGGATACAACAATTGACCAGCAGTTTAAAAAGAAAGACTTTCACATAAAGTACTATTTCGACCTAACAAAAGCATATGACAATTTTGATCATTTGCTTGCGGCCAACTTCCTTAAGTTACCTAAATGAGTAAAACTGCCATCTCCAGATGAACTTAAGGGAAAAATATATTGTAAATGGCATAACTCTTGGTCTCACTCGACTAAAAACTGCATTGTTTTTCGAGACAGGATCCAAGAACAAATTCGGAAAGGGAGTTTGAAATTTCCAGCCAAAACAGAAAAGGTCATGGGGATTGACAGCAATCCGTTTCCAGAAGTTGGAGAAAGCACAGCTAATGTGGTTGTACCAAACTTCCAGAATCTATCTCTGCAAGAGTTGGAAGAGGTCAATGTGCAGATGCATATTGCCAACCAGACAACTACCAAGAAGGACACTAGAAACCCACCAGCCATTGGACAAGGTTTCTCACACCAGAAGGAACACTCTGATGAAGAAGCACTGGATGATGATTCCTTGGAAGCAGCTGTAATGCAGAGGATGTGTCCCAGGTGCAGACTGAGTTATAAATGGTTGAAGGGGCTTCCAATTGATGGGAAGCAATACTACAGGGATGTTCAGAGACGTCCTAAATCAACCAACGCTTACAACAAAAGGCCGTATCCGGCTAGTGATAGGCAGCGACCACCAGTGGTTGAGCCTGCAATGGACAGAATGCATGCTAAAGGCAAGAGGCCCTTACATGAATCCAGGCCACCTAACTATTACAGAATGGAGAGCAGTCATTCTGAAAGAAGACTGGAGAGAGGCTCATTTCATGGGATCAAAGCCAGGGATTGGCCCCCTAGACCAACCTCACGTAGGACAGAAAGTGGCTATCTGCATCGAAGGTCTGAATCAGGCTCAAAACATGAGGTCAGAGCCAAACACTTACCTTCACAGCCAGCTTCGAAGATGGCTTCGAAGGTTGAAAAAAGCAGTTCAACATCTGAGTCAGCAAGTTCGTGGGTACCTGGGGTCCCAGATTGGTTTGTAATGCAGAACAAGCCTAGGGAAGTGCCTGCCCAAAGGGATGTTGGAAACCAAGGCAGGATGGTCAAGCCTCCATTGGTGGCTCCGAACAATTGGGTATTGCTTAAACACCCAAAGACAAAGGAACCAGATATGGTTCCAGTCATTTCAAGATCACAAAGGAGGAAGATTCAACGCAGGTACACCCAGTACCAGCAAGATCTGAAAGAAAGTGGAGAGAGTTCTTCACTGGTCAAGACAGAAGGAAAGAAGAATCCAAAGTCAGACCATGCTCCAAAGCCAAATCCACAGAACAAAGTGGTTGGCAGCAGAGAACAGTTGGCCAAGGTTCATTCTGAACTAAAGGCCAGGGAGAAGGCTAGCTTAGCAGGGTTGGAGAAGGCTCTGATGGAAAGTGATAGCGAGACGGAAGAAGAGATTGGCATAAGCCAAAAGAAGGAAATGGCAGAGGAAGAAATGTTCGAAGCCTTCATGGCTGAGCAAACATTTTTGGTTGAAAAACCAGTTGAGAAAGATCCTTCGAAGGAATCAGTTAACAACGAAGTGCCAGAATGCAGCATGGAGGATGCTGCTGAAGTAACTGAACAAGGTGGCCAAGGGAGGAAGCAGGTACAGCCAGCCATCCAATTTGGCTCATTTCCTCCAGTATCAGTCAATATGGTACACATACTGCCTCATGAGTTCCAGGCTGGAGATGAGGACCAAGATATGGATCCTATTCCTGTCTCTAGTGAAGACTCACAAGTAAGTATGGTACAAGATGATCCTGGAATGGCTACCCCAATGGAAACTGAGTATGAAAGTGAAGAAGAGGTGAGCATTAACCTCTCGTATCCTTTTGAGTATCCCTCGAATTCTATGACACAACATGTCAAGCCTTTGTACATCAAGGCTTTCTTCGATGGGATACAACTGAACCGAGTCCTGATAGACAATGGCAGCAGTGAACTTACTACCGAAATCTTCTTTGAAGAAACTAGGGAAAAAGAATCCCAGGTTGATCCCAACCAGCACAACCATCGCTGGCTTTGCTGGAGACAAACAAATGGCTCAGGGGATTTTACCCATTAACTTGAGTGTGGGGACCAGGGACTGCATGACAGCATTCTTCGTAATCGACAGTAATGCTAAATACAATGCTTTACTTGGGAGAGATTGGATCCACACTAACAAATGTGTGCCTTCCTCTTTGCATCAGAAAATTATGATGGCCTTAGGCAATGGAGAGACGGAGGAAATTGATGCAGATCCTCAACCCTTCATAGCCTGTGCAGACTTTGCAGAGGCCAAGTTGTATATTGAGGGAGTGACACCACTCAGTATACTGAGGAAAGCTGATGGCTCAGCCGAAGTGACGGCTGATGAGGAAGTAACACACCTGAAGCACTTAGTCCAAGAGAGTGCTGATGAAGAGATTGTCGTTAAGGATGACAATGATGCCTGGTTATAGGCAAAGAGATGAAGAACAAGAAGCCAAGTCCTTGGCTCTGATTAAATTCTCAACATTGGATGTAAAATCAATAGTCCAGCAAGTACAGGAGCAAGAGAGAAAAGCCATGATAATTGGCTGCAAGCAGGAACAGCAACAGGTCAGAATTTTGACCCTTGGTAAATACTGTGCATTGGACATTGAAACAAAAGTCCAGGAGATACAGGAGGAGGATGCCTTATGGACAGATTTTGTCTATGAGGAGGAGGGCAAAGATGTTGAACTAAAGAACATGGGAGCAGAACAAAGCAAGAAGGTTGCTTCGAAGGTCGAAGAAACCAAGGAAGAAGCTTCAATAAGTTCTCAGACACAAGACCCCTTAGAAGAAATAAATTTAGGGGAAGGCTCTATACAACAGCCCACCTATATAAGTGCTTGCTTGAATGTTCTGGACAGAGACCAGTTGTTGGTTGTTCTAAAGAAATACAAAGATTGCTTTGCATGGTCCTATAATGAACTACCAGGATTGGATAGGTCATTAGTGGAACATAGGCTCCCTATGAAGCCTAATTTCAAGCCATACAAGCAGAAACCAAGAAGAATGAGTCCAGAAGTAATTCAGAAGGTCAAGGAAGAGATTCTTAGACTACTCAAGGCAGGCTTTATTAGGACAGCCAGGTATGTTGAATGGCTATCTAATATTGTGCCTGTAGTTAAGAAGAATGGCAAAATGAGGGTATGCATCGATTTCAGAAACTTAAATCTAGCAACTCCCAAAGATGAGTACCCTATGCCTATAGTGGATCTGCTGGTAGACAGTTCAGCAGGGCATCAAGTTTTATCAATGATGGATGGGCACTCTGGTTATAACCAAATCTGCATTGCAGAGGAGGATATCCACAAGACAGCATTCAGATGTCCTGGGAATATTGGCACCTTCGAATGGGTTAAAATGCCATTTGGCCTGAAGAATGCTGGGGCTACATATCAGAGGGCTATGAACACTATCTTTCATGACCTCATTGGAGGGTATCTAGAGTGTTATATTGATGACATTGTAGTGAAATCCCAGTCCATGGAGGAGCATCTGTTTCATTTAGAAGCAGCCTTTGAAAGAATGAGAAAGTTCAAATTGAAGCTCAATCCTCTTAAGTGTGCTTTTGGCGTATCATCTGGAAACTTCTTGGGTTATGTGGTACACAAGAAAGGAATACAGATTGACCAGAATAAAGCCAAAGCCATCATTGAAGCCAGGCCTCCATCAAGTAAGAAAGAATTACAAAGGTTCCTTGGACAGGTTAACTTTCTTCGAAGGTTCATTTCTAACACTGCAGGGAAAACTAAAGTATTTTCTTCCTTGTTAAGGCTGAAAGATGAAGAGGAATTTGTGTGGACAGCAGAGCATCAAATTGCTTTCGAAGGTATCAAAGCCTACTTGGCCAACCCTCCAGTGCTGATGCCACCAAAAGGAAATAAACCCTTGAAGTTGTACATAGCTGCAGCAGAAGATTCATTGGGAGCTTTCTTGGCTCAAGATAATGAAGAAGGCAAGGAGCAAGCTGTTTATTACCTTAGTAGGTTTTTAAATTCTTGTGAATGTAAATATTCAGCTGTTGAAAAGCTGTGTCTTGCTTTGTATTTTGCTGCAATGAAATTAAGATACTATCTCTTACCTACAACTGTCTTGGTAATTGCAACCACAGATTTGGTTAAGTACATGTTATCTAGACCTATGTTGAGGGGGAGAATTGGCAAGTGGATACTAGCCTTATCAGAATTTCATCTAGAATATGTCCCTCAAAGGGCAGTAAAAGGGCAAGTTTTAGCCAATTTTCTGGCAGACCATCCATCTCAAACAGAGAGCCAAGAGATAATGGAGCTTGGTATGGCTAGTGTTGAGCCATGGCAGATGTGGTTCGATGGATCGAAAGCCAATGGTTTAACTGGAATTGGTATTGTGATTAAGTCTCCACAAGGGGTAGAAACCACACATGGTTTCAGAGTGGATGAAGCCACCTGTTCCAATAACCAGGCTGAATATGAAGCCTTAATAGTGGGACTAGAAATTCTTATTGGATTACAAGTACATGCAGTTGACATATTTGGAGACTCTCAATTGGTGGTTAACCAAGTGAAAGGGATTTTCAAGTGTCAAAGCATAAGTATTTTGCCATACTATGTTGTTGCATTGCATTTGCTTTCTCAGTTTCAAATAGCAAATGTAACTCATGTTCCAAGATTCTTGAACAATAGAGCTAATGATGTAGCTCAGAAAGCTTCGAACTTCAAGAGAAGGGATAATACCCAAAGGGACATAAGCCAAACAACATATCAAAGATTAATACAACCTTTGAATAAAAGGAATGTGGTCTTGGAAGTCAATCATAATGACTTACAAGAACAAGATTGGAGGCATCCAATAATGCAATACTTAGCTGGTCCATCTTCGAAGGCCAGCAGGAAAATCAAATTGCAGTCTATGCAATATATGATATATGGTAATGCTCTCTACAAAAGGGGGGGAGATGGCTTTTGCTGGAATGTTTAGGCCCAAAAGAAGCATTAACAGCTATGGCTGAAGTTCATGAAGGCATCTGTGGTGCTCATCAGCCTGGTGTAAAGATGAGATGGTTGCTTCGAAGGCATTCCTACTATTGGCCAACTATCCTTAAAGACTGCATAGAATATGCAAAGGGTTGCCAGGCATGCCAAAAGCATGGCACAATAAGGCATGTGCCCATAACTGACCTTCATGCAGTAGTAAAGCCCTGGCCATTCAGAGGGTGGGCCATGGATATGATGGGGAAAATACACCCACCTTCTTCGAAGCATCATTGTTTCATTTTAGTGGCCACTGATTACTTCACTAAGTGGGTAGAAGCCAAGCCATACAAGGCTGTAGATCAGACAGAGGTCATTGGGTTCATTAAAGATTTGATCCATAGATTTGGCATCCCACAAACCATAACTGTGGATAATGGGACTGTGTTCGATGGAAAAATGGTGAGGTCTTTTGTGGCAGAGTTTGGAATTAGCCTTGTTAATTCCACACCTTATTATGCACAAGCCAATGGTCAAGCTGAATCATCCAACAAGTCCTTGAAAAAAGGAATACAAAAGGTTGTGGAGGATAATCCCAGGGATTGGCATAACCTTTTGTTGGATGTTTTATGGGCTTACAGAACTTCCCCAAGATCAAGCACAGGAGTCACTCCTTATGCCTTAGTATATGGGCATGATGCAGTTTTACCTGTAGAAATTAATGTTAAATCTTTGAGGGTAAGATGCCAAGATCAGTTAGATCCTGAGCAATACCATCAAAGTATGTGCTTGGAGTTAGAAGGCATAGATGAAGCCAGAATTTTGGCATTAAATAGCATTCTTTTCCAAAAGAAGAAGGCAGCCAAGAATTATAACAAGAAAGTCAAACACATTGGCTTTGATGAAGGTGATTTGGTATGGAAAACAATACTCCCAATAGGAATTAAAAGCCATAAGTTTGGCAAATGGTCACCTAACTGGGAAGGACCATATCAAATTCATAGAGTTCTGCCTTTTGGAGCATACCATTTGAGAAATTTGAATGGGTATGTACATCCCAAGAAGATTAATGGCAGATATTTGAAGCCTTATTTTCCAACCATTTGGGAAACACAAGGAATAAAATAAACATTAAATACAAAAACACAAGACTGCTCAAATGATAGACAAAATTTGTTCTTTCATAAAGAATTAAGTACATTGTGCCACAAATTGGCCCAGAAATCATTACAATGTCTTAATTGTTTTTGTACAGTAGATTTCCTATTGTTAAGTGATGGAAATAATTGAATAGCTGCAGCCATCTCTCCCTTTCGATCGGCCAGTTCTTGGTTGGTGATTTGCAATTTAGTGTCAGTTCGAACCAAGGCCTGGTTTACTGCAGCCAGCTCCTCTTCAAGCTGAGCTTTCTTTTCCAGCAGCTGGACTCGAAAGTGGGAGGCAGAGGAGTGTTGTTCTTTCAGAGTTGATACTTCGGTATGCACTTGGGAAACAAAACTCTGGTCGCCAGCCAATTTCTCAGCCTCAGCCTTGGCAGCTTGACAAATGCTGATGTAAAAATCGACAGTAGCTGCTGCCTGAGACAAATGACTTGAAACATCCATGCCTGACTGTTCAGCAAGTTTACAGCACTGGAGGAACCCATTTCTGATTATAGGCCTTTGCAGAGCCTCGAAGGGAATCCTCGAAAAAGAAATTAACAGTTCCAGGCATGTGTCTAGGTCTATCAAAGGTCCAGAAGGCTTGCCGCTGGAGGAAGAAGAACTCTCAAAAATTTCCAGTAAGGAGTCAGCCAAGACTAATGGCTCAGCTTCAACACTGGATGTTGGGGAGGTAGAAGGTATGTCAAAAAGACTAGCTAATCTGGCCTCAAAAATATCAACCTCATCCATAGACATGAGGGGTGCAGAGAGTGTTGTGGTGGAAGGCACAGAAGACTGCATGGGGATAGGAGAAATGAAGGGAGTATCTTTGGCAGCTTCTATGGTCTTAGCCACCAATGAATCAAGGGAAGAGGGGCTGGAAGTAGGCAAAGGTGATGAATTATGGGTTGGAAGACTACCAGCACCTCTGTAAGGGGATCAACTGCATCAGAGATGGAGTAGCAGTTGGAATTTCTGTGAAGGAAGGAGGAAAAGCAAGGCTCGAAGAAGAAGTGAACTGAGGTAGATCAAAAGTCAGGAAGGGGAGGTATGGCTCTAAGCCAAGAAGGAGAGATGCAGGAATGCTTGGCCTCAGGGAAAGTACAGGAAGTGTAGACCTTGGAAGTGGGAGGATAATTTGAGTAGTCCTCACATCCTGCATCTGGTCAACTTCAACTGAAACCGAGGGAGGCCTCACTGGAAAGAGAAACGCAGTAGTTGTTGCTGCAAAAGGAAGAAATACAAAGGACTGTCAAAATTCAGTATCAAAAGTTGACAAAAGAAAAACAGCGGAAGTGTGAGAGAAATTACTTGTTCCAGAGGTATTAGCACTGATGGGAGAGCTGCGAAGGGAGTAATGTTCGGCAGTTTGTTGCCTTCTTGCAGCTTCCCTTTGTAGTGCGTCAGCAGCAGCGGCTTCATCTCTAAAAAATTGTTGCTGCCGTCTCTTCTCGGCCCTCTCGAAGACAATTATTGCCTTGGAATGTTCCTGCTCTACTGCCTTGGCAGCTGCTTCATGAATGGGGTCTTCAACCAAGTCAGTAGCAGGAACAGTCACTTTCCTTCTCTTCCTTCTTGGCAGTGTTGCTACTGGCTCCTTTTCGATTTCCCTCTCTTCAATTTGGGATTCAGATTCTTCAGAGGTAAGTTCTTTCCCCATTACTGTAGTAGTTGCCTCGAGAGGAGGATGTTCGATTATATCAGAAGGGGAGGCAGCCACCTTTTGTCTCTTTGTTCTTTGCAAGGGCACTTCTTGCTCTTGCTCAACCTTTTCTTCTTCCAGAGATTCAGATTCCTCAGGAGGGAGGACTAGCTTTCTTTTCTGTTTTTGTTGTTGTTTCTTTTTTAGAATAGCTAAAGTTTCAGCTCTCTTGGGAGATTCTTCTTGCGGAGACCCTGCACCAAAGAACATAAGTGTAAAGGAAACGAACAAAAGATTCAAAAGAAAGAAAAGGGAAATCTGAAAATATTTACCCTTCTTCGAAGCAGCTCTAGTAACTCTAGCCGGAGGGGATGAAGCTGCAGGAGTGGTTGTGGCAGCTTCAGGAAGAGGGGGAATGTTCTCAGCTGTTGCTGACTTAGCCTTTGAAGGCACTCCCAACCCTATTAGCAAGTCATGAGGGTGCACAGATAAGCGCACTTCCATATTGGCTGCCCACCAGTTCTGGAATCTTTTCAAAACTAAGCCAGATGGAAGAAAGGGGACAAATTGGAACTCATTCAATTCCTTCAGCAGTTTGAGTATTGCCGTCTCTAGCTTGGATTTGGATATTCTCAAATCTCTAGCAGTAAGGTGGACATTCGAGAGACTGCAAAGTGGAACAGGTATCCCTTGAGTGAGCCCAAATTGTCTGGCAAACTGGGAAGGGCAATACACCTCAGATATGCATTTATAGGCTCGAGGGTTCAAAGTGCCAATGAACAATTCCCTTGGTAGCAGTATAGAGGCCCACATATCTTTATGAGGTGAGATGGAGCACTCTTTATCAGCCAGAAAAGTTTGCAGCCAGGATGGTCCTCTATTGGCTTCGAACGGACAAAAGAAGGAGGCAGACGAAGAAATAGGGAGTTGGTAAAAGAAAGTAAAGTAGTAAGCAAAAGAAGCAGGATAAAGGACAATCCTAGCGTACTTCTCCCCATAAGTACTAGGATCCTGGACAAGGAATTTTAGGCATTTTGAATGCAGATCAGTAAAATAGGCGAAGAGCCAGAGCTGGAGCACCCAGAGGGGACCCCTTTGGTTAACATCAAGTGGTCTTTCACAAAATTGGGAGCAAGCTCTGTAAACATGGCCTAAAAGGTAAGGAGCCAGAGCTATATGTTTTTTTAAGACAAGTGCCTTCGCGAGGGGAGCGAACTTAGGCATAATCCTCTGAGACGATGTGCAAAAAAAAAATTTGCATAACCAGTATAAAATAAAGGAAACGAGTTATCTGTCTTTCACAGGGCCTTTCTTTTTATTTTCAGCCTTTACAAAGTCACTATAAGAAGAATTTAAGGCTGGAAGGGAAAATTTGACAGGCAGGTCCGGATAGTTGGGAGTAAAAGGAGAGCCCTGAGGGGAAAGCCCTAAAAGATGGCAAATATCGAGAATGGTGGGAGCCATCATGCCACATCGAAATTGGAAGAAATTAAAAGCCATATTCCAAAAACATAAAGCAGCTGGAATTAAAAAGGGGTCCTCAGGGATGATGAACCTGGAAAGACGAAGGGCGTCGAGAATATAGAGCTCTTGTAAGTCATCTTCTCTCGCAGGTACAACCCTGTCATACCACTCCTCCCATTCGGTTCTCAGTGTCGGCCAGCAGCGATGAGGCCGGGTCATTCTCCAGTTGCTCCAGTCAAGCCCTCCTTCGTATAGAAGAAAGTGATCCTCCAAACGAGGGTATAAAGCAGGAAGTTGGTCAGGGGCCTCCCGAAAGATGGGACCTAGGACGTATTCTTGTTGGTTGCTGCGACGAGGAACAAAGAGACGTCCATCTATAGCGCTCGACCCACCAGTTGTTAGTTTGGTGATTTCTTCATCGATGCATTTCTTCAAAGCCATGGTAGGGCTGATACGGTCGCCAGCGAGCACTTTCAGCGAAGAAGGATCCATTGAGGAAGAGAGGGTTAATAGAGGATCGGTAGGGTTTGTGTGTTAAAAGAGCAAGTGATTTCAGAGCACAAAACAAAAGGGCTTTTGAAGGTTTCGTGTCTGAAAAATATATTGCGTAAGTCGTTAAGTACTAAAAAGTACGAATACGAAGAGTTTCCTTCAATATTGATACTTTTGGAGGGAAAAAACACAACCCAGATGCTGAGACTAGCTTCGAAGTAGGGTATTTGGCTTCGAAAGCCAAATTTTGGCGCCAAAAATCAAACAACAACGGCTTCGAAATATAGAAGCCGGCTTCGAAGCATACTACATGCTTAAAGATGCTAGAATGCTCGAGTATTGGTCTACTTCAAAGGGTTTAAAGACCTGTTTGAGGGTTATTAATGAAAATAACGGCCTTCGAAGCAAAACTTAGGATTCTTTAAGGAGAATTGCTATTCGAAACATCAAAACCAATCGTTGGTTTTTATAAGAAGGAGATTGTCTTTTAAACTAAAACAGCATGGACTGCTCTTCGAAGTAAAAGTGGTCAATTTAAAATTGACTGGCTATATCAACCATGACCATGTATTGGTTATAGTTAGTTTTGAAGGGTAAGGTTGTTAAATTCGAAGCACTAATTCTAGATGATATCAGCCAGAATTGTCAACTTTACTCCATAAATTGGAAAAAGACATGTTGGTTCCTTTTAGTGTTTCATTAAAAACAATTGAGTCCAGATTCGAAGGATGAGATTGTTCAATTCGAAGCTCTGAATTGGCTTTTAAAGACAAAAGGAAACAGAGTCAAACAATGTCAAATACAGAAAAACTTTGTTTGTATTCAAGCCAAGGCAATTACATCAAGTAACCCTATCTGGGTACAAACTCAAGCTCATAAAAATAAGGAATAGAATAAATAACAAGATCATGAAATTTGGTCCAACAGTGATCAATGAAATTTTGTTCTTTCTTTATTATATCCTCTATTTCTTCTAATGTTGGCTGCATGAGTTGATGTGCTCTCACTTCGTAGTAGAGCTCTTCAGCCTTTATTTCGAAGGCTTCCTCTCTCAATTTTTGTTCCATTTCGTCTATGACCAAATCATCCCAATACGTAGAATCTTTATTCTTGAAATCATCGAATTCTTCGATGAAGTTCTCTGCTTCGTACTGGGCATGAATTCGAAGAGACGAAAGTTGGTCTAAGGATTGCGTAGTAGCCTTAGAATTTCGATGCCAGTAGAGGAGCAATGGAAGTTGGTCCAGGAACATATGAAGTTCTGCTTGGGCAAGAGGATTAAGGACATGGCTCCTAGTCAGAATATCACAAGCCCATTGAAAGTTCTTAAGAGGGACTGCGTCCTCAAGAACATTGAAGGGCAAGTGAGAGAAAGCTGCAAGCAGAAGTTGAGCTTGTTTCCGCTCAACTGGAGTAGGGAATGATGGAGGTTTGTAAGGTGGAAAGACTTCATTCATAGGGAGTGCAAGCCTCAGTTTTTCTGTCCAGCAAAGAGTTGGTGGAGGAGAAGGTATAGATGCTTCTGCTTCGGAAGATGGAGAAGAAGGTGTGGATGCTTCTATTATGGGAGATGGCACGGGGGTGGAAGGAACAAAGGCATTAATATAATCAAGCCAGTCAGAAGAACAAATCTTCGCCTTTTTGGCTAAGAATGATGGGTTGTACCCTTGTGCTTCTTCTAGGCGCCGGGTAGCATGCATTATCTTTGTAGGCATGGAGGATGTGTACCATGCTACAAGCAGATTCTCCTCCAAACTACGTCGATGGTCAATGGGCACGTAGGGGTAGACCACTGAACTTTGAGCGTAAGAAGGAAATTCTAAAGGGTCAGTGAACTCAACAAAATGATGGTTGATTCGTTCTCTCAAATCCCAGGACTCCGGTGTTGACCAGCTTGTCCAGTCAGAAACCCTAGAAGAGGAAGAAGTTGCAGCTTCATCCCATGCAGAGGTTTGCGAAGAAGAGTTTCCCAAGTCCATATTTGCAACTTGCGAATCAAAGGCTTGAGAGCAGTTCGTTCGAGGTACAAGGGGAGGTTAGAGGAAGAACTTCTTGTATCTATATTTACAACTTTTTGAATCGAAGGATTAAGGGCAATGTGCTCGTAGTCCAAAGGTTGATAATTTGCAAAAGCCCCTATGACCTGAATATAGAAAGGCGGGTAAAGGTGGCTAATGAATGCGTGGAGGTTCTTCTGAGGGGAAGCAACATTACTCAATGGCTCTTCATATGCTTGATCAGTAGAAGGGGAAGTTGATTTAGCCATGGTCTGTTCGAATACTAAGGTATTGGGATGTTCGACAAATTGAAAGAGAGTTAATGCAAATGATCACCAAACAGGTGACGGTTGTGTTTCTAGAATATGGATTCCATGCACGTTCTAAAAACGCGGGAAAAACTGTGATCCACTAATATCACCAAGTATTGGGTATATTAGTGCGGGGGGTAATGTTGGCTACATATTTTGTAAAAGCCAGTTACAATTCGACACGTGGCAGAGTAAAGGCATTGTGGGGAGATTATTCAAGTCTTCAATCCTGATCATACACGTGTCAATTAATATTGGTTCTCACGAGATCTGAGTAGTACTAGATCAGTAAAGAGATGCAAGGTGACGTGGCTTCAACGGTTACTCATATTCAAATTCAAATACAGGAGGGAAGCTCAACTGTAAGTGATGGCATAGTGGAACTACTTATAAGGCAACATGATCAGCGATCATGGAGGAGCAGTTCGACAGTTTGAAGTGCAGTTCGAAGGTCATCCTTAACAAGTATAAATAGCAGGGAAGCCCCCAGAAAAAACCCCCAGACTCAGATCCAACAAACCAGTCATTTACTTCATATTTTCTTTTCCAGTCTTTACATTTCCTGCACTTTAAATATCCGTTCTTTACATTCCTGCACTTTAAATTCTCGCACTGTACTTCGTTCATAGGAGTAGTTTCAAGTAGATCGTCACTGTAAACCTCAACGAGGCTGAGTTTGGACCATTGTAAGTTTTCATTTTAATGAAATACTTCAGTTACTTGTCATTTCACTGTTATTTTACTTAATTTCTCCTAAGTCAAGCCACCAGTAAAAGTTCTCTTCATTGAGGCTGAGAGAACTAAAACACAATCGTCTGATAATTGGTTGGCAATTATAATTTCTGTAAGGACTGATTGATCCTTGCTGGCACGCTCGCATTTACAAAAATACCCTTCGAAAGCCAAAAAGCCAACATATAACAATACACCATTTTAGGAAACTTTAGAAAAAAAACACTCTAGAGGATCCTTGGTGCTTTTAAAGGGCTCTAACGTTATCGGTGCACTTGGCCCCGCATTTGGAAAATAATTTTACACCGCATCCCTTCAGACTAATAAATGAAATTTCTAATAAATAAATTATAATTAGTAAATTACAAATAAATAATAATTTAATTCTTATAATAAAGAGAAATACTATATTACATGTGTATCATAGGCAAATTATGTTATTTATTAATTTGATCCTCGCAAATGACGTATAGAAAAATTTAATAATTAAAAGTTAAATACAAATTGATTTGTTAATGGCTGATAAAAGTGTTTGCCGTTGTGCGTGTGATCCTATATAAAAGTGTTTGCCGTTGTGCGTGTGATCCTATATAAAAGATTCATAAAAACAATTTATTTCAAAGTTAAAAAAAATATATATATATATATATATATATCTCAACTTAAAATCAAATCCTCATTTGTGTTAATTAAATTGACCAAAAAATATGAATTCCACTTGTATCAAAATATTTTTTTCTAAAAAAATAAAAACAATGAAAAAATTTATAACATACAAATTATGACTTGGTTATAACTTATAGTGTATTATTTTGGTTATTAATGAAAAAGATATTTGCAAATATCTTATGTTTTTGTCATGTCTAAAGCGGTGAATCTAATATTTAATTATACTTCAAGTGGTGTTTGATTATAATCTATTGTAATACTTTTATATAACAATATTTATATATTTTATTATACAAAAAAAAGTGCTTAAGGTGGGTTAATTGAAAAGTAAGATTTATACTTATATCACTAAGATAGTAAGAGTTATCACATTTATGCATAAAAAATTACAAATTCAAATTATAAATAGTGTTATAAAAGGGAATCAGACACAAAACCTCTATAATCCTAATAAATTAAGTTATCAAAGGAGTTCTGATTAATCACGTGACATATTATAAATGTTTTAACTGCAAATTTTCTATTTCAGCTAAATTATTTTTTCATATCTTTTATGACAGAGCTCGTGAATGTGCACTATCAGTAATATTATAAATTTAAAAATTGTTCAATAAATATCAATAAGTGCCTTAAATATATACAATAATTTTCAATGAATCATTATTTTTTAAAATAATACTTAGGCCTGGTTTGGGATACCCAAAAAAAGTCAAAAAGTTATTAAAAAAGTTAAAAAGTTATCACTATTCATCAAATAAGTAAATAAATAAATAAATTTTACACACAAAATTACAACTCGATTCAGATTCTGTTGCTGCGTTTTTTTAGAAAAATTGCACAATCAGAGTGCAATTTTAACACAGTGTTGTTCAGCCCATGGGAACCTATCACGGGTCCCGTTTTGATAATCTAAACCGTTCAATATGTAGAACTCGTCGAGTACTATATGTTTGTGCAAAATCACATTGATCAGATATCGCTAACTACATGATCAAATCAGTTTTGTATAAAAAAATGGATGGTGTTATAGTTAACGGTTGAAAAAAAACTAATCCGATCAGATAGCTATCGATATCCGATCAATGTGATTTTTTACAAGCATATAGTACTCGACGATTTCTATATATTAAACGGTTCAGATTATCAAAACGGGACCCGTGATGGCCCCCACGTGCCGAACAACACCGTCCAGTGCAATGCCCGAAAAGTAGGCAACCATTTCTTAGCATCAACTTCGCCTGTGCAGATAGTACAGCCGTACAACTCACAGTCCTTATCTTCTCCTACGCACTAATTTATACAATTTTTAATACACATTTTTTTCGTAAAAAGTCAAAAAGTTAACCCAAACAACCATCTTTTTTTTCCTCAACTTTTTAGTCCAAAAAGTCAAAAAGTGCACTATAACAACCATCATCTTGTCTTAGTCATATTCATGAACATTTATATGATTTTGCCTTGTTAAGTTTGTACATGCAGACTTAGACTTGTTTGCCTAGGTAAAGGTCCTTATCTTGTCTTGATGCTATCATATTTTGCCTAAGTGTTATATGCATGCTTTGTTCCTTGCTTGGTGTGTTAAGCCTAGGTTATCTATCCTTGTTGTCTCAAGCCTAGGTCACACCTTTGAACCTCTTACACCTAGGCTGTCGAGCATCAACACCTAGGACCATCCTGGAACCACCTTGGTTGACCTCCACCGTTACCTAGGCATATTGGCCGAGATGTGCATCACCTAGGCCGAGGTGTGTATCATCTAGGCCGAGATATTAATCATCTAGGCATCCTAGATCCTTGATCCTTGAACCTAGCAACCTTTGATTCCGGGACTGGTATGACCTAGGCCGAGGTGCGGCACATCCAGGCCAAGGTGTGGCACACCTCGGTCAAGTGTTATCCTTCCTAGCCGGGATCATTGAAACCTTCTTGTCCGAAGCCTATGTCTTGATCTGAGATCCTTGCCTTGTCAAAACGCCCTTGTCACCTCACTTGTTGTACACACTTTGTCATGCTCTTGTCTTGTCATTCTAGCACCTTTTTGAGGAGATCCAATCAGACGTTGCCACGTGTCCCAGCAGAGGGTTAAGTCAGCTGGCAGTAGAGAAAACATATCATTACCATATCTTTGCCTTTGAAGAGAGAGAAGCTCTAGGAAGATGAAGAAGGAGTTCTTAGAGTGATAATAAATTTCCAAGCTTGATCCTTAGAGTTTGGACCGTTTGATTCGTGTTTTGAGGTTAGATTCTTGATCTACTCTTGTTGTTCTTTACGTTGATATGATCACATTGCATGATCTAGCATGATTCATGAGTCATGCATTGATTTAAAGTTTGTTTTAGAGAGAGAAAATGATGTTCTTGTGTTCTTGAAAAAAAACCATGTTTTGATCCGAAAGTTTATACCAAGTCCTATGTTTTTGTGTTTTTTTCATGAAATCTTCAAGTATGGGTACCCAAGTCCATATTTTTGAACTCATAACATGAAATCTCAGATTTTGAATAAAGAAGTTATGATTTTAGCATTCATGTTCTTCAAGAGGAAAGTCAAATTTCCAGACTTCATTTGCCTAAGTGTGGTCACTGAGACCCACTCTTGCCTAGAACTCACACCTAGGCCAAGCATCGTATCTCACTTTGGCTTACCTTGCATAATCACTTGCACTTTAGCCTATCTTGCATGCACACCTAGGCCGACCACCACACACCTAGGCCAACCATGGTACACCCTTGCCGTCACCTCATAACATCTCGGCAGACAGCCGCACATCTAGGCCTAGGAGACCACACCTCGGCCAAGAGGTGTGGGACCTCGGCCAAGACTTCCTGAGTTTACCTAGCTAGGCCATTTTGGCCTAGATCATCTCTGTGCAGTCATTCCGAGATGTGGTTGGTACCCAGCATGTTTTCCTTAGAAGAAAAACAGTGTTTTGACTCCCAGCACATGTTTTGCTTTGTCTTGACTTGGTTTTGGAAAGAAATGCCGGAATCATTTTCATTCATGTAAAGCTTGTTTTGAGAATGCAGTGCACAACCATCTTTGAGCATTCATTCTTGTCTTCTTGAAATGCATTCAGTAGACTTTGCTATATGATTGTAGGTCTTGGATTCTTGCCTTAATCCCTACATCCGAAGAACTATTATGAGTGGTATTTCTAATAAAGCTATGTTATAATGTTTTGATAAAAGCTTTGCTTTGTTTTGTTTTGGAAAAGTATTTGATCAAGTATGAATGATTATCCATTAGCTTTTGTATCAAGTATTACCTTTGTTTTGATGACATTCTTGGAAAGTCCTTATGTAGACGCGCCCTGAGGGCTTCATGCTACAGTTCGGACTCAAATTGTCACGGTTCTTAATATGATCTCACAATGTGCAATGTGAGATTGATAAATTACCAAAGAGTCCAAATCCGGCAAATCGTTTTGGAAAACTGATTTTTAAGAAAGAAGTGCCAAACATGGACTGCTTTGCCAGATACAGAGTCGCCACCTAAATATTTTATTTTGGAGAAATTTAGGAAACCCTGACTCGTGCCTAAGGCCACGTGTCCGTCATCACCAAAGTTGCCTCGGCTCGAGAACTTGGGTACGATTGGGGAAGGTCAGCTATGAGCACCCCCACTCGCTCGATCAAAGATCGGCCACTACTAAACATGATATCTAGTTTTTGAAAACACATGTGTTCTTATTCCGGTTAATTAGCTAGAATTACTATGTGATGCGCACAGTAAAACAAGTATAGACTAGATCGCCTAATTTTGGAATAAAGTATCGCATATCCGTTTGTTTGGAAAATGGTTTGAAGTTTGCTACTTGTAAGTAGGCTAAAATGCGAATTTCAATGAATTGTTCCAATTCAAGCAATCCAACTTTCACCCACAGGCATTCAGGCAGTTATATCAACTAAGCAAATAGCCTCATGGCAAGCATGCTATCATGGCAATCAATGACACGCATGCAGTATGCTAAAGCATAAAAGCTTACCTAGTACTCCGAGCCAAAACAAAGAACTAGTTAGTAATCAATGCATAATCCTAGTTCATGTTAAGATGACTAATGCAACACATGCAAAATGCAACTAGAAATAGGCTCGGCTATTCTAATATGACATATGAGATGCAATTTAGATAATCATGTATTCAACTTGGAATTGAAATATGATGTAGTTAGTATGATGCGCCGAGCATGGTGCATGCAATGTAGATGAATGATGCAAACATGCAAGCATAAGTATGCTAGACAGATGAATGGATGCAAACATGCAAAGCATAAGTATGCTAATTTGAAACATGATCTAAAACTAACCAACGAAAGCAGGTAAGTAAAAGGGAGAAAGAAATGGAAGTTGGAAGACATGCACGCACGCACGCATACTTATTACAAAATTGGCCCTCTCGACGGAGGGTCCGAATGAATAATACATGCCAGCTAATTAACTAACTAACAAGCTAATTAATTATTACATAACCGAATGAATAATTAACTACAACTAATTATTACAAAACTTTAACTAATTAACAAATTAACTAATTATTACAAGTTGATGCTAACTAACAAGTAAGCAAAACAGTAAATAATGCTGTTCCAGCTCTGTTTGAAGAAGGAGGGTATGCATGCTCGGTTCCCGTCCCGGTAAGCTCTCCGGTTGCTCTTTAGAGGCTCTGTCTGCAGGGTGTCCTTGAGAACTTGTTGCTGAACCTTACTAAAAACAGTATGGGGAATGCATCAGTGGCCTGTCAGCCATGTGGAGATGCTGCCGACCAAGGATGAAGAGGTGCCGGCCATTTTTAGAGCACTGCCGACCATCTGCAAGGCACTGCCGGCCATTGATGTGTTGGGACACCAAGCTGCAGTAGAGCATAAAACAGAGAAAATGGAGGGTCTCCCAAGGATATGTACGCACTATGCCACCCCATATCATCTCAAAACATCAAGGGAGAGGCATAGTCGGATCTACGACCATTAATCACGCATCCCGATGCATGATGGCCAAAGATCCAACTTGTACAAATCAATATGAAATGAATGCACAAATAAACACATAAAGCCTAAAACTCTATCATGAATAATCAAGAGCGTCGGCGACCGAGAATTGAGACACGTTTTATCACTGGAAGTATGAAATGCTCCTCGTTCCTTGTGCTCGGATTAACACTTTAATCCAAACGACAATACAAAACAAACATGGCAAACATGCAATGTGACTTAAGCATGCAAACATGCAATGCAATAACCTGAGCATGCAACAAGCATATAAACCTGAAGTGAGGTAACAACCTTGAATAACATGATAAAATGCAACGTGAACATACAAACATGCAAGGCATGTGACAGCGGACAAGTATGCAACAACATACGAAATGGGACAAGCATGTGACAACATGGTAAGATGGGCTTACACTAAAGATGGATAGACCTCAGCCATGCCTAAAATCAGTGGCCAATGGTGATGGAATTAAGTCACCAAAACACACACAAGCATGCAAAATGCAATGGCTCATCAAAGAGGCCCAAGAGCACAACTCTCCAGAGTGCTTAAGGAGTGACAAATGTGTAAGTGTAACAACACTAAGTGCACTGAAATGAGATAAGAAATGATGCCAAATCATTCAAACAAGGCAAGTATGGCATACTAGGGTCCTTAAAGCATTAGGCTAGCAAAGATGACTACAAAGGAGGCATGCAATACATGGCAAATATGCACGAACCAAACATGGGCAGAGTTCAAATAGGTTAAAATAAGGACCTAAACATGCTGAGATGGTGGCTCAAATACCTAGGCAAGATGGCATGCACGCTAGGCCGTAAATAAGGCAACGATGCATAACACTTAAAGGCATTCAAAGCATGAATGAAGTGGGAACATGGCAATGCTATAGGCTCTGAAATGAAGTATTAAATGATGCCAAATCATCTAAATAGCTCAAAGATAGCATGCAATGGTGCTTAAAGCTTAAGGCAAGTAAGAGCATTTATACTACAAGTATACAAAGCATGAGGCATGTGGCTAAGACAACCCAAAACAGTCCTAGAACATGTCAATATGATACTAAAACATGTATGGAAGTAAACTAAAACAAGCTAGCATGGTGAGTATAAGGCATGATGCATACAAGGCAAATAAGGTGGATTACACTCTACCTATTAAGACCAAGCATGGAATGACTCAACCAACAAAAATCAGAGTTATATCATGGCATAATAACCCAAAAAATGCACTGATATGATGACCTAAAGGCTTAGGCTTAATGGCATACACAAAAGTTCATTCTTGAGGCATAAAGAGCCAATGCTCCAAGGCATTAAAAGCATGTCAAATGCAAATGTATGGCCACATTTCATGGACTGAAATAACACTTAGAATGATGGTAAAGCATGCAAACATCACATGTATGGCATGGTAGGGGCTTCAAAACCCAAGACTAGCCTAAGCATTTACACTATAGCTATACAAAGCATGAGTGATATGGCCATGGCAGCCCAAAACAGTCCAAGAACAGCCCAAAACAAGAATAAAATTATACTGGAGCAAAGCCAAAATATGCTAGGATGATGAATCAACACATCATGCACATAAAGCTAATAAGCAAGATTTGTTCTACAAGTATATGGAGCTGTAGACGTCCCCGAACGTCCTAGGAGGGAAAATCCCGTTTTGTTCATTTGGGCTCACTACAGTTCAGGACTCAATGTCACGATCCTGTATCTAATCTTGCAAAGTGCAATGCAAGACCGATGAATCATCAAAGAGTCCAAATCCGGCAAATCGTTTTTGAAAAATAGATTTTTTAGAAAGAAGTGCCAAACATGGACTGCTTTGCCAGATACAGAGTCACCACCTAAATATTTATTTTGGGGGAATTTAGGAAACCCTGACTCATTGCCTAAGGCCACGTGTCTGTCATCATCAAAGTTGCCTCGGCTTGGGAACTTGGGTACGACTGGGGAAGGTCAGCTATGAGCACCCCCGCTCGCCCGATCAAAGATCGGCCTCTACTAACCATGATATCTAGTTTTGAAAACATTATGTGCTCTTATTCCGGTTATTAACCTAGAATTACTACGTGATGCACACAGCATACAAGTATAGACTAGATCGCCTAATTTGGAAGCATCGCATATCCGTTTGTTTGGAAAATGGTTTGAGTTTTGCTACTCGCAAGTAGGCTAAATCATGGATTTCGATGAATTGTTCTAATTCAAGCAATCTAACCTTCACCCACAGGCAACCAGGCAATCATATCACATAAGCATATAGCCTCATGGTAAGCATGCTATCATGACAACACTCACATTCATGCAAGATGCTAAAGCATAAAACACTCACAGTGTACTCCAAGCCAAAATAAGAAACTAGTTAGCAATCATGCATGATCCTAGTTCATGTTAAAATGGCTAATGCGTCGCAAGCAAAATGCAACTAGAATAGGCTCGGCTAACCTACGAATGGCATATGAAATGCAATAACTCGATACATGTATTCAAGTTGGAATTGAAATACTATGCAATTAGTATGATGCGCCGAGCCCGGTGCATGCAATACAAATGAATGAATGCAAACATGCATAGCATAAGGATGCTCATTGAAACGTGACCTAGAACTAACCATCATAAGCAGGTAAGTAAAAGAGAGGAAGACGTGGGGTTGGAAGACATGCATCACACACGCGCACACTTATTACACAATTCACCCTCTCGACGGAGGGACCGAAAGAATAATACAAATTAATTAACTAACAAGCTAGCTAATTATTACACAACACTTAACTAATTTAACAAATTAATTAAGCTACTGAAAGCAGTAAAGCAGCCTCGGGAAGAAGGACAAATGCATGTATGCTCGGCTTTGCTCGGAAATCCGTCACCATGCTCAGGCTGCCTCTGTTTACACTGCTCTGCACCTCTGAAGACTGCACAAGTCTCAAGGTTGCTTCTGAATGGCTCCCTGAACACTGTGGGAGGTCACCGACCAAGAGGAAACACCACCGGCCATGGTAAACTGGTCATCGACCAAAAATGACGCCCCCAGCCAAACATTTGTAGCCGACCGGCAATAAAGATGGTCGACCGACCATCTATTCCTGCAGAAACCTGTTTTGCTGCAGCAGAGGACAAACAGAGCATGACAATGCATTTTCAAAGCAATGTATGCACGACCACCCTCCCTATCATCTTATGAACTCAAGGGGGTATGATCCTCGACCCTCGGATCATCGATCACGCATTCCAATGCATGATGATCAAAGAGGTCAAGTGTGCAATTTCAATGTCAAATGAAATGCACACAAACACACAATAGATCCTAATCCTCTATCATGATTGATCAAGAGGCAAGGAATGCGAATATGCAAGTTAAACATGCAAGCTAGACATGCAAGTAAACTAATGCAATGTGAGCATGTGAACAAGCATGCAAACATGCAAGCATGTGACAACATATCAAACACATGACAAAATGCAAGCTAACAAGCATGCTAAATGCAACTTAAGCATACAAAAATATGCAATGGACCAAGTATGCAACAACATACAAGGCAAGCATGCAACAACACGCAAAGGATGGGCTAACACTAAGATGGACAGCTCTCTAATAGGTCCAAAACAGTGGCCATTATGGTGCAACAAAAGCATGGAATTGATACGCGAACACGCATGCACAAAGGCCTACCATCTAAGGCATAAAAGAAACAACTTTTAAACACATTTAAAAGAGACTATTATGGACAAATGGCAAGCATACTAAGCTCTGAAATCACATGAAAGATGATGCCAAATCAACTAATCAAGACAAACATAGCATGTTAATGGACTTAAAGCTCAAAGCTAGCCGAAGGACTTACACCATGGCCATGTCTACCAAGCCCCAAAGAGCCAAAATGACCAAAACAGTCCCAAAGGACACCAAAACAAGGCTAGAACATGCATTGGATGGGTGGCAAAACATGCTACAAAGGCAAGTACAAAACAGGATGCATGCAAGGCCTAGAAGGGCAAATGCACTACGCCTCTTGCAACCAAACATGGCATGTTTTAGGCAAATAAAATCAGAGTTGCAACACATCAAAATAAGCCCCAAAACCTAATGAGAAGGTCTTCCAAAGACCAAATCATGGAGGCGCATGCAATGGTCTATTCTTAAGGTATGAAACACAAACTACCCCAAGCATGGAATGGATGGTAAATGCAAGTGTGTGGCCATGGAACATGGACTGAAATGGCATGAGAAGTGATTCCAAATCACTAAAATAAACCAAGGGAAGCATGCTAATGACTCACACACCCGAAGCTAACAAGCTAGAATGCAAAGAGGCTATATAAAGCGTGACAAGCATGACCAAATCGACACCCAACAGAGCTTAAACATGTTAAAACATGACCAAAAACTTCACAAAGCTAAGCCAAAACGTGCAAGCATGGTGGTCCAAATGCATGATGCATTTCTAGGCAAAATAGAGGAATGCAAGGCAAGTGTATGGTGCATGCAAGGCATGTCTAAACCAACTTGAAATAGAGGTATAACATGGAAAAACAAGGCCTAATACCTACTGAAATGAAGCTAAAACAAGCTAAGCATACAAGCCACAACACAAGCCATTTGTGCAAACATCAAAGACAACATGGAGAGGGGATGACCCTCTCCTATTTGGGACCTCAAAACCACCTCTTCACCACTGAAAATCCTCTGGATTTCAGTGGTAGAGAAGTCATGCAAAGCTCAAAGCAAGGGCCAAAATGGATGGCCTAAAACAAGGCCTAACAAGGCCTTGGAGGGGGGGAACAACCTCAAACCTCAAAGAAACCTTAAACAAAGTTCTAAAGCACAAAAAATCAGAACTTTTATCAGTTATAGTCGAAGCTTAAAAACAGATGCAAGGTAGGCAAAAAGCTTGTGCAAAAATGGGGAAACTAAAGCTAGAACACTCACCCTTGTAGACCTTCTTCAAGAACAATGGTCCAACAGGTTTTTCTGATCAAAATCAGCTCAAGAACCTTAACAACAGCCCTCTAATGCCTCAGCAACCCAAGGGTGGTGTAATGCTAGGTGTCCAAGTGCAAAAGTATGAACAAAACAACCTTATACACACACAAATATGCAAAGAGATGAAGATGTAGAGATAGATAGATACAACTCTTTCTAACCCTAATTTCGGAATCTCTGGAACCCTTGAGGGGGGAGGAGAAGCTCCCTCTTTATAGAATTCCAAAATTGCAAAGCTTTTAAGAGAAGCTAAACAAGAGGCAAATCCCTCCATACACGTGTATGGAGGGGGTGTATTGTGGATGCCAGCTGTTACAGTTGGCATAAATATCTGCCAAAAGCAGATGGAAAGGGGTTGACCGGCATAAATGGCCGATTGGCCAACAAAAGGGGCCGGTCGACCAAACATAGTGCCGACCGGCCAAAACTCTTGGCCGATAGCAAGAAAACAAGGCCGGTGGCATCATGCCATGGCTGGTGAGGTGTGGGGATGGCCAACAAGCCATTTCCTGCCCTCAGAAGCAAAAACACGAGTGTTTGGTGCATAACCAAACACAAAGCAAACAAGTCGAGAGGTCTCAAGGCAAGGCGCGCGACCGAAACCTCTGAGAACTCAAGACGAACACAAACATGGATGATCACCGAGTGTTCAAACGGTGACGTCCAAGTCTTGAGGAAGGTCAAAACTGGGGTGTCTACAGTTGCCCCTCTTTGACAGAACTCGAAAGTCATAACAATGACGGGAGTGAATGTCAAAGCCCAGAGACGACCCATTTTTGACAAGGCCGAAGACTTAGACAAAGCATACAAGTTACAAACAAAGATATGCGCCCGAAGCAGGGGCAAAATGCAAGACAATGCACCAAGCCGAGCATAACTTATGATCATGCAAAGAAAGCTGTAACGAAGCATAACATGCAATAGTTTTAAGCTAGCATAAACCAAACTACATTACAATGCAGAGAGGATGTAAGAGAATCATTCAATTCTCGTTACGTCTCACACGGAGAATACAATACCTGTCCGGCTCGTCTGGTCGTGCCAACTTCAAATGAACCGTACATACAATACCGTGCCTGTAAAAGAAAGAAACCTAACAGGTACAATATCGTTAGAAATATGCATAACAATGCAATTTAAAACTGCGTGGAGGGATGCAAAACAATGCAACCTAAGGACGACGCATAACAATGCGGAAATGATGCAAAACAATGTAACCTGAGTGTGACGCATAACAATGAGGGTATGATGCAAAACGATATGCAATATTTACAAAACAATGTAACAAACAATGCAAGTGATATGTAGTGTATTTGAGATGATCAAACCAAAGCAGTACAAAAACCTCATAAATATCATAAAGGGATGGAGATGCAAAATCCGTCTACCATAGAAAAGGTGCCGACACCCTCAAACCACAATCCCATCAGTGGAATAGGCGCGTACACATGCAGAACTATGTGTGTATAGACGGAACACAAAATACAAGTAATTGGGTGGCATGATACAAGTGAGGAATGACCCGCTGAGGAAAGATCGTGATCCTAAATGCTGGATGCAACACACTGCACTTCAATGCAATGAATGTAATGGATAGGGTGCGCGGCCAAACCGTATCTTGCCTAGGAAAGGCATGGACACAAACAAACCACGTCTAACACGGAAATGGTGCCGTCACCCTCAACACTAGGTGTGTACACATAATATCATAACCGTGCGTCAACGTGAAAAGTATGGGCACATACCAGACCAAGCTCAACATAGAAAGGCGCAAGCCATGGATGGATAATGCAGTAAATGCATGCAAACTACAATGCAATGGATGTAATAGATAAGGCGCGCGGCCAAAACATATCTTGCCTAGGAAAGGCATGGACACAAACAAACCACATCTAACACGGAAATGGTGTCGTCACCCTCAACATTAGGTGCGTACACATAATATCATAACCGTGCGTCAACGTGAAAAGTATGAGCACATACCAGACCAAGCTCAACATGGAAAGACGCAAGCCATGGATGGATAATGCAGTAAATGCATGCAACGAGATGCATGAAAATGCAGGTGGAGGTGAACACATGCGTGTCGACGCAAGTGAAGAGTGCATGACAATGCGGGTGGAAGCGAAACATGCATGTCGACGTAAGTGAAGAGTGCATGACAATGCGGGTCGAAGGGGTGCATAACAACGCAGGTGGAAGCGAAACATGCGTGTCGACGCAAGTGAAGAGTGCATGACAATGCGGGTGGAAGGGGTGCATAACAACGCAACCCGAGTGTGTGCATAACAATGCAGCATAACAATGCATGGAGGGCATGTGTGACAATGCAATACCGAGTGGTGCATAACAATGCAATTTGAAACATAAACACATATAAGTAAAGCATAACACGACAACGCATGCAATGTGTATAGGAAACTTGAATGGAAGGGTGCAATGCAACCTAAGAATGCGAAACAACGCGGGTGGAAGGATGCAAGACAATGCAACCTAAAAATGAAACAATGTGGGTGGGAGGATGCAAGACAATGTAACCTAAGAATGCGAAACAACGCGGATGGGGGAGATGCATGACAATGCAACCTAAGAATGCAATAATGTGGATGAGAGGATGCAAGACAATGCAACCTAAGAATGCGAAACAACGCGGATGGGGGAAATGCATGACAATGCAACCTAAGAATGCAATAATGTGGAGAGGATGCAAGACAATGCAACCTAAGAATGCGAAACAACGCGGATGTGGGAGATGCATGACAATGCAACCTAAGAATGCAATAATGTGGGCGGGAGGATGCAAGACAATGCAACCTAAGAATGCGAAACAACGCGGATGGGGGAGATGCATGACAATGCAACCTAAGAATGCAATAATGTGGGCGGGAGGATGCAAGACAATGCAACCTAAGAATGCGAAACAACGCGGATAGGGGAGATGCATGACAATGCAACCTAAGAATGCAATAATGTGGACGGGAGAATGCAAGACAATGCAACCTTAGAATGCGAAACAACGCGGATGGGGGAGATGCATGACAATGCAACCTAAGAATACAATAATGTGGGCGGGAGGATGCAAGACAATGCAACCTAAGAATGCGAAACAACGCGGATGGGGGAGATGCATGACAATGCAACCTAAGAATGCAATAATGTGGGCGGGAGGATGCAAGATAATGCAACCTAAGAATGCGAAACAACGCGGATGGAGGAGATGCATGACAATGCAACCTAAGAATGCAATAATGTGGACGGGAGGATGCAAGACAATGCAACCTAAGAATGCGAAACAACGCGGATGGGGGAGATGCATGACAATGCAATCTAAGAATGAAATGTGGACGGGAGAATGCAAGACAATGCAACCTAAGAATGCGAAACAATGCGGATGGGGGAGATGCATGACAATGCAACCTAAGAATGCAATAATGTGGACGGGAGGATGCAAGACAATGCAACCTAAGAATGCGAAACAACACGGATGGGGGTGATGCATGACAATGCAACCTAAGAATGCAATAATGTGGACGGGAGGATGCAAGACAATGCAACCTAAGAATGCAAAACAACGCGGATGGGGGAGATGCATGACAATGCAACCTAAGAATGCAATAATGTGGACAGGAGGATGCGAGACAATGCAACCTAAGAATGCGAAACAACGCGGATGGGGGAGATGCATGACAATGCAACCTAAGAATGCAATAATGTGGATGGGAGGATGCAAGACAATGCAATCTAAGAATGCGAAACAACGCAGATGGGGAAGATGCATGACAATGCAACCTAAGAATGCAATAATGTGGACGGGAGGATGCAAGACAATGCAACCTAAGAATGCAATGTGGACATGTAATGTATGCTATGTACAGTGCAATAGGCATACTAGATGATACAGTAGAGAGATGCATGACAATGCGAATGTGACATGCATGACAATGCAAGCTAGAGAAATGCATGACAATGCAAGTGTGGCGTGCGTGACAACGCATAGCATACGTGCATAATAACGTGAGTAGGAGTCCATGACAATGCATGTGAGGTACGCATGACAATGTTACCTAAAGAAGATGCATAACAATGCAAGCATGGCGTGTGTGACAACGCACAAAAAGTGTGCATAACAATACGAGTGAAATGACGTATAAACCACGCGCGTTCACGACAAAACGTTGTAACGTAATGTATGTGGAGCAACTTTCGAATCTTGCAAGAGACAAAAAGGATACCAAAAGGATACACTGCATACGTATCAAGTACCACGCATAAAAGACACGGCTCGAGGTCAACACGAAGGCCGGTCAAGCTTCGGAAATGCACTCTCTTGCACTGTGTTGAGCAAAGAAGGTCCCAAACCACATCAATGACCCGAACAAGGGTGTAGGAGGTTCACCGGCCATCGGGAGAGTCCACCGGCCATCCACCGGCCACAAAATAAGGCCATCGGCCAACTTTTTGGCCGATTGGCTAACAATTTGGCTGACCGGCCAAAAATGCCTGTGTCGGGGCAGTTTTGTCAATTGGCCACGGGTCTTTAAATATAGGGCTTCTAGCCCTTATTTCTTCACTTGCCCTAGCTCGAAAACTTTCCCCCCTCTCTCTCTAGGTGATTTTCTCGCCTTCGATTCGTACTTTTCCCGTGTTTTAGCGCCCTTTTCGTCGTTTGATTCGCGAAACCCTTCGCGTTTCGAACATTTTGAACCGAACAAATCTTGTTTTCGGTGCCTCCTTCTCGATTTCCACCACTTGGGGTTTGTTTCCTCCAAGTTTTCCTCAATCTCTGTGCCTTTTCCACACTTCGACCTTTCCGCCCATTTTTCACCCTCTCGGGGTTGACTTTCAGTTGACTTTTTGCATTCTTGCTCTATTTTCACACTTTCGTCCATTTTCACGCTCTTTCTGAGATGGCAGACGATGTTCCACTGGGTGGGAGCCCTCCAGCGATGGACGTGGACCCCGAGGCCGAGCTCCTGCCTCTTCACATTCGGCCGTTTGATCCGGCGATCTACAGGCCGGCGATACACGTATGCCTCCTGACGGCATCCGCCACTTCGCAGCTTTGCGAGGGGCGTGGCACCGGCTTCTATTGCGAGAAAAGCGAGCCAGAGTCACACCTGTCCTTTGGCGCTTCTGAGGTACACTCTTCTCTGTTTCGTTTTCTGCAATGTAGAACATATAACTGCAATAGTCGAACTTGTTCTTCAACTGCTTGAACCAAATACACTAACACATCATACGCTGTAATTCACTGCAAGCACACCCGCACCCGATATTTGTTTGAATCTGAATACGTGCACACATGCTGTATTTTTACTAAATCACTCAAACACACTGATACATCATATCCTGTAGTTTACTGCGAGCACACCTGCACCTGGTGTTTGTTTGAATCTGAATACGTGCACACACACCGCATTTTACTGAACCACTCAAACACACTGATACATCATATGCTGTAGTTCACTGCGAGCACACCAGCACCCGGTGTTTGTTTGAATCTGAAAACGTGCGCACACATTGCATTTTCACTGAATCTGAGCGCATTCAACACTGCTTTTTATAACACTGCTTCGCAACTATTTGTTCTGAAAACAGGGAGATTCTCATGCCTTCCGAGGGTATGGGAATACCGTCACTCGCGGATGGTACATGGAGCTGCCTGACGCGGTTCGTCGGATCGTTGACCAGGCTGGCTTTGGGAGTTTCTGCATGGGGCTCTCGCGCCTCACTGCGAGCAGGCATCTTTTTGCTACCTTGGTGGAGAGGTGGTGGGACACCACCGATTCCTTCCACTTTTCTGCCACCGGGGAGATGACGATGACTCCCTTCAACTTCTCCATGCTCATAGGTATTGGAGTGGGGGGTGATCCGATCCCCTTTGATACAGACATGGACGAGTGGGACGTCGCTCAGCTCTACTTGCTCGGCACTCAGCCACCTCTCGCTCGAGCAGGGTTTGTGCGATACTCATGGTTCGAGGATCACTTCCGGATCCAGGCGCCTACTACCCGGGAGGAGGAGGAGCAGTACACTCGTGGTTTCATTATGTTCTTGCTGGGGATTACGCTCTTCGCTGACCGGGCGAACACCGTCGCCTTCTACCTGCTGAGTGCACTGGTTGACGTGACCAGGATCCATGGCTACGACTGGGGTGGCGCTGGCCTGGCCACACTTTATGGATATATGAGCTCATCCTTCCGTTTCAGTGAGCAGCTGCTTGGAGGCTACTGGCGAGCCTGGGAGGTACATATTCCCTTTTCTACCTTTTCAATTCTGCCTTTCATTATCTATACACCATACACACTGCGCACACGCAATCTATTTTACACTAACTGTACGTTGCACACACTGCACAACACGCTGCACACATTGCACAATACACTGCACACTGTTCTCTGATTTCTACCTCTATCTGTACATTGCTTTATCTGATAAGCCTGCTCATGTCTGTTCTGTTACACTCTGCAGCTGTGGTGTATGCCTACTTCCCGAGCTTGCCCCAGTGCCAGATGAGGAGATGCCCCCCATGATCCCATTTTCCCACCGCTTCGACCGTGACGTAGGTGCGAGCGGAGGTCGCGGGAGCCCTTCATGTTCTTCCGCCGCTATTTTGACACCATCACCGCAGCGCCGCCACCTCCTACTCATATGAGGCATACCGAGAGAGTACACTCTCGAGGAAATGATAGACTACACGATCGGCTGGACTCCGAGCCTTTTTAGGGAGGAGGGTGACTATGCCGAGTACATTCGGGCTTATCTGATACCACCTTTGACCGGTCCTCGCCGAGCTGAGAGGGAGAGGCCTGCGGCACCAGCGGTCGGAGTAGGAGCACGGGGGGTGGCTTGGGCCCGTGGCAGGAGCGGATCTCGGAGAGAGCAGAGAGGCGAGTGGCCAGCGTTACCTACGATGATGACATGCCGAGGGCAGAGTGGGGAGACTTATTAGATCCCTATTGCTCCCCCCCGGCTGATCACAAGCTAGTCGGATTCCACAATTTGCCTCCGGTATGTATTACTGCACTTTGCATCCTGTACAGTTACTTCATTTCATTTCTCTTGATATTTCGCAGAATACTGATGCTTCTAACACTTTTGTAGGCTTCTGCTGAGTACACTCGCCAGTCTTTGGAGTTGACCGCCTCCGTGATGGGGATGCTACAGCGGAGCCTCGACCTGCTGGCCATTTACGGTATCCCGGTAAGCTCTTTCAACCCCAATCTCAAACTGTGCATAATCTGTTTTACACATAATCTGATGCATCGCACTGTCAACATGGTACTTGATACATGGACCTCACGGCATTTGACACACTATAACCCGCAGATTGTTCACAGCATTGCTCATGGCATTCATACACTGCACTCAGTCATTGCATTCTGTATTCATACTCTACTCACAACATTCATACACTGTACTTATACTCTGCATTCTGCACCGTGTAGACACCCTGTTTTTGACCATCCTCAAGACTTGGACGTCACCATTTGAACACTCGGTGATTATCCATGTTTGTGTTCGTTTGGAGTTCCCGGAGTCCTCGGCTACGCGCCCTGCCTCAGGATCTCCGAACTCGACCGTTTTGTGTCTGGTTTTGCACCAAACACTTGTGTTTTGCCTGGAGGGGCAGGGAATGCCTTGTGAGGCATCCCACACACCACGGCAGTGGCTAGAGGCCACCGGCTGGTTTTTGTTGCCATCGGCAATGTATTTTGCCGGTCGGCACTCTTTATTGTCGGTCGGCAGTCTTTTTTGTCAAAATGACATTTTTGCCTAGCCGACTACTGTTCAGCTGCTTTTGGAGATATTTTGAAGCAGCTGGCTAGCATTTGCTTCCCCTCCATACACGTGTATGGAGGGATGCCCTCTTGTTAGCTTACATTGTAAGTTTACAAGATTGGCTCCTCTATAAGAGGAGCCCTCTCTCCTTGCTCAAGGGTTAGAAAAATTAGAGCTTTTTGCTTAGAAAATACAGAGGAAGCTCTGGTTTTAGGGTTAGGGTTCAATACACATCCTATCTCTATATTACTCTTGTGTGTGTTTTAGTCCATACTATTGCACACAAGCACCTAGTGTTTCACCTTCCCTTGGCTACTGAGGTTCTAAGGGCTTATTCTTGCTGTTCTTGGCTAGATTGGAGCTCAAGGAGGCCACAAAACCACCATTTGTGAAGAGGTCTATAAGGGTAACCACTTTACTCCCTTTTTACCCCTTTCTTGCATCTTATTTCTACCTATCTTAGAGCTGTTTTTGTGTTCAGTGTATAACATAAAAAAGTTCTGTTTTTAGGCCCTCTTGATTGTTTGTTAAGAGTGTTTTGTGGTTTGGGTGTGTTTGACCACCCTTAGGCCTTGAAAGGCCCCATTTTTGTGCTATTTTGTGCAAGTTTCGAGACTTTGGTGTTTGGGCCTCTTTACCATTGAAATCTTGAGGGATTTCAGTGGTGAAGATGGTGCCTTGAAGTCTCAAGAAGGAAGGGGCCACCCCTTCTCCTTGTTGTCCTTGAAAGGGACCATTTTTGGCCTCTAGAGGAAGCCTTTGTGAGAATGTTTGTTGAGCATGCCATGACTGGTTTTCATGCTTATATTGCCATAATATAACATGGTTTTAAGTTGGTTTTGGTATACCATGCATGCCTTGCATACCTACCTTGTAATGCCTTGTGATTGCCTTAATATGCCTTAGGTTGTGTGCCTTTGTTTTAGCATGTTTTAGGCTTAGATTTGTGAAGCTTTTGTGCTTATTTTGCCATGTTTTAGGTCTGTCTTAGGTTGTTTGAGTCGACCCTAGCATGCATTATATAGCCTCTTTGCATTTTTTGGGCTTGTTGGCCTTAAGTATGTAAGTGTATAGCATGCCTCGTTTGCATTATTTCAGTGGTTTGGAACCACTTAACATGAAATTTCAGTCCACTTAACATGTTTGCATGCTTGCCTTAGAGGCTTCATTGTTGCTTTGAAAGCTCGTGTTGTATGCTCCATGTTTTGGTCATTATGTATGCCTTTGGATTTGAGCCATTTAGATGCCATCTAGGTGCCCCTTGGGTGTTGTTTAGGTCTGCCTTTGACCTGTTTTAAGTCCCCTTAGCCTTGTGAGGCTTGGTGGGTTTGACCTTGGTTTAAGCCTCTTGGCTTACCTCAAGTACTTGGACCATTTGCATGCTTTACTTGCTTGAATTAGTTGGTTTGGCACCTCTATTTTGTGCAATTTCAGAGTTTGGTACGTATGCTAATTGTCCATTGTTTGGTCTCTTTAAGTCTGCTTAAGAGTTGCCTTGTTTATGCTTAAGGTGTTGGACCATGATTGCATGCATGTGTGTGTGCATTTTGGCCTTCATTTCCTTGGTTTTGGCCACTGATTTTGGGCCTAATTAGAATTGCCTAAGTCATGTTTAAGTCCATCTTTTCATTAGTTGCATCGCCTCATGACTTGCATGATTACTTGCCTTGCCATGTTGCATACCTAGCTTCGCATGCTTAGGGTTGCCTTGCATGAGCATGCATGCTTAGCCTCTTGAAGTGAGTGTGATAGAGGTTAAGTCCCCATTCATTGGGTCATTTGCATTGCATTTCATTTGAGATTAAAGTTGCACACTTGATTCTTTGGGCCATCATGCATGGAAATGCGTGATTGGTGGTCCGAGAATCGAGGCACATCCCCCTTTGAGTCATTAACATGATAAGGAATGTGATTGGTGCATACATTGTTTGAATTGTATTGCCATGCAAGTTTTGCCCTCTGCTGCTATGAGTTGCAGGTTCTGCAGGCATTGTTTGCCGACCGGCAACATTTTCTGCCGGCCGGCAGTAAGTCCTCAGCCGATGGATTCATTTTGTGCCGATGACCATCCTACACAGCCGGTGGCTCTCCCCCTCAGCCGGTGGTATCCCCCAGTGTCCTGAGAGGCATTCCTGAGACTTTGGCAGTTTTCAGAGGAGCAAAGTAGGGAAAACAGAGGCAGACTATGCATGGCAGTGCGATTCCGAGCAAGTCCCGAGCATGCGCTGCATCTGCCCTCTTCCCGAGGCGGTTTACTATTTTAATTAGATTAATTAATTCGTTTAATTAATTTAGTGGGTCTGTAATTTAATTAGCTTGCGTAGTTAATTAATTTGTATATTCTTTTGGTCCCTCCGGGCGAGGGCAAATCTGTAATAAGCGTGTGTGAGTGGTGTGCATGTCTTCCAACCCCACTTCTTTCTTCCCTTTTATTTACCCGCTTATGATGGTAGATTAGGGCACGTTCATTTTAGCATACTTTATGCTATGCATGCGTGCATTCATGCATTCGTTTATATGCATCGGGCTTGGTACATCATACAAACTGCATTGTATTTTCGATTCCAAATTGAATACGTGTATCGAATGATTGCATTTCACATGCCATTTTAGGGTTAGCTGAGCCTACTCTAGATTGTACCCTTGCCTGCGATGCATTAGTCATTTTAACATGAACTAGGACATGCATGTTTGCTAACTAGTTTATTGTTTTGGCACGGAGTACAATGTAAGTATTTATGCTTTAGCATCTCGCATGCGTGTGAATGTTAACATGACAGCATGATTACCATGTGGCTAAATGCTTATATGAGATAAACTGTTTGAATGCCTGTGGGTGGAGGTTGGATTGCTTGAGTTGGAAAAACTCATTGAAATCCGTGTTTTAGCCTACTTGCGAGTAGCAAATTCCAAAGCGCTTTTCAAAACAAACGGATATGCAATGCTTGTTTCCAAATTAGGCAATCTAGTCTATACTTGTTTGCTGTGCGCATAACATAGTAATTCTAGGCTAATAACCGGAATAAGAACGCATAACGTTTTCAAAATCGGATATCATGGTTAGTAGAGGCCGGTCTTCGGACCGGGCGAAAGGGGGTGCCCATAGCTGACCTTCCCCGATCGTACCCAAGTTCCCGAGCCAAGACAACTTTGGTGATGACGGACACGTGGCCTTCGGCACCGAGTCAGGGTTTCCTAAATTTTCCTATTAAAAAAAATATTTAGGTGGCGACTCTGTATCTGGCAAAGCAGTCCCTGTTTGGCACTTCTTTCTCAAAAATCTGTTTTCTCAAACGATTTGCCAGAGTTGGACTCTTTGGTTCAGGTTAAGAACCGCAACAAACAAAAAGGGAGTCCGAACTGTAGAGTGAAGCCCAAGGGTGCGTCTACAGTTTCTGGCGACTCTGCTGGGGAATTTAGAGAGCTTGACTCGAACTCGTGATATCCTATTTTGACTACACTTATGTGTCTCTTTGCGTTGCATGTACATTGGTGCGCCTAGGACACCGTGTTGGCCATCTGCTATTCCTGAGCGGTTTGCTGGAGGCTTGTCTTGTCAAGGCATGACCATAAGGCTGACCGGTTGCGGGCTCTGCCAGTATGGGAACACAAACCCCGGTTTTACCGGGGCACCCTTTTTGACCATTCGACCTAGTGCATATCGAAATCCATAGTGACCATTCCAAACTAGGACAGGTTGCTTACCCGATATAGGTTGTTTGAAACCGCTGCGTGCGTAGTGAAACCCTAGCTCCTGACAAAATAGGACAGGGAAACCCTACCCCAACATAGGGGTGTATTGGCTCTCTCTTACCTGCTATGTGCTTTTTGGAGTGTATCTCTGCAGGGAACGCATATATCAGTTTGCAAGTTTGAGCATCAGGCCCGAGGGCACTAGTATTAGTGTTGTTGAGAATCAGTTATGTCTACGGGTATCAGTTCAGTTTTGAACAGTGATTCTGGGGAACAGTGATCAGTAATAGAGTGCAGTTGTTCGGCTACACCCGTGTTTGATCTGTTTGGGGCTGAAATACTGCTTGTTTTCCGTTTCAGTTCAGAGATTCAGAGAATTGATCCAGAACAGCTAGTGTCTTCTCCTTGCTGAGGCAGGACTTAGCATGACGCAGAATTCAGAAGAGATCGTGGTCATGACGGCCGTATTAGATCAAGGAATCACCCTACACAGTGAGACTACTGTTGATATGCCGCATCCACCCAGGTCGCCTGCCGCACACCCAGTTTGGACCCCTCAACTATATCAGGCTCGCGAGCCTACTACATTTGAACTAATGGGAATGATAGGTGATCTCCAGAGATCCGTGGCAGATCTTGCCTATGGAATGTCAGCCTCACCGCCCGCCGCACCATATGCCGGAGGCTTTGTACCCCAGGAGCCCCCGCTATTGGGACGGATTGTAATTGAACTCAGCCAACCGGAGATGACCTCCAACTATGGCAATGACGTATCAACCCAAATTCTAGATCAGGCTGAGGCCAGAGACAAAGGTAAGATGAAGGCAGATGCCGACCCTATCGAACAACTGCTGTGGGCAGTCGAGGCTTTGAAAGCCGGGGGGATGAACAAGCAACAGATATCTGCAGTTGTGACAAAAGCTGTGGAGGATGCTTTTCCCACTCCGCCCGAGGGCAGTTCCAGTCAATCAGAAAACCGGGATAGGCCCCGTCATGCCAAAAAAGTTCTTCCCGCTCCCAACCCTGTACCCGGGAAAGATCAGAAAATGAAGGCCACACCTGCCGACCCGTTCGCTAGTGTATCTGGCAAGAGTGCTCAGGCTCCAAAGTACCTGCCCCGAGGGCACAGGGCCTTCCATCCTCTCTACATGCCTTTGTCTAGGGCACTTTTGATTTTGGCCAAAAAGGGGCATCTTAAACCCTTGGAGCCTCAACCCCTACAGAAGAATCTCCCTGTTACTCATGATGCTGCTCTGTACTGTGCATACCACCAGCAAACTGGTCATGCTACCGATAATTGCTTCCGCCTCCGTCATGAGGTACAGGATTTGATTGACAACGAGGTTATCCTCCCCCCCACCTCAGCAAAGTCCGTTACCACTCAGTTGTTGGACTTTGAGGACACAGATACTGCGAATATGTAATCAGAAGGTGAACCGCCTGCGGGCAGTGCCTGGTGCATTTTTGGATGTGGCGTTTGGCACGCATTTTTGAGCATCTGCCAATGCTAGTTTTGTAAATTCTGACTTGGGTGTCGAGTCAGTCTTTTGTTTCGTTTTGAGCCTGTCTATCTGTATTGAGTCAGTCTTTTCGCTTACAGGGTCTGTCTTGTTGTAATGAGTCAGTCCCTCTTGTATAGTATACCAGGTGATTTCGGGGTTATTGCCTCAAACACCGTTTTGTCTTGTAATTAGTTGTTTTTACTTTTTGAGTCTGTTGCTGCCGAGGAGCCAGTTATACCAATAAATCTGAATGAAACAGCCGTGGCTATCACGTTCCGTACTTGTTGCTATTTGAGTCAGCCGTGCCAGAGGATGTGAATGGAACGACAGTACATACCACCTACTCTCTTGTGCCTTAAACATCGTTGTAATGACCTAAGTTTCATAAAAACCCCTTTTTGAGCACTGCGGTGATAAAAACGAAGAGGAAGGAATTCCTCGGGTTTTGCAAAATTTTGATCATTTTGAAAGAAAGAGAGGCACGCTAAGCTTTTAATGAATGAAATCATGCTTGTCGGCGTGAGTACTGAGAAGGATCCTGGTTTGATCCAGACTGGTTCCACACTATCTTCTGCGCGAGCGATTTGTCGCTTTCTTAAAAACTTTCAAAAACGAAATGTTTCGCGCAGTCTTGCGAAGACCTGTGTGGAATCGCTCTTGAGATTGTGCAGCCCAGGATCGCTCTCAGCCTCAAGATTCAACCTATCTGTCTCGAACCTGGAATCCATTCAAAATGTTCAACAGTGCCATGAAACGCCCGTGTGGCCCAATTTGAAGCAGCCCTCGAGGAAGAGGCACCAAAGTCAGATCATGAAGATCAGATTCCACCAGGCAAGGCTCATGAAGCAGCCATGATGAACTTTTCTGCAAATCAACACAACAGTCACTCTCCTGGACACAGAGAGGCTTCAATCTCAAAACCATTTGGCATGGGCTTGCTACACTTTTATCCTTTGAGAGGCTCGCTGGGCCGAAAACCCGGAAGGGCGACCCAGGCAAAAGTTAGAGCAAAGAAAAAAAAGAAGAAATAAAAAGAGACAAAAAAGAAGCAAGAGAGGAAAAAGAACAAAAAAAATAATAATAAAATAGCAAAAGAAATAAAAAATGAAAATGCAAAAGAAAAGAAAAAGAAAAGAAAAAGAAAAACATAGCTCGCAAGGTCGAAAACCCGCATTGGGCGCCTTGGCAAAAGTTAGAGCCTGAAAAGTGAAGGTTAAAATACCCGAGTGTACCTTAACCGGAACTACGTAAGGCTTGATTCCCATGTTTGGGATACGTAGGCAACTTCATCCTGAAGTCCAGCCCCCAACGCTTCCATAGCGTCCCAATCCATGTCATGGTTTTTGATCACTTGTGCCTTCTCCGAATCTGATGTCTCGATTGCAGCAACCTGGAACTACGTGACCAACTTCCTCTTGAAGTCCAACCACCAACACCTTCCAGGTGACTGTGTCCATATATTGATTCAAATCGTCTTCGTCTCCTCCGCGTCCGAGGGTCCGATCGTCATCAACGAGGACTGGCTTACAACGTGCCGCGGCATCATCCAAACAAGGGGCAACTTTCCGTTGCCATCCAATGCCATAAGTTGCCCCGAGTTGCCGTCCAGACCAGGGGCAACTTTCCGTTGCCTTATCCCCTTTTAAGCAAGGGGCAATTTCCCATTGTCTCCAAGCCGAGGTTGCGCATCTCGAGGGTAAGTTCCATGCTCGTCGAGCATCGATTGTTTGTAGAAAAATAGTTTTTGAAAATTTTTACTGAAGTTGACTATTTTCTCGAAAACTATTTCATTTTCCAAAACTGGACCATCTTCTTGGACCCGAAAAGGAGAATTTTCAGTGCTCACAGCCTGATTTGCATGATTTTGAATCAAAAATTGAACAAGTATGTTAATCCAACTCTCATTTTGATCAAAACTGTTTTAGAAAACAAAGAATGGTCAAAGCGACGAACTAGGGGCACAATTGAGTCAGGTCTTCTGTCTTTCCCCCATCAACATACTCGCTAGAAAGGCACCCTATCTACCAGAAGAAGCGGCTGCAAGCTAGTTGTATCGGGCATGAGCCCACAACCTCTCGTTTACCCATCAACCGCTCTGGGAAGGGATTGAAAATGAGAGATTAAAGAATAGAGAGGAGTAAGTCGAGAGAAAAGTAAGAAGAGGGTTTTGAGAGAAAAACCGAGCCCGAGGGCCGAGTGATGTAAGTATCATAAATCAGAAAGGGTGGGAAATAATACCCGGAGGAATTGGCTCCTCAAGATTTGAGGTCTGTTTGTAAACATGTCCATGTGTCGTGTCTTTTGATTTGTCAGTCTCGATTTTGGGCTTTAAGTCTTTTCCGAGTGTGTCTCGTTGTGTTCAGGTCGTGTGCCTTTTGTTTCTTTGTTTGAGTCCCTCCGTTGTGTTCTGTGGTAGGCTCGACACCCCGGTTGAAAACCCTTCTTTATTTCAAAAAATCGTTTGTGCTCAGAATGCTGTGCCATTCTCTACATTCGTGCGAAGCAAGAGAAGGAAAAGGAAAATTTGGGACATCCGAGTGTGTTTCAACTGCAACCGTGTCAACTTTTGTGGTCCGTCTTGTCAGATTGGGGCTGTTTGTTCAGGGTTTGCTGTGTGCGGAATGAACCGAGTGCTGTGTTATGGGCTGTATGCAGATCAATCCCCAGTAGAGTATAGGCTGTATTATTCAGTTTGAGTAGTGGTTTGTATGAGTTGTTCGCTGTTAGTTGGTTGGTTATCCGATTATCATAGTGCAAGTGCTCAAATTACAAGTATTCACTTTTCAGACAACAGATTAAGATCATTTACATTGTGCAATATGATGCAATGCAGTGCAAGGTATGAAATGCGCAGATATAACACTCTTTTGGACAAAAGGTTTGCTTCATTTTATAATCTTTTCAAGTACATCAGTTTTGGAAACAAAATCTGCCTGCGGCAGTACAAAGTATCCTAACCACTAACAAAAGGGGAAAATGCAAAAAAGAAGAAAAACAGTAAAAATCTGTATCAAATGTCAAAAATGGCCCCGGGGCTATCAATCTGTCCTAGTCCTCTTCCTGGACGAAGGTCCAGGAGCATCACCACCAGAAGTATCACCAGGGGCATCGCCGTCTGAGCTCGAGTCTGAGCCATCATCGGTCTCCTCCGCCTCTGTCTCTGCCTCAGACTCGTCATCTGGAACTGGAGCCCGCGAGCTGCTCCTGTAATGACCCGACCCTCGCCCGTGTTTTTGATATATTTCAACCCTTGTTTTGTGCTTTTAACATGTTGCTGACAAATTTCATGAAAAATTATGGTTAAGAAAATGAAATGCATGTGTATGAATGTCTGTCTGTTGCGCAAGAAAGGTATCTGTTCCATTAGAATGCTTGAATCAGAAATTGAAGGCCTTAATGGCTAAATTGTCAGAAATTGATTATATATCTGTGATCAGCATAATTTTTAGGTAATTTTAAGCGTGTTCGCGAAATTTCAATTTCGGAATGATTAAACGATTCATTTTTGTCTTATATGCCATTAGTTATGAATATTTATACACTTAGTCTTATGGATCTTTGATAAAAAACGTGAGGCATCTTTTGGAGGGCTTAAGGGTTGAGAAAAGGAGAAGAAGGAGAGCAAAGAGAAGGGTCAACAAAGGGAGGAATTGAGATTAAATTAGGAGCTCAAGCTTAAGGTATGTTAACTTTAGTATATATATATAAGATTTATCCTCCCAATTGTGTAGAAGAGTTGTCTATACTTTATGTGTGATGATTTAGGGTTGTAATGGACAATTGTTCATGATTTATGTTTGATTGAAGGGGTGTTCTCATCATTTGGTTGTTTTACAACCTAATTCAAGTATGGTGTGGAAATTATACTTCAACTAGTGCTTTTATGCTAATCCTATGAACTTATGTTTATGGTATGTGTTATGTTCCAATAAACATGAAGAACTTGAATCCAAGAATGAAATTGGGTGAGGAATGGCTTGATTAAGCTTCTAATCTTGTGCACTTTGCCATGTTTACACGGTAGAATCCATGTTATAGAGATTGGGTAGTATAGATTCCATTGGAAGTGCATGAGGAATGGTTTGATGATGTAAAATTCGAAGTTCAGAATTTCAGGGTCTGCGTGGTCCGCTCGAGCGGAGGAAATCCCGCTCGAGCGGGAAAAACCACCTCCCAGCAGTTTGGGGAAAAATGTACAGTCCGCTCGAGCAGAAAAAAGGGGCGCTCGAGCGGGGGACTCATTTTCAGGAAACAAGATGCTTTCTTCTGTTTTGCATGCTCAATCCTCTGCTAATGTTTTTAAAGTACTTTGGCGATTTTCAAATAATGATAGATGCATATGAAGTGTAATAATTCAGAAACTGGTTACTCAATGATATGAGAAAAAGAAGAACTAATTTGCAAGTTATGACTGTGTGCAGGACACCCTCCAGGAGGAAATAGCACGTCATCACAGCACTGTGAGTAGTAGTACCTATGTAACTGTTATGTAATTATATCGATGTTTCGAGACATAAAAGGCAACTAGATTAATGTTCCAAGCATGTATTATACTTATGTTAATGCTAAAAGTATGTAAAGAAAAGCAAGTTCAAGGGCCTCGTGCCGTTTTCAAGGGCCTCGTGCCATTTTCAAGGGCCTCGTGCCAATCACAAGGGCTTTAAGGCCAACAAGTTACAAGGGCCACAGTGCCAAAATGTTTACAAGAATATTAAGCCACACGTCGCAAGGGCTTCGTGTCACCATTTTCAAGGGCTTATAGCCACCAAGCTATGTTACAAGATTAGGCCTAAGGCCATTATGTACGTAATACAGAATCAGACTAATGTATTGATATGTAATTTGTTTAAGTTAAACAATGTTTTAGTTAAGTATTACTATTCACTGAGCCCGGCTCACTTTCAGTTTTGTCTGTTTCTGTAGGTCACCCACCAGGTGGTCAATCCTAGCTCAGGATGCCGTTTCCCTTGGTCGACCTTTACGTGTCCAGGCACTATCCCAGCTACTTATTTTTGGTGAAACGGTGGAGATGTTTGTTTACCTTTTGAATGCCATCCACAAGTTAATGTATATGACTTTTGTGTTCTGTTGTATATGCCCAATCATGAGGCTGAGACTGTAAGCTAAACCTTGACTGTTGATGATACAGGTTATACTACATGAGATCCTGGCATATTAGAAATAGCTCAATGGTGTATGTTGTATTTATGTTTGTCCGTATGTTATGCTTCCGATAAGGCCCCATAAGTTTGGTTACCAGATTATAGGTCCATTTATGAATAGGTCATGCCCAAACTTTTGGGGCAGGTTTGGGGCGTGACAGCTCCCGACATGAGTGCGCCCCCCTCTGGTGCGGGGATATACTCTACCATCCCGGGTAGAAAGGGGAGGTCCAGCTGGAGCGCCACCCACCGGAGGAATCTGGAAGGGAGGCTGAAAAAGCATGAAAGGCAAATGCATCAGAATACTGTGAGCAGTTTATCAGTATAGAATACAGTGTATGAGTACAGTGTGTAGATGTCGTGAGCAGTGAATCAGTATAGAATGCAGTGTATGAGTACAGTGTGTGGATGCCGTGAGCAGTGAATCAGTATAGAATGCAATGTATGAGTACAGTGTGTGGGTACCGTGAGCAGTTTATCAGTATAGAATACAGTGTATGAGTACAGTGTGTGGATGCCGTGAGCAGTGAATCAGTATAGAATGCAGTGTATGAGTACAGTGTGTGGATGCTGTGAGCAGTGAATCAGTATAGAATGCAATGTATGAGTACAGTGTGTGGGTACCATGAGCAGTTCATCAATACAGAATGCAGTGTATGAGTACAGTGTATGGATGCCGTGAGCAGTTTATCAGTGCAGAATGCAGTGTATGAGTGCAGTCTGTGGGTGCCGTGAGCAGTTTATCAGTACAGAATACGGTGTATGAATACAGTGTATGTATGCTGTGAACAGCAAATCAGTGCAGGGTGCAGTATGTAAGTATCGTGTATCAGATGCCGTGAGCAGTTTATCAGATGTTGGGTTGTGCATCAGATTATGTAAAGTAGTTTGTGTATGGTTTGAGGCTGTGGTCAGAAAGAACATACCGGAATGCTGTAAAGGGCCAGGAGGTCGAAGGTCCGCTGTAGCATCCCCATCATGGAGGCATTCATCTCCAATGACTGCCGGGTGTACTCGGAAGAAGCCTGCAAAAGTATTAAATGCATCAGTATTCTGCGGAATATTAAATAAGCTGAAATGAAATGACAATGCAAGATGCAAGATGAAGTAGTACATACCGGAGGCAAGTCGGGGACACCGACAAACTCATGATCAGCCGGCGGAGGAGCAAAGGGGATCTGGTAGGTCACCCTACCCTGCCCTCGGAAAGTCAGCGAAGCAGGCAGAGCAGGCCAACCGGTCCCCCGCCCTCGCTGAACTCCGCCCCTGCCACGAACTCGAGCTCTCCTCGATGCTCCCACTCCAGCCGCTGGCGCCGCTGGTCTCTCTCTCTCCGCTCGGCGGCCGCCGCTCAGAGGTCGCATGATGAAGGTCCGGACATACTCCAAGTAATCGCCCTCGCCTTTGAAATCGTCTGCCTCCCAGCCAATAGTGTAGTCCGCCATCTGCTCGGCGGTGAATCTCTCGGTATCCCTCATGTGCTCAGGAGGGTGCACCGGGACTATCTGCTCCGGTAAACCCAGGGTCTAGCGCAGGAAACGCTCGCCTAGGTACCAAGCCCGACAGACCGGGCCCTCCAGCAGAATCCGGAAACGCGAGGTCTCACTGGCACCGGCAAACGGATCCTGCACCACGGCTGGCAAAGGAGCCCAAGGCTGCCAGGTGATCTGAAAATGCAATGCAGTTTGTTATCTACTGTTATTGAAATATGCAGTAGAAAGGCGAAGCTTAAATGAACTGCAAGTAAAACATACCTCTGCGGGGGTGATGGTGTCGAAGAAGCGGCGGAAGAAGCTAAATGTCTCTCGCGGCCTCCAGGTGCATCTCCCGTCGAAGCGACGCAAAAAAGGGACGACCAGAGGAGTCTCCGTCTCCGGTACGGGAGCGAGCCTAGGAAAGTAGGCATAAACCCACAACTGCAAGATAAATACCAGTGCATTTATCAGATAAAGCAGAATATAGAGTAAAAGCAGAAATAGCAGAGCCATATGTTGTGCAGTGTATTGTGCAGAGTGTACAGTGTGAGCAGTGTACAGTCAGTGTAAAGCAGGGTATGTGTGTGCCGTGTGTACAGTATACAGCAAGTATAAAGCAGACTACAGTGTGTGCAGTGTACAGAGTACAGAAAATATAAAACATAAATGAAAGGCAGAAAAAGAAATGTACCTCCCAAACACGCCAGTAGCCCCCGAGCAACTGTCCGCTGCCACGGGAAGGTGAGCTCATATATCCGTAGAGAGTGGTTAGAGCGGCGCCACCCCAGTCGTAATGCAAGATGTCTCTGACGTCCACCAGTGCGCTGAGCAGGCAGAGAGGCACGGTGTTCGCCTGGTCGGCGAAAATGGTCGTCCCAAACAGGAACATGAGGAAGCCGCGTGCGTATCTCTCCACGGCCTCCTGAGTCATCGGGGCTGCATCGACAAGGAGGGGCTGGACCCTGAACTGCACCTCAAACCAGGAGTATCGGACGAAGCCGGGATGCGCAAGGGGCGGTGCTGCGCCAAGTAAGTAGACCTGAGCCGCGGTCCACTCGTCCATATCAATGTCAAAGGGGATCGGATCACCCCCTACCCCGATGCCTGTGAGCATCGAGAAATCGTAAGGGGTCATCGTCATGTCCCCTGTCGCGGAGAAATGGAATGAATCGGTGGTGTCCCACCACCTCTCCACCAGAGCGGTGAGGAGAGGTCTGCATGTAGTGAGCCTGGAGAGTCCTCTGCAGAATGCGCCAAAGCCGGCCTGGTCCACAATATGGCGAACTGCGTCGGGAAGCTCGGCGTACCACACACGAGCGACAGTGTTCCCATACCCGCGGATGGTATGGGAATCTCCCTGCTTTCAAACAAATAGTCGCGAAGCAATATAAAATGTACAGTTTTGAAGAAACAGTGAATCAGTGCAAATTTGGCATGCGTGCAAGTTTATCAGATTCAAACAGATACCGGGTGCCGGTGTGCTTATAGTGAACTACAACGTATGATGCGTCAGCATGTTTGTGTAGATCAGTGCAAATTTGGCATGCGTGCGTATTTTCAGATTCAAACAGATACCGGGTGCCGGTGTGCTTATAGTGAACTACAATGTATGATGCGTCAGCGTGTTTGTGTGGATCAGTGCAAATTTGGCATGCGTGCGTATTTTCAGATTCAAACAGATACCGGGTGCCGGTGTGCTTATAGTGAACTACAACGTGTGATGTGTCAGCGCGTTTGAGTGGTTCAGTGCAAATGTGGCATGCGTGCATATTTTCAGATTCAAACAGGTATCGGGTGCCGGTGTTTGCAGTGGAATACGGTGTGTGCCGTGTGTTGAGTGGTTCAAGGCTAGTGCAGTGTGTGTGCACGTGTGAGTCTTAAACGGATAATCAGTTGCAAGTGCATTTGCAATAAACTACAATATACAGAGTATCGGTGTATTGGAACTAAGCAGTTAAAGAATGTAATCAGCTATGGCAGTTGACAGTTAAAGGGTTCTACATTGCAGAAAATAAAGCAGAGAAAAAAAAATGTTACCTCGGAAGCGCCGAAGGACAGGTGAGAAGCAGGCTTACGTAGCAGGAGCTCGGGATCCAACGCCATGTCGAAACTCCTGAACTGGCGCAGTCCGTCGGGTGGCAGAACATGAATCGCCGGCCGGTAGGTCGCCGGGTCGAACGGATGCTCGCTCAAAGGTAGGAGCTCAACCCCGGGATCCATCTCGTGATCCGAGGGGGTCCCATCGCGCGGAATGTCGTCGGCCATGTCAAGAGTGATGAAAAATGGTCGGAGAATGAAAATCGGGTCGGAATGCGAAGAGTCAACCGAAAAGTCAACTCCCGGGAGGGTGGAAAATGGCCGGAAAGGTCGGGATGTGAAAAGGCACGAAAATGGAGAGGAAAGTGAGGGGAACAAACCCCAAGAAGGTGGAAATGGCAAAAGAGGCACCGAAACAAAGATTTGTTCGGTTGAAAATGTCCGAAACGCGAAGGAAATCGCGAATTCGACGACGAAACGGGCGTAAAACGCGAAGAAAACGAGGGATCGAGGAAGGAAAAAGGCTCTAGAGAGAGAGAGTATGATTTTCGGCTAGAGGGAAATGAATAGAATAGGGTTTGGAACCCTATTTTAAAACACCCGTGGTGAAATGTCGAATCTGCCCTGATCCAGGAACTTTTTGCCGGTCGGCAACATGTTGTCCCGGTCGGCAGAATATTGTGCCGATGGAATTATTTTGTAGCCGGTGGCTTCCCCTCCCGGTCGGTGGTGTTCCCACAGTCTTGTTTAGGCAATATGAGTAGTTTTTGGTCTTCATAGCTCAAGAAAGTGCAAGAAAAGTGCACCTCCGACGCTCAACCGGCTTCCGTTTTGACCTCGGACCGTGTCTTCTGTGCGTAGCACTCAAATTCATGCAATGATTGTATCCTTTTGTATCCTTTTGCCTCTTACAAGACTCAAAAGTTGCCCCGCGCGCGTTGCATGCATTCATCATGTTGTCTGGTGCGTTGCGTCGCGCCGTCATGCACATCCCTCATGCATTGTCATGCGTGTTATTACAAGCGTTGTCATGCACCTCAATACATACATCGCCTCGCGCATCATTCATGTTGTCGTTGCCTCGCACATCATTCGTGTTGTCGTGCATCTTCTTGTTTTGCATTATCATGCATTTCGAAAAGAAAAAAACGTGCGTTGTCGCGCACTCGAGTTCATTTGCGTTGTTTTACATTTCGTGTGGCATGCGTGTCACACTTGCATCGTTTATCATTCGCATTGGCACGTGTGCCTCATTTTCATCGGCACGTGTGCCTCATTCGCATTGGCACGTGTGCCTCATTCTCATCGGCACGTGTGCCTCATTCTCATCGGCACGTGTGCCTCATTCTCATCGGCACGTGTGCCTCCTCATTCGCATTGGCACGTGTGCCTCATTCTCATCGGCACGTGTGCCTCATTCGCATTGGCACGTGTGCCTCATTCTTATTGGCACGTGTGCCTCATTTGCATTGGCACGTGTGCCTCATTCTCATTGGCACGTGTGCCTCATTTCCCATCGGCACGTGTGCCTCATTTGCATAGGCACGTGTGCCTCCTCATTCTCATTGGCACGTGTGCCTCATTTCCCATCGGCACGTGTGCCTCATTTGCATTGGCACGTGTGCCTCATTTTCATTGGCATGTGTGCCGCATTTGCATTGGCACGTGTGCCTCATTTGCATAGGCACGTGTGCCTCCTCATTTGCATTGGCACGTGTGCCTCGTCTGCATCGGCACGTGTGCCTCGTCTGCATCGGCACGTGTGCCTCATTTCGCATCGGCACGTGTGCCTCATTTTCATTGGCACGTGTGCCTCATTTGCATTGGCATGTGTGCCTCATCTCCATTGGCATGTGTGCCGCATTTGCATTGGCACGTGTGCCTCATTTCGCATTGGCACGTGTGCCTCATTTCCCATTGGCACGTGTGCCTCGTTTGCATTGGCACGTGTGCCTCATCTGCATAGGCACATGTGCCTCCTCATTTGCATTGGCACGTGTGCCTCATTTCCCATCGGCACGTGTGCCTCATTCGCATTGGCACGTGTGCCTCATTCTCATCGGCACGTGTGCCTCCTCATTCGCATTGGCACGTGTGCCTCATTCTCATCTGCACGTGTGCCTCATTCGCATTGGCACGTGTGCCTCATTCTCATTGGCACGTGTGCCTCATTCTCATTGGCACGTGTGCCTCATTTCCCATCGGCACGTGTGCCTCCTCATTCTCATTGGCACGTGTGCCTCATTTCCCATCGGCACGTGTGCCTCATTTGCATTGGCACGTGTGCCTCATTTTCATTGGCACGTGTGCCTCATTTGCATTGGCACGTGTGCCTCATTTGCATCAGCACGTGTGCCTCAGCCTCATTTGCATTGGCACGTGTGCCTCATTTCGCATTGGCACGTGTGCCTCATTTCCCATTGGCACGTGTGCCTCATTTGCATTGGCACGTGTGCCTCATCTGCATAGGCACATGTGCCTACTCATTTGCATTGGCACGTGTGCCTCATTTCTCATCGGCACGTGTGCCTCATTCGCATTGGCACATGTGCCTCATTTCCCATTGGCACGTGTGCCTCATTTTTGTTGGCATGTGTGCCGCATTTGCATTGGCACGTGTGCCTCATTTCCCATCGGCACGTGTGCCTCATTCGCATTGGCACGTGTGCCTCATTTTCATTGGCACGTGTGCCTCATTTGCATCGGCACGTGTGCCTCAGCCTCATTTGCATTGGCACGTGTGCCTCATTTCGCATTGGCACGTGTGCCTCATTTGCATTTGCACGTGTGCCTCATCTGCATAGGCACATGTGCCTCCTCATTTGCATTGGCACGTGTGCCTCATTTCCCATCGGCACGTGTGCCTCATTCGCATTGGCACGTGTGCCTCATTTCCCATTGGCACGTGTGCCTCATTTTCGTTGGCATGTGTGCCGCATTTGCATTGGCACGTGTGCCTCATTTCCCATCGGCACGTGTGCCTCATTTTCATTGGCACGTGTGCCTCATTTGCATCGGCACATGTGCCTCAGCCTCATTTGCATTGGCACGTGTGCCTCATTTGCATTGGCATGTGTGCCTCATTTTCATCGGCACGTGTGTCTCATTCGCATTGGCACATGTGCCTCATTTCCCATTGGCACGCGTGCCTCATTTCCATTGGCATGCGTGTCGCCATTTGCATTAGCATGCGTGCTTTATTTGCATTGTCATGCATATTATTAACAATATTGTACCTGTTAAGTTTGCTTTCTTTTCAGGCACGATATTGTATGTACGGTTCATTTGAGGCCGATGCAACCGGACGAGCCGCACAGGTATTGTATCCTCCGCGTGAGACGTACAGAGAATTACATAATTCTCTTACATCCTTTCTGCATTGTAGTGTAGTCTGGTGTATGCTAGCTTAAAACTGTTGCATGTGTGCTTCGTTACAGCTTTCTTTGCATGATCATAAGTTATGCTCGGCTTCTTGCATTGTCTTGCATTTTGCCCCTGCCTTCGGGCGCATACCTTGTTTGTCTTGCATGTTTGTCCAAGTCTTCGGCCTTGTCAAAAATGGGTCGTCTCTGGGCTTTGACATTCACTCCCGTCATTGTTATGACTTTCGAGTTCTGTCAAAGAGAGGCAACTGTAGACACCCCATTTTTGACCGTCCTCAAGACTTGGACGTCACCGTTTGAACACTCGGTGATTATCCATGTTTGTGTTCGTTTGGAGTTCCCGGAGTCCTCGGCTACGCGCCCTGCCTCAGGATCTCCGAACTCGACTGTTTTGTGTCTGGTTTTGCACCAAACACTTGTGTTTTGCCTTGGAGGGGCAGGGAATGCCTTGTGAGGCATCCCCACACACCACCGGCAGTGGCTAGAGGCCACCGGCTGGTTTTTGTTGCCATCGGCAATGTATTTTGCCGGTCGGCACTCTTTATTGCCGGTCGGCAGTCTTTTTTGTCAAAATGACATTTTTGCCCAGCCGACTACTGTTCAGCTGCTTTTGGAGATATTTTGAAGCAGCTGGCTGGCATTTGCTTCCCCTCCATACACGTGTATGGAGGGATGCCCCTCTTGTTAGCTTACATTGTAAGTTTACAAGATTGGCTCCTCTATAAGAGGAGCTCTCCTCTCCCTTGCTCAAGGATTAGAAAAATTAGAGCTTTTTGCTTAGAAAATACAGAGGAAGCTCTGGTTTTAGGGTTAGGGTTCAATACACATCCTATCTCTATATTACTCTTGTGTGTGTTTTAGTCCATACTATTGCACACAAGCACCTAGTGTTTCACCTTCCCTTGGCTACTGAGGTTCTAAGGGCTTATTCTTGCTGTTCTTGGCTGGATTGGAGCTCAAGGAGGCCACAAAACCACCATTTGTGAAGAGGTCTACAAGGGTAACCACTTTACTCCCTTTTTACCCCTTTCTTGCATCTTATTTCTACCTATCTTAGAGCTGTTTTTGTGTTTAGTGTATAACATAAAAAAGTTCTGTTTTTAGGCCCTCTTGATTGTTTGTTAAGAGTGTTTTGTGGTTTGGGTGTGTTTGACCTATCCTTAGGCCTTGAGAGGCCCCATTTTTGTGCTATTTTGTGCAAGTTTCGAGACTTTGGTGTTTGGGCCTCTTCACCACTGAAATCTTGAGGGATTTCAGTGGTGAAGATGGTGCCTTGAAGTCTCAAGAAGGAAGGGGCCACCCCTTCTCCTTGTTGTCCTTGAAAGGGACCATTTTTGGCCTCTAGAGGAAGCCTTTGTGAGAATGTTTGTTGAGCATGCCATGACTGTTTTTCATGCTTATATTGCCATAATATAACATGGTTTTAAGTTGGTTTTGGTATACCATGCATGCCTTGCATACCTACCTTGTAATGCCTTGTGATTGCCTTAATATGCCTTAGGTTGTGTGCCGTTGTTTTAGCATGTTTTAGGCTTAGATTTGTGAAGCTTTTGTGCTTATTTTGCCATGTTTTAGGTCTGTCTTAGGTTGTTTGAGTCGACCCTAGCATGCATTATATAGCCTCTTTGCATTTTTGGGCTTGTTGGCCTTAAGTATGTAAGTGTATAGCATGCCTCGTTTGCATTATTTCAGTGGTTTGGAACCACTTAACATGAAATTTCAGTCCACTTAACATGTTTGCATACTTGCCTTAGAGGCTTCATTGTTGCTTTGAAAGCTCGTGTTGTATGCTCCATGTTTTGGTCATTATGTATGCCTTTGGATTTGAGCCATTTAGATGCCATCTAGGTGCCCCTTGGGTGTTGTTTAGGTCTGCCTTTGACCTGTTTTAAGTCCCCTTAGCCTTGCGAGGCTTGGTGGGTTTGACCTTGGTTTAAGCCTCTTGGCTTACCTCAAGTACTTGGACCATTTGCATGCTTTACTTGCTTGAATTAGTTGGTTTGGCACCTCTATTTTGTGCAATTTCAGAGTTTGGTACGTATGCTAATTGTCCATTGTTTGGTCTCTTTAAGTGTGCTTAAGAGTTGCCTTGTTTATGCTTAAGGTGTTGGACCATGATTGCATGCATGTGTGTGTGCATTTTGGCCTTCATTTCCTTGGTTTTGGCCACTGATTTTGGGCCTAATTAGAATTGCCTAAGTCATGTTTAAGTCCATCTTTTCATTAGTTGCATCGCCTCATGACTTGCATGATTACTTGCCTTGCCATGTTACATACCTAGCTTCGCATGCTTAGGGTTGCCTTGCATGAGCATGCATGCTTAGCCTCTTGAAGTGAGTGTGATAGAGGTTAAGTCCCCATTCATTGGGTCATTTGCATTGCATTTCATTTGAGATTAAAGTTGCACACTTGATTCTTTGGGCCATCATGCATGGAAATGCGTGATTGGTGGTCCGAGAATCGAGGCACATCCCCCTTTGAGTCATTAACATGATAAGGAATGTGATTGGTGCATACATTGTTTGAATTGTATTGCCATGCAAGTTTTGCCCTCTGCTGCTGTGAGTTGCAGGTTCTGCAGGCATTGTTTGCCGACCGGCAACATTTTCTGCCGGCCGGCAGTAAGTCCTCAGCCGATGGATTCATTTTGTGCCGATGACCATCCTACACAGCCGGTGGCTCTCCCCCTCAGCCGGTGGTATCCCCCAGTGTCCTGAGAGGCATTCCTGAGACTTTGGCAGTTTTCAGAGGAGCAAAGTAGGGAAAACAGAGGCAGACTATGCATGGCAGTGCGATTCCGAGCAAGTCCCGAGCATGCGCTGCATCTGGCCCTCTTCCCGAGGCGGTTTACTGTTTTAATTAGATTAATTAATTCGTTTAATTAATTTAATGGGTCTGTAATTTAATTAGCTTGTGTAGTTAATTAATTTGTATATTCTTTTGGTCCCTCCGGGCGAGGGCAAATCTGTAATAAGCGTGTGTGAGTGGTGTGCATGTCTTCCAACCCCACTTCTTTCTTCCCTTTTATTTACCCGCTTATGATGGTAGATTAGGGCACGTTCATTTTAGCATACTTTATGCTATGCATGCGTGCATTCATGCATTCGTTTACATGCATCGGGCTCGGTACATCATACAAACTGCATTGTATTTTCGATTCCAAATTGAATACGTGTATCGAATGATTGCATTTCACATGCCATTTTAGGGTTAGCTGAGCCTACTCTAGATTGTACCCTTGCCTGCGATGCATTAGTCATTTTAACATGAACTAGGACATGCATGTTTGCTAACTAGTTTATTGTTTTGGCACGGAGTACGATGTAAGTATTTATGCTTTAGCATCTCGCATGCGTGTGAATGTTAACATGACAACATGATTACCATGTGGCTAAATGCTTATATGAGATAAACTGTTTGAATGCCTGTGGGTGGAGGTTGGATTGCTTGAGTTGGAAAAACTCATTGAAATCCGTGTTTTAGCCTACTTGCGAGTAGCAAATTCCAAAGCGCTTTTCAAAACAAACGGATATGCAATGCTTGTTTCCAAATTAGGCAATCTAGTCTATACTTGTTTGCTGTGCGCATAACATAGTAATTCTAGGCTAATAACCGGAATAAGAACGCATAACGTTTTCAAAATCGGATATCATGGTTAGTAGAGGCCGGTCTTCGGACCGGGCGAAAGGGGGTGCCCATAGCTGACCTTCCCCGATCGTACCCAAGTTCCCGAGCCAAGACAACTTTGGTGATGACGGACACGTGGCCTTCGGCACCGAGTCAGGGTTTCCTAAATTTCCCCATTAAAAAAATATTTAGGTGGCGACTCTGTATCTGGCAAAGCAGTCCCTGTTTGGCACTTCTTTCTCAAAAATCTGTTTTCTCAAACGATTTGCCAGAGTTGGACTCTTTGGTTCAGGTTAAGAACCGCAACAAACAAAAAGGGAGTCCGAACTGTAGAGTGAAGCCCAAGGGCGTGTCTACACACCGATATACTGCTCACGGCTTTCATACACTGTACTCATACACTGCATCCCGTATTCATATTCTGCTTTGCGTAGTATAACTGATGCATTTACCATTTGTCCTTTTCAGGCCCCATTCCAGATGTCGACTGCAGGAGGTGCTCCAGCAGGACCATCTGCACCTGCCCGAGGAGGAGGGAGAGCAGGGCGAGGGACCGCAGTACACCTCCGCGCCAAAGCAGGGCATACTCATGTTGGGAGTAGCTCGCGGGCACCGATTCCGGATGATGATGAGTCTGAGACAGAGGCAGAGGCAGAGTCATTTGAGGAGGAGACCAGAGATGACTCGAGCTCGGGTTCAGATGGTGGAGCCGACGACGATGCTCCTGGACCTTCGTCCTGGAAGAGGACGAGGACAGACTCTCATGCCTGAGATGATTGATGCTGATTCAGACTTTCGTTGCCCTTTTTTCTTTTTTCTTGCTTTGTTTTTCTTTGAGCACACTGTACTGCTTCAGGCAGATTTTGCTTTCTCAAAACTATATACTTTGCAAAGATGATGGAATGAAACAAGTTTTTTTTTTTGCTGAAAAAAAAAGTGTTGCATTTACCATTTCACGCATCGCATTGCATCGCATCATATTACATAACAATGTAATCGAATGGTAATTGAACATGCATGTGTTACCAGGTCAGGTAGTGAACCAACATAATAAATTGGCTCAACAAGCAACAATAAAACCTTGACAAGTTTACAACTCGGTAAGCGAAGAGCAGCAACTCAATAAACAAAATTGCGACAACTTGGTAAACAAATGAGCAACAACTCGATAAGCAAATGAGTAACAACTCGATAAGCAAATGGGTAACAACTTGATAAGCAAATGAGCAGTCAACTCAATGAGCAAATGAGCAACAACTCGGTAAGCAAATGGAAGTAACAACTTGATAAGCAAATGAGCAACAACTCGATAAGCAAATGGAAGTAACACCAGGTGTGACTTTGCAGAATCAACACCGGAAGGCACTAGAAGTGGAACCAATCACAAGTTCCCAACATGTTCAACACATAGACTGCCCATTCTGAACACAGCCCGTAACACAACGCTTGGTTCCTTCGGCACACAGCTCATACAACATACTGCTCATTCTGAACATTCAGCCCATAACACAGCGCTTGGTTTATCTTGTATACGGCTAATCTTGGACAAACAGTCCAATCTTAAAAGACGGGATGCAAAGGTGGAATCGACAGAAGCTGAAACATACTCAGATGCTCCAAATTTTCCCTTTTCTTTTGCTTCGCAATCCAGAACACAAATATTCACTGTTCTCATATGACCTAGGTTGGACCCTGCGGTTTTATGAAAGAATAAATCTTGTTTTGTACAAATGTGGAGAATGGCACAGCACTCTAAGCACAAAACGGCTTTGTTTTGAAATCGAGTTTTTTAATCGGGTATTGAGCCTACGATTGACCACGGTGCACTACGATCAACAAAAAAAAGGCAAACAACCTAAACGCATCGAGAAACACTCGAGACGACTCAAAACAAGAGATGAACAAAACAACAGGACACACGACACACAGACGTGTTACAAAGAGAAGAGATCTCCTGGTCACGAGGAGCCAGTTTCTTCGGGTATTGTTTTCCACCCTTTCTCATTTGTGATTCTCACATTACTCTGGCACTCAATCTCTATTTTTCTGAAAAAGCCTTTTTCTCACTTTTTCTCTCATCGCACATTTCTCTATTCTTCAATCTCTCATTTTTCAATCCCTCTCCTAGGTGGTTAACGGATAAACGAGAAGTTGTGGGTTCATGCCCAACATTATCAGCTCGCGGCTACTCCTCCGGTGACGTTTAGTCAATGCCCCGGATAAGGGATTGGAGTATCCTGATCCACTCGAATTCGTGCTTCGCACTTGGCTTGATACCTCGTTGCTTGGAGGATGTTGAGAGCTTTCAGCCCTTTGCTTGTTAGCTTCAGTTGTGCACTTTTGTGGCGAGTAGAGTGCCCTTCCTGGTAGGTACATCGATAGTGGGGAGAAGACAGGAAACCTGACTCAACTGTGCCCTTAATTCATCATTTTGACCATTCTTGTTTTTGCTTTCTACTAAAACAATTTTAATCAATATGAGAATTAGATTAGCATGTTTGTTCAATTTTTTGATTTGAAATCATGCAAGTCAGGCTATGAGCACTGAAATTTTTCCCTTTTTAGGTCCAAGAAAAGGTCCAGTTTTGAAAAATGGAATAATTTTTGAGAAATTAGTCAACCTCAGTAAAATAATCTCAAAACTGTTTTTGCAAACGGCCACTACTCAACGAGCACAGAACCTACTCTTGACATGTACAACCTCGGATCCATAACAATGGAAAACTGCTCCTTGTCTGAAGGACACTTCACGGCAATGGAAAGTTGCCCCTTGTTTGAACAGCAACTCATGGCAATGGAAAATTGCCCCTTGTCTGGATGGCGCCGTAGCAAACTGTAATCAGTCCTCACAGCGATGATCACAACTGAACTCTCGGATACAAAGAAAACGAAGATAGTCAAAAACCCATATATGGACACAGCCACTGTGGAAGTGTTTATGGCTGGACTTCAGAACGAAGTTGCCTACGTATCCCAAACATGGGAATCAAGCCTTACGTAGTTCCGGCTAAGGTACACTCGGGTATTTAACCTTTCCTTTTGCGCTCTAACTTTTTGCCAAGGCCGCCTTTTCTGGGTTTTCAACCTTGTGAGCTTTGTTCTTCTTTTCTTTTCATTTCTTTTTTCTTTTTCATCTTTTCCTTTCATTTTCTTCATTTTTCTTCTTTTCTTTTTTTCCTTTTTTGCATTTTTCTTTTTTTTTCTTTTTCTTCTTTTTCTTGCTTTAACTTTTGCTTGGGTCGCCCTTCCGGGTTTTCGGCCCAGCGAGCCTCTCAAGGGTAAAAGTGTAGCTTTGTCCATGTCAAATGGTTTTGAGATCCTGAAGTCATCTGAATCCAAGAGAATGGCTGTTGTTCGCTGACGATGTAGAAGTCCATCCAATGGGGGGGTTGAATTTGCCCCTAGTGTTGTGGATAGGAACTCGGTTGTCCTTCAGCAAAAATTTATTCTTTCTTCCCTTCTGGGATTTAGCATTCTTGCCAGTCTTCGTCTTTGACTCTTCGAGTGCATCTGACATTTTTTTGCCCCTAGTTCAAGGGCTGCTTTTGATCTAGCTTCGCAAGCCTCCTTCGATCACATCTGATATTCTCGCTCCTAGTTCATGGGCTGCTTCTGATCCGGCCACACGGGCCTCACATCATGATTGGCCTTGGAACATTCTGAATCCAAGTTCAAGGTTTGAAATCAAGAGGGGCGAGTCTCAAGGCTGAGAACGATCCTAGGCTGCATAATCCCAAGAGCGATTCCGCACAGGTCTTCGCAGGACAGCGCAAAACATTTTTTGAAATTTTTTTTAAGAAAGTGACTAGTCGCTCGCGCTGAAGACAATGCGAAACCAATCTGGATCAAGTCAGGATCCTTCTCAGTACTCACACTAACAAGCATGATCTCATTCATTAAGGGCTTAGCACGCCTCTCTTTCTCTCAATTGATCAAATTTTTTGCAAATCCCGAGGAATTCCTTCCTCTTTGTTTTCATCACAATGTTCAAAAAGTTTTGAAAAACTTAGGTCAATGCAATGATTTCAAGGCACAGAAGAGCAGGTGAAAAGCACTGCCGTTTCACTCTAAACATGCTGGCACAACAGACTCAAAGTAGCAATAGGCACAAAAACACGACAGCCACAACTGTTTCATTCAGATTTCTGGGTTGCAACTGGCTCTATAGCAAAAACAGACTCAAGAGAAAGCCAAAAGATAAACACAAAATAAAATAGTGATATCCGAGGTAACACCCCTAAAATCACCGAATTTCTGTACAACAGGACTGACTCGACACAACAAGACAGACCCGACCGACATAGTACAAAAAGACTGCTTATATACAAGATAACAAAACTGACTGAATACCTAAGTCAGAAAGTGCAAAACTAGCATTCGCAAATGCTCCAAAGTGCGTGCCATACGCCACATCCAAAGTAAACTGAGTGCCGCCCGCAGGTGGACCAACTTCTGATCACATACTTGTAGTATCCTCGAAATCTAACAACTCAGCAGTGACAGACTTCGCTGAGGTAGGTGGGAGGATGACCTCATTGTCGATCAAATCTTGTACTTCATGACAAAGACGGAAACAGTTGTCGGTGCTATGACCGGTTTGCTGGTGGTACACGCAATACAAGGTAGCATCATGTGAGGGAGAGAGATTCTTCGGGAGAGGCCGAGGCTCAAGGGGTCTAAGATGGCCCCTTTTGGCAAGGATTTGGAGCGCCTTAGACAAAGGCATATAAAGGGCGTGGAATACCCTGCGACCTCGGGGTAGATACTTCGAGGTTTGCTGACTTTTGCCGGACGCACTAGCAAAAGGATCGGCAGGTGCTGCCTTGGCTTTCTGATCCTTTCCAGGTGCAGAGTTAGGGTTGGAGGGAACGATTCTGGTATGACGGTTCCTATCCTGATTTTCTGCCTGGCTCAAACTGCCCTCGGTCGGAGTGGGGAAAGCGTCATCCACAGTTTTAGCCACAACTGCGAATATTTGCTGTTTACTCAATCCTCCAGCTTTCAAAGCCTCGACTGCCCACAGTAGTTGTTCAACGGGATCAACATCTATTCCCACTTTGTTCTTATTTCTAGCCTCAGCTTGATCGAGGGTTTGGGTTGCTACATCAGAGTGGAACCCGGTTGTTGTTGACATGTCATGGCCATAGCTTGAGACAGCCTTAGGTTGGCTGAGCTCAATTAAAATTCGCCCCAATAGCGGGGGCTCCTGCAGTACGAAATTCCCGGCGTAGGATGTGGTTGGTGGCGAAGCTGACATTTTGTGGGCGAGATCAGACACAGATCGCTGAAGATCACCAATCGTTCCCATCAATTCAAACGTGGTGGGCTCACGAGCTTGACACGACTGGGGCGTCCAGACCGGGTGCGCGACAGGTGACCTAGGCGGATGTGGTATTTCAACATTGGTCTCATCGTGCAAGATGATTCCTTGATCCAATGCGGCTGCCATAACCACAATTTCCTCCGAATCTTGTGTCATCATAAGTCCGCTGAACTGAACGGAGATGATATAACTGGTGACTGACGGAGCAGGTGGACTAGTAAGCCTTGACTGGTCTTGCCTTAACAAAGGAGAATGATGGCTGCTCCAAACTGAATCTCTGAACTGAAAAAGAAAGTAGGCAACATCTCAGCTTAATTTTACCAAGACAGATACCCGCAGATATAACTGAATTACTGTTCCCCAAATTACTGCCTCAAAACTGAATCTGATACCCGTAGATATAACTGATTCTCAAACATACTGATACCCGCAGATATAACTGATTCTCAAAAATACTAGTGTTGATACCCGCATGTCTAACACCCGGACTTGCAAACTGATACGCACAACCCTGTAGAAATACATTCTAACAGCACGTAGCAAGCAAACGAGAGCCAAAACACCCCTATATTGGGATAGGGTTTCCCTGTCCTATTTTGTCAGGAGCTAGGGTTTCACTACGGACGCAACGGTTTCAAACAACCTACAATCGGGTAAGCAACTTGTCCTAGTTTGGAATGGTCACTATGGATTCCGATATGCAATAGGTCGAAAGGTCAAAAAGGGTGCCCGGTGAAAACCGGGGTTTGTGTTCCCATCGTGGCAGAGCCCGTAACCGGTTAGCCTTATGGCACGCTTCTCAAAGCGAGCCTTCGGCAAACCGTTCAGGAATAGCAGACGGCAAACACTGTGTCCTAGGCGCACCAATGCAAATGCAATGCAAGGAAACACATAAGTGTAGTCAAAACAAGATATCATGAGTTCGAGTCAAGTTCTCTAACTCCCCAGCAGAGTCGCCAGAAACTGTAGACGTCCCCGAACGTCCCGGGAGGGAAAATCCCGTTTTGTTCATTTGGGCTCACTACAGTTCAGGACTCAATGTCATGGTCCTGTATCTAATCTCGCAGAGTGCAATGCAAGACCGATGAATCATCAAAGAGTCCAAATCCGGCAAATCATTTTTGAAAAACAGATTTTTTAGAAAGCAGTGCCAAACATGGACTGCTTTGCCAGATACAGAGTCACCACCTAAATATTTATTTTGGGGGAATTTAGGAAACCCTGACTCGTTGCCTAAGGCCACGTGTCCGTCATCACCAAAGTTGCCTCGGCTTGGGAACTTGGGTACGATTGGAGAAGGTCAGCTATGAGCACCCCTGCTCGCCCGATCAAAGATCGGCCTCTACTAACCATGATATCTAGTTTTGAAAACATTATGTGCTCTTATTCCAGTTATTAACCTAGAATTACTATGTGATGCACACAGCATACAAGTATAGACTAGATTGCCTAATTTGGAACAAAGCATCGCATATCCGTTTGTTTGGAAAATGGTTTGAGTTTTGCTACTCGCAAGTAGGCTAAATCATGGATTTCGATGAATTGTTCTAATTCAAGCAATCCAACCTTCACCCACAGGAAACCAGACAATCATATCACATAAGCATATAGCCTCATGGTAAGCATGCTATCATGGCAACACTCACATTCATGCAAGATGCTAAAGCATAAAACACTCACAGTGTACTCCAAGCCAAAATAAGAAACTAGTTAGCAATGATGCATGATCCTAGTTCATGTTAAAATGGCTAATGCGTCGCAAGCAAAATGCAACTAGAATAGGCTCGGCTACCTACGAATGGCATATGAAATGCAACAACTCGATACACGTATTCAAGTTGGAATTGAAGTACTATGCAATTAGTATGATGCGCCAAGCCCGGTGCATGTAATACAAATGAATGAATGCAAACATGCATAGCATAAGGATGCTCATTGAAACGTGACCTAGAACTAACCATCATAAGCAGGTAAGTAAAAGGGAGGAAGACGTGGGGTTGGAAGACATGCATCACACACGCGCACGCTTATTACACAATTCGCCCTCTCGACGGAGGGACCGAAAGAATAATACAAATTAATTAACTAACAAGCTAGCTAATTATTACACAACACTTAACTAATTTAACAAATTAATTAAGCTACTGAAAGTAGTAAAGCAGCCTCGGGAAGAGGGACAAATGCATGTATGCTCGGCTTTGCTCGGAAATCCGTCACCATGCTCATGCTGCCTCTGTTTACACTGCTCTGCACCTCTGAAGACTGCACAAGTCTCAAGGTTGCTTCTAAACTGCTCCCTGAATACTGTGGGAGGTCACCGACCAAGAGGAAACACCACCGGCCATGGTAAACTGGTCATCGACCAAAAATGATGCCCTCGGCCAAACATTTGTAGCCGACCGGCAATAAAGATGGTCGATCGACCATCTATTCTTGCAGAAACCTGTTTTGCTGCAGCAGAGGACAAACAGAGCATGTCAATGCATTTTTAAAGCAATGTATGCACGACCACCTATCATGTTATGAACTCAAGGGGGTATGATCCTCGACCCTCGGATCATCGATCATGCATTCCAATGCATGATGATCAAAGAGGTCAAGTGTGAAATTTCAATGTCAAATGAAATGCACACAAACACACAATAGATCCTAATCCTCTATCATGATTGATCAAGAGGCAAGGAATGCGAATATGCAAGTTAAACATGCAAGCTAGACATGCAAGTAAACTAATGCAATGTGAGCATGTGAACAAGCATGCAAACATGCAAGCATGTGACAACATATCAAACACATGACAAAATGCAAGCTAACAAGCATGCTAAATGCAACTTAAGCATACAACAATATGCAATGGACCAAGTATGCAACAACACGCAAAGGATGGGCTTACACCAAGATGGACAGCTCTCTAATAGGTCCAAAACAGTGGCCATTATGGTGCAACAAAAGCATGGAATTGATACGCGAACACGCATGCACAAAGGCCTACCATCTAAGGCATAAAAGAAGCAACTTTTAAACACATTTAAAAGAGACTATTATTGTAACAACCCCCACTCCACTCTAGTCACGCTTGCATGTATTACATGATCTTGTCCCGATATGTTGCATTTGCATTCCTTGACTTGTCTTGCATAAGTGTTACTCGCATGCTATGTTCCTTGTTTGGTGTGTGTTTGAACCGAGGTCATCTTGAGCCTAGGTCGCTCATTTGATACTCTTACACCTAGAACCATCTTGGGATTTCCTTTGGTTGACCTTCACCCGCACCCTGACATATTGGCCGAGATGTCATTATCTAGGCCGAGGTGTTCACCACCAAGGCCGAGATGTGTATTATCTAGGCCGAGATGTTACCCTTGAACCCAAGTGATCTTGCTCCTGGACTGGTACGACCTAGACCGAGGTGTGGCACATCTAGGCCGAGGTGTGGCACAGCTAGGCCAAGTGTTGTCCTTTCTAGCCGAGGTCATTGTCCCTTGCTTGCCGAAGCATTGTTATTAGCCGAGGTTATTACTTGCCGGAGTACCCTCGCAACCTAGCTTGTTGAACACGCTTTGTCATAGTCTTGTCTTTTCAGTCAGTTACCTTTTGAGCTGAACCAACCAACCATTGCCACGTGTCCGAGCTGAGTGTTAAGTCAGCCGGCAAACCTAGGAATGTATCATTTTGTATCATATCTTTGTTCTTGAGGAGAGAGAAGCTCTAGAAGAAGAAGAAGTCCTTAGAGAGAGAGGTAGATCCCAAGCTCGATTCCTAGAGTTCAAACCGTTTGATTTGTGTTATGAGGTTAGAATCTTGATCTACTCTTGTTGCTCTTATTGATCATCTAGCTGCATTGCATGATCGAATCTGTTCTGCATGCCATGCATTGATTTAAAGTTGGTTTTAGAAAGAGAAGTTAGTGTTCATGTGTTCTTGAAGAAAAGCTTGTTTGATCCGAAAGTTTGTAACAAGTTCCATGTTTTTGTGTTTGTTTTCATAAGATCTTCAAGTATGGGTACCCAGGTCCATGTTTTCGAACTCATAGCATGAAAATCCCAGATTTTGAAATAACAAGTTGTGATTGAGCATTCATGTTTTTCATGTTCTTTATGTTCATGTTCTTCATGATCTTCAGCAGAGGGAAACCCAGATTTTCCCGACTTCATATCCTTGAATGTGGCCCTCGGGACCACACCTCGGCGAGGAGGTGTGGAACCTCGGCCTAGACCTGGTTGGTGCCCAGCATGTTTTCCCGAGATGAGAAACGGTGTTTCATTTTGATTTGACTTAGTTTTTGAAGAATGCCGAGATCATCTGTATGCATGTGAAACTTGTTTGAAAGTGCATTCAACAGACTTTGCCATGTGTTTGTAGGGCTTGGGCTTGCCTTGACCCCGACGTTTGAAGAACTATGTGAGTGGTATTTTTAATAAAGCTATGTTACGATGTTTTGATAAAAGCCTTGTTTTGCTTTGTTTTGGAAAGTATTTGTAAGCATGAATGATTATTCCTATTTTGTATATCAAGTAATATATCTTGTTTTGATGACAAAATTTGGAAGTCCGTACGTGCTAGGGGACTATAAGCATTCGTAGCACAAAATTTGGAAGTCCGTACGTGCTAGGGGACTCAAAGCATTTGTAGCACAAGTCCTTAGTGTCCGGGGACTATAATGCAACAACACCATTGTTTGAGATATCTCCCTTGTCTTGTCTTGCCTTGCCACTGACGGTTTTACCGCGTGGGTTTGTGTGTCTAGAATATCATCCCTTGTATTACATTGATGTTAGTAAGCATCCCTTGAAGCTTTGAAAGATTTGATAGATGAACTTGATTTGTCCTTTGAATTGGACAAGATATGTGTATTGTTTTGTTAAAGATCTCGGATATCATTCATGTAAACCCTTTATTACTTATACCATTCACTGAGTATCCAAGCTCACCCTCTCTCTATATATATGTAGGTGATGAGCAGGACGGCGGCGACGCCTAGATGTGTTTTGCCGATGTGTTTTTGGATTCGTGTTTTGCAAACATCTTGAAGATCATGCTTCTTGGCTTGTAGTTAATTTCTTTTATTTATGTCGGCTTGAGAAGCCTTTTGGTCAGGATGTATTTTTGCACTTCATTATATTTGTATTCAAGTTGTAAAGCTATGAAAAGATGTATGCTATTTCATTTGACTTATGCACAGCTCTTATGGACTAATTAGATTTACATATATTGCTTCCGCACATGTAAGCCCCATATATTATACTCTGTTGTGTGTGAATTTTGAAAGTTGGCCTTCGGTAATCCCGGATTACTGGCCATCATGGCACCATTCTACTAGGGGCGGAATGGGGTCGTGACAGATTGGTATCAGAGCACAAGTTTCTCACAGTACGTTATTCACACACCTTGAGTCCTAAAGAGCATAGGATTTCTCTTAGAAAGATGTTAGGATTGCATTATATTGCTTGCTATTTGTCAAGGTGTGCATCATCTCGGCATGACTATTTGTTATTTGCATACACGATTCCTGGTCTAGTTTGTTTTAAAGTTGCATTTTGCATACTCATAGCATCATGAGGAGAGGAAGACCACCAGTTGGCCGAGATCAATCAGAGGATAGACTGGACAAACTAGAAAGACTAGTTGAAGGTTTAACCCGCGAATTGAGACAAGTGAGGCAACAGAATGCTAGTGCTACATCTACCCAGGCCGAACAGACGACTGGCCGACATGCAGCTCCGCCTCCACCTCCCCTAATGCCGCAAGTTTCTCCACAGCCAGCCTTGTATGGGGACGGCACGATCGTCTTGATTAGGGAGTTTAAGAAGATGAAACCGCCGAGATTCTCTGGGGGTATAGAGCCTATGAAAGCCGAGGCGTGGGTTTTAGAAATGGAGAAGCTGTTCGAGATCTTTCCCAGCACCGACGTTCAGAAGGTGACATTGGCTGCATTCACTTTAGACGACGACGCTCGGAGATGGTGGATGATGATCAGAGAAGCTAATCCTGGTTTAACTTGGGCAAGATTTTTGGAGCTGTTTTACAACAAGCATTTTCCCCTTAGCGTCCGAGACCGCAAGACCACGGAGTTTCAGGCTCTGACGCAAGGCAACAAGACAGTGGCAGAATACGACCGTGCTTTTACCGAATTGGCGAGATACGCACCTCATATGGTCAGTGACGAATATAGAAAGGCTAGGAAGTTTGAAAGTGGACTGCGTGGGCTGATACAGGATCGAGTCAACATGCTCAATATGCCGACTTACGCCGAAATGTTAGACAAGGCCATCCTGGCAGAAGCTAACTTAAACCGATATCAGAATTCAGGAGAGAGCCAGAGGAAGAGACAGAACTATGAGAGTCGCCGAATGTCGTTTAATGCCAAGAAGAAAGCGAACGTGGACAGTACCAGCAATTCAAATCGGGATGGTAATGCGAAGCCGACGTGTGCGAGTTGTGGGAAGCCGCATCTCGGGGTTTGTCGTTGGGCGACAGGAGCCTGCTTTGAATGTGGCGAGATAGGTCACTGTGTGAAGGACTGTCCGAAGACAAAGATTGATGATGGTAAGAAAAATGAGAGCACCTCGGGCTCTGCACACGGAAGCAACGTCGGAAGGACATAGATGAGACAGGGCAGAGTTTTTGCTCTAGTGCCAGGAGACACCCAGAATGCTGAAACAGTAGTGTCAGGTATACTCTCAATTTGCTCTCAAGTTGCATACATCTTGATTGATTCGGGCTCTACACATTCATTTGTATCTGTTAAATTTGCCGAGAAGTTGAATAGACCGTTAGAATCCCTCGATTATGTGCTATCTGTATCTACTCCATCTGGGGGAACTATGATTGTTACATCCATATATAGGGCGTGTGTTGTGGTGATTGAGGGTGTAGAATTATTAGTTGATTTGATGCCATTAAGCATGACTCACTTCGATGTTATATTGGGAATGGACTGGTTAGTAACGAATCATGCATCTATTAATTGTGTTTCGAAGAATGTCACACTGAAACCCCCAAACCAAGCCGAGGTTATTTTCCAGGGTAAAGGGGTAGTGTCCCCACCTTACTTGATTTCGTCCATTAAGGCCTATAAGCTAATTCAGAAAGGGTGTCAAGGCTACTTGTGTAGTATACTGAGTGATCAGAATGGAAATGTTAATTTAGCCGACATCCCAGTTGTTAATGAATTCCCCGACGTCTTTCCAAACGAATTGCCTGGCCACTTAGTCGATAGAGAGATAGAATTTACTGTTGATGTCATGTCGGGAGCACAACCTATTTCCAAAACACCGTATAGAATGGCCCCAGCCGAGCTTGAAGAGTTAAAGGTGCAATTACAAGAGTTGTTGGACAAGGGATTTATTAGACCGAGCACTTCACCGTGGGGAGCACCCGTTTTATTTGTTAAGAAAAAGGATGGCACACTTCGTCTTTGTATTGATTACAGAGAACTTAATAAGGTAACCATTAAGAATAGGTACCCATTGCCTAGGATTGATGATTTTCTTGATCAACTGCAAGGAGCACGAGTCTTTTCTAAGATTGACCTTAGGTCGGGCTACCATCAGCTGAAGGTTAAAGCCGAGGATGTTGAGAAGACTGCTTTTCGGACAAGGTATGGCCACTACGAATTTTTGGTAATGCCTTTTGGAGTGACCAATGTGCCTACAGCATTCATGGATATGATGAACAGAGTCTTTAAGCTGTATCTAGATGAGTTCATAGTTGTTTTCATTGACGATATATTGATCTACTCCAAGAGTACAATTGAGCACGAGAATCATTTGAGACTTGCCCTGCAAATCTTGAAGGACCAGAAGTTGTACGCTAAGTTGAGCAAGTGTGAGTTTTGGCTTTCCAGCATTTCATTTCTAGGGCATGTGATTAATGAAGAGGGTATCTCAGTTGATCCCAGTAAGATTGAAGCCATTGTGAATTGGCCGACGCCGACCAACGTATCCGAGGTTCGTAGTTTTCTGGGCTTGGCAGGTTATTATAGAAAGTTCGTGAAGGACTTCTCCAGGATTGCAGTACCATTAACACAGCTAACTAAGAAGGGAACGACATATGAATGGACTGAGGGTAGAGAGTCAGCCTTCCAAGAGTTGAAGATGAGCTTAGTTACAGCACCAGTTCTTGTACTTCCATTAGGTAATGAGGAATTTCAGATTTACAGCGATGCTTCACATAAGGGTTTAGGTTGTGTATTAATACAAGGGGGTAAAGTCATAGCGTATGCATCTCGTCAGTTGAAACCTCATGAAAAGAACTACCCTACCCATGACTTAGAACTTGCAGCCGTGGTGTTCGCTTTGAAAATTTGGCGTCATTACTTGTATGGAGCCTCTTGCCAAGTTTTTACAGATCACAAGAGTTTGAAGTACTTGTTCACTCAAAAGGAACTAAATTTGAGGCAGAGAAGATGGCTTGAATTGTTGAAGGACTACGACATACAGATCCAGTATCACCCAGGTAAAGCAAACTCGGTAGCCGACGCATTGAGTAGGAAGTCAGTGGGAAGTCTGGCATGCTTGACCATGATTTCAGTAGAACCGACTATCATTGGGGAAGTAAAAGCAAGACAAATGGAGGACGAATTCCTGAAGAAGGTAGCCGATGAGATTATCACCAGGCCGAGGTCAGGTTACACCTTTGAAAATGGAGTGCTTAAGTTTGAAGGAAGATTGTGCGTGGCAGACGTCCCAGAGTTGAAAAGGAAGATTTTGCAAAACTCTCATGGATCCAGATTTACTGTTCACCCAGGGAACACTAAGATGTATCAAGACGTGAAGCAGACCTTTTGGTGGCCGAACATGAAAAGAGAAATAGCCGAGTTCGTGTCCCAGTGCTTACATTGTCAACAAGTGAAAGCAGAACATCAGAGACCAGCAGGACTCCTTCAACCTTTGTCAATTCCTGAATGGAAATGGGAACACATCTCCATGGATTTTGTGGTTGGCTTGCCGAAGACACAGAAAGGTATGCATTCGATTTGGGTTATAATTGACAGATTAACTAAGTCAGCACACTTCTTGCCTGTTCAGACTACATTCAATGCTGACCGACTAGCTGTACTATATATGAATGAGATTGTGAGGCTTCATGGAGTGCCGATGTCTGTTGTTTCAGACCGAGATCCGAAGTTTGTTTGTAGATTTTGGCAGAGTTTACAAAGAGCCTTGGGAACTGAGTTGAAGTTTAGCACAGCTTTTCACCCCCAAACCGATGGGCAAACAGAAAGAACGATTCAGACACTTGAAGATATGCTCAGACTATGTGTGTTAGATTTCAAGGGAAGTTGGGGAGATCACCTACCGTTAGTAGAATTCGCTTACAACAATAGTTATCAAGCTAGCATTGGCATGGCGCCGTACGAAGCTTTGTATGGAAGGAAGTGCAGATCGCCGATATGTTGGACTGAAGTAGAAGATAAAGTTTTGATCGGCCCCGAACTTATTCAAGTGACAATCGAGAAGATTAAGCTCATTCGACAAAGAATCAGAACTGCCCAGAGTCGGCAGAAGAGTTATGCCGATCAGAGGAGAAGAGAGTTGGAATTTGAAGTTGGGGACCATGTATTCCTGAAGGTTTCGCCGGTGAAAGAAGTTTCCAGATTTGGGAAGAAAGGTAAGTTAGCGCCTCGTTACATCGGACCATTTGAAATTATTGAGAAGATTAACACGACTGCCTACAGACTTGCTTTACCACCAGAACTAAGTCAAGTTTACAATGTGTTCCATATTTCGATGTTGAGGAAGTATATTCGGGATCCCCTGCATGTGATTGATCATTTTGGGATTGGGATTAACAAAAATTTGGATTATGGGAAGAAGCCGGTACGGATTCTTGATAGGCAAGTGAAACGGTTACGGAACAAATCGATATCAATGGTGAAAATCGAATGGAAGGAACATTACGGCAGGGATGCCACGTGGGAAATGGAAGAAGAGATGAAAGTCCGATATCCAGAGTTGTTTTCGGATCAAGGTAACTCAAGTTTGGGGACCAAACTTCTTTAAGGAGGGTAGGATGTAACAACCCCCACTCCACTCTAGTCACGCTTGCATGTATTACATGATCTTGTCCCGATATGTTGCATTTGCATTCCTTGACTTGTCTTGCATAAGTGTTACTCGCATGCTATGTTCCTTGTTTGGTGTGTGTTTGAACCGAGGTCATCTTGAGCCTAGGTCGCTCATTTGATACTCTTACACCTAGAACCATCTTGGGATTTCCTTTGGTTGACCTCACCCGCACCCTGACATATTGGCCGAGATGTCATTATCTAGGCCGAGGTGTTCACCACCAAGGCCGAGATGTGTATTATCTAGGCCGAGATGTTACCCTTGAACCCAAGTGATCTTGCTCCTGGACTGGTACGACCTAGACCGAGGTGTGGCACAGCTAGGCCAAGTGTTGTCCTTTCTAGCCGAGGTCATTGTCCCTTGCTTGCCGAAGCATTGTTATTAGCCGAGGTTATTACTTGCCGGAGTACCCTTGCAACCTAGCTTGTTGAACACGCTTTGTCATAGTCTTGTCTTTTCAGTCAGTCACCTTTTGAGCTGAACCAACCAACCATTGCCACGTGTCCGAGCTGAGTGTTAAGTCAGCCGGCAAACCTAGAAATGTATCATTTTGTATCATATCTTTGTTCTTGAGGAGAGAGAAGCTCTAGAAGAAGAAGAAGTCCTTAGAGAGAGAGGTAGATCCCAAGCTCGATTCCTAGAGTTCAAACCGTTTGATTTGTGTTATGAGGTTAGAATCTTGATCTACTCTTGTTGCTCTTATTGATCATCTAGCTGCATTGCATGATCGAATCTGTTCTGCATGCCATGCATTGATTTAAAGTTGGTTTTAGAAAGAGAAGTTAGTGTTCGTGTGTTCTTGAAGAAAAGTCTTGTTTGATCCGAAAGTTTGTAACAAGTTCCATGTTTTTGTGTTTGTTTTCATAAGATCTTCAAGTATGGGTACCCAGGTCCATGTTTTCGAACTCATAGCATGAAAATCCCAGATTTTGAAATAACAAGTTATGATTGAGCATTCATGTTTTTCATGTTCTTTATGTTCATGTTCTTCATGATCTTCAGCAGAGGGAAACCCAAATTTTCCCGACTTCATATCCTTGAATGTGGCCCTCGGGACCACACCTCGGCGAGGAGGTGTGAAACCTCGGCCTAGACCTGGTTGGTGCCCAGCATGTTTTCCCAGGATGAGAAACGGTGTTTCATTTTGATTTGACTTAGTTTTTGAAGAATGCCGAGATCATCTGTATGCATGTGAAACTTGTTTGAAAGTGCATTCAACAGACTTTGCCATGTGTTTGTAGGGCTTGGGCTTGCCTTGACCTCGACGTTTGAAGAACTATGTGAGTGGCATTTTTAATAAAGCTATGTTACGATGTTTTGATAAAAGCCTTGTTTTGCTTTGTTTTGGAAAGTATTTGTAAGCATGAATGATTATTCCTATTTTGTATATCAAGTAATATATCTTGTTTTGATGACAAAATTTGGAAGTCCATACGTGCTAGGGGACTATAAGCATTCGTAGCACAAAATTTGGAAGTCCGTACGTGCTAGGGGACTATAAGCATTCGTAGCACAAAATTTGGAAGTCCGTACGTGCTAGAGGACTCAAAGCATTTGTAGCACAAGTCCTTAGTGTCTGGGGACTATAATGCAACAACACCATTGTTTGAGATATCTCCCTTGTCTTGTCTTGTCTTGCCACTGACGGTTTTACTGCGTGGGTTTGTGTGTCTGGAATGTCATCCCTTGTATTACATTGATGTTAGTAAGTATCCCTTGAAGCTTTGAAAGATTTGATAGATGAACTTGATTTGTCCTTTGAATTTGGACAAGATATGATGTGTATTGTTTTGTTAAAGGATCTCGGATATCATTCATGGAAACCCTTTATTACTTATACCATTCACTGAGTATCCAAGCTCACCCTCTCTATATATATATGTAGGTGATGAGCAGGACGGCGGCGACGCCTAGATGTGTTTTGCCGATGTGTTTTTGGATTCGTGTTTTGCAAACATCTTGAAGATCATGCTTCTTGGCTTGTAGTTAATTTCTTTTGTTTATGTCGGCTTGAGAAGCCTTTTGGTCAGGATGTATTTTTGCACTTCATTATATTTGTATTCAAGTTGTAAAGCTATGAAAAGATGTATGCTATTTCATTTGACTTATGCACAGCTCTTATGGACTAATTAGATTTACATATATTGCTTCCGCACATGTAAGCCCCATATATTGTACTCTGTTGTGTGTGAATTTTGAAAGTTGGCCTTCGGTAATCCCGGATTACTGGCCATCATGGCACCATTCTACTAGGGGCGGAATGGGGTCGTGACAATTATGGACAAATGGCAAGCATACTAAGCTCTGAAATCACATGAAAGATGATGCCAAATCAACTAATCAAGACAAACATAGCATGTTAATGGACTTAAAGCTCAAAGCTAGCCGAAGGACTTACACCATGGCCATGTCTACCAAGCCCCAAAGAGCCAAAATGACCAAAACAGTCCCAAAGGACACCAAAACAAGGCTAGAACATGCATTGGATGGGTGGCAAAACATGCTACAAAGGCAAGTACAAAACAAGATGCATGCAAGGCCTAGAAGGGCAAATGCACTACGCCTCTTGCAACCAAACATGGCATGTTTTAGGCAAATAAAATCAGAGTTGTAACACATCAAAATAAGCCCCAAAACCTAATGAGAAGGTCTTCCAAAGACCAAATCATGGAGGCGCATGCAATGGTCTATTCTTAAGGTATGAAACACAAACTACCCCAAACATGGAATGGATGGTAAATGCAAGTGTGTGGCCATGGAACATGGATTGAAATGGCATGAGAAGTGTCCAAATCACTGAAATAAACCAAGGGAAGCATGCTAATGACTCACACACCCGAAGCTAACAAGCTAGAATGCAAAGAGGCTATATAAAGCGTGGCAAGCATGACCAAATCGACATCCAACAGAGCTTAAACATGTTAAAACATGACCAAAAACTTCACAAAGCTAAGCCAAAACATGCAAGCATGGTGGTCCAAATGCATGATGCATTTCTAGGCAAAATAGAGGAATGCAAGGCAAGTGTATGGTGCATGCAAGGCATGTCTAAACCAACTTGAAATAGAGGTATAACATGGCAAAACAAGGCCTAATACCTACTGAAATGAAGCTAAAACAAGCTAGGCATACAAGCCACAACACAAGCCATTTGTGCAAACATCAAAGACAACATGGAGAGGGGATGACCCTCTCCTATTTGGGACCTCAAAACCACCTCTTCACCACTGAAAATCCTCTGGATTTCAGTGGTAGAGAAGTCATGCAAAGCTCAAAGCAAGGGCCAAAATGGATGGCCTAAAACAAGGCCTAACAAGGCCTTGGAGGGGGGAAACAACCCCAAGCCTCAAAGAAACCTTAAACAAAATTCTTAAGCACAGAAAATCAGAACTTTTATCAGTTATAGTCGAAGTTTAAAAACAGATGTAAGGTAGGCAAAAAGCTTGTGCAAAAATGGGGAAACTAAAGCTAGAACACTCACCCTTGTAGACCTTCTTCAAGAACAATGGTCCAGCAGGTTTTTCTGATCAAAATCAGCTCAAGAACCTTAACAACAACCCTCTAATGCCTCAGCAACCCAAGGGTGGTGTAATGCTAGGTGTCCAAGTGCAAAAGTATGAACAAAACAACCTTATACACACACAAATATGCAAAGAGAGGGAGATATAGAGATAGATAGATACAACTCTTTCTAACCCTAATTTCAGAACCTCTGGAACCCTTGAGGAGGGAGGAGAAACTCCCTCTTTATAGAATTTCAAAATTGCAAAGCTTCTAAGAGAAGCTAAACAAGAGGCAAATCCCTCCATACACGTGTATGGAGGGGGTGTATTGTGGATGCCAGGTGTTACAGCTGGCATAAAATATCTGTCAAAAGCAAATGGAAAGGGGTCGACCAGCATAAATGGCCGATTGGCCAACAAAGGGGCCGGTCGACCAAACATAGTGCCGACCGGCCAAAACTCTTGGCCGATAGCAAGAAAACAGGGCCGGTGGCATCATGCCATGGCCGGTGAGGTGTGGGGATGACCAACAAGCCATTCCCTGCCCTCAGAAGTAAAAACACAAGTGTTTGGTGCATAACCAAACATAAAGCAAACAAGTCGAGAGGTCTTGAGGCAAGGCGCGCGACCGAAACCTCCGAGAACTTAAGACGAACACAAACATGGATGATCACCGAGTGTTCAAACGGTGATGTCCAAGTCTTGAGGACGGTCAAAAATGGGGTGTTTACAGGAGCATGCAAAGAATGACCAAACCAGCTATGGAAAGACTCATGACATGGCAAAACATCATCAAAAACATGCTGAAATGGACTCAACATAAGCTAAGATAACATGCTAAAGCAAGAAGCATATAAAGCTAGTTTATGGGATTGACACTACAAGTGTATCATACATGCATGCAGTGACAAAACCAATCCAAAACAGATCTAATGCATGGTAAAACATCACCGAAAACCTACTGAAATGGACTCAACACAAGCTAGGCAAACATGCTACTTTGATGAGCTACAAATGGGATTGCACTACACATACAAGATGCATGCAAAAGGTGACCAAACCAGCTATGGACAGAGCTAAGGAAGATCCTAAAAGTCACAAAAAAGGGCCTGAACCAAGCCTCAAAAATACAGAGAGGCATGCTCATTTGGAAGGCCAAAAATGCAAGCAAACAAAAACCAAAAGAGAGGGGGCCACCCCTTCTGATTTGAGGCCTCAAAACCACATGCCTACCACTGAAAATCCACTAGATTTCAGTGATTATAAGGCCAAACCAAGGCTAGCTCGGAGGCCTTAAGGCATGGCTCAAAACAAGGCCAAACAAGGCCAACAAGAGGGTTGAAGACCCTCAACAGCTAAAAGACCTTAAACAAACTTCAAAAGCACTTAAATACAAGACTTTTTTCAGTTGAAAGAAAGGCCTAAAACAATATGCAAGAATGGCCAAAATGAGGTACAAAAAAAGTGTTAAAAAAGGAAAGAAGCTCACCCTTGAAGATGAACTTCGAAACCAGTAACTTCAGGGGGTAAAACCTCACTTTCAGAGCTCAAGAAGTCTTCCCAAGAACCTCAATCCAAAGATGGTGGTGTATCTCTAAGTGTTGTAGTGTAAAAGTGCAAGGAAAATGGACTTCAAGGCACAAATCAACAACAATATAGAGAGAGATATATTTATTCTCAAAAATCTAAACCCCTGCTAAGGAGAGAGGCTCTCTCCTTATATAGAAGAAAAACAATGCAAAGCTTCTTCAAGAAGCTTGGCAAGAGCTTCATCCTTCCATACACGTGTATGGAGGGCAGATAAAAGGATTCCAGCTGGCTCAAAAGATCTGGAGTGAAACCTGCTGAGACTGGGGTGCTGCCAGCCATCAGGGATGGCCGGCAGTGGCTCATTGATGGCCGGCAAGCTCAATCAATGGCCGACAGCAACAAAGTGGGGGTCGGCAGTGCACCAAGAAACACATTCTGAAAGGACCAAGTCATGGTCCAAGAATGTGGCAGAAATGATACAGGGTCTGGAAAGCTCGAACCTGTGACATTCCGCCGCAAAAGTCGAATGCCCGACGAGCAATCGAACTTGTGTCCGGATGTACCTGCAAGCACAACCGAGTCTTGAGGACGGTCAAAAATGGAGTGTCTACACCTTAGTGCTAGGGGATTATAATGCAACTAGTACCCTTGTTTGAAATATCTCTCTTGCCACCGACGGTCTTGTACGGGTAGGTTTGTCTAATCGATTCCGGGTCGATTATTCCCTTGTTTTGTCAAGAACGTCATCTCTTGTATTATGTTGATGCTAGTACGCATCCCTTGAAGCTTTGAAAGACTTTGATAGATGAACTTGGTTCATCCCTTGATTTTGTACAAGCTATGATATGTATTGTTTTGATAAAGATCTCGGATATCATTCATTCAAACCTTTATTACTTATATCATGCACTGAGTATCCAAGCTCACCCTCTCCTTTATATATATGTAGGTGATGAGCAAGAAGGCAATGTCGCATAAGTTTTGTTGCAGCTTGTTTTGGATTCTCGCTTTGCTAACATCTTGAAGATTATGCTTCTTAGCTTTGATTCATGTCTTTTGCATATTTCGGCTTGAGAAACCTTTTGATCAAGATGTAATATGTACTTTATTTTGTCTTGTATTCGAGGTGTAAAACCATGATTAAGATGTATGAGATTTCGTTAGATCTATGCACTGCTCTTATGGACTATTTAGATTTAAATTTATTGCTTCCGCACATGTAAGCCCCATATGTATACTTTGATTGTGTGAAACTTTGTAAGTTGGCCTTTGGTAATCTTGAATTACTGGCCATCATGGCGTCATTCTACTAGTGGCGGAATGGGGTCGTGACATGCACTTATTTAGGACATCCCAAACAACCCCTTAATACTATTTATCATTTGTTATTTGTCAATATATCTTATAAAAAATTAACCAAAAAAAAATATTGAGTTCTATTATTTTAATCAATCAATATCAAATTGGACGTTAAACGTGTATGCAAATCATTTTTTAAAATATGATATCACAATGGAATTAACTTTAATTAATGTAATGATATTTTATATTGTGGTATATGTTACAAAAAAGTAATATTAATTTAAATTTAAAATAAAATATTAATTTAAATAATTTAGCCTTATCGTTCTATAAAAGTATTATATGAATACTTATATATATACTAAATTTAGTTAACTTGTTGATTTTGATAATTTTAGTTCTGTTGTGTTATAAAAATATAATTATTATATAATAATTTTATAAAATATATATTAAATTATAAGGTAGTAAAATAAACACTTACTTTGATATTAAAAATAATAGTTAATTTATAAAGATAGTTAGTAACGTGAAATTAAAAGTGATTCTAATTAATTTTCTTATTTTATATTTATTCGGATAATAAAAATACGTAGAATATAATTACACAAAATTTATTTAAAAGATTAAATATAAATATATTGTGATTGGATTAAGAATAAAATATATAAATTAATTATGTAGAGCATTGATTTTTTTGTTTAATATTCTTTTTAAATTATTCATGCATATTGTATAGAGCTATATAAAATTTAAATTAAATATAAATATTTTGTGATAAATAATTTCATGTTAAATAAAAAATTAAATATAAATTAATATTAAGACATCAATAAGATAGAAAATAAATAAAAAATAGAAAAGAAAATTAATTTGATCTGTGTGATGCACATAATTAAGCACGTTATGTCTTATTTATTTATATATCGTGATAATTTTTTTCAAATATCATATAATTAAATTATAATTATATATATGAAAAATAAGTATTTCTTAAATAAAATCCATATAAAATTTATTATTATAATTGAAATTGAGTTTGTATAAAACTTTATATGTAAACAGAAAAATAATGCTAATATGATTTTTTTATAATAAAAACAAAATAGAATGTGCCACTTAAAAAAAAATCAAAAACTACTTGTATATATATGATTTATTTTAGGGATTTTTTTTAAGACTCCTGATATTAAGATTTCATAAAATAAAGAACATATAATATTTTCATAATAGTTAAGGTCCTTCAACATTTTTATAGAGAAAATTCAACTCAGATACATTTTGCCCAACTTAGAAAAATTTCGGCCTAACTCATAGAAATTTTAATTTTTACAGAGAAATTTTTCTGATTTCACATAAAAATTTCGATATTTCTCTATGATCATACCAGAAATTTTTTGAAATTTATTTGAGTTAAGTCCAAAATTTATCTGAGTCAGATAAAATTTCTTTGAGTCAAATTTTCTCTATGAAATTGTTTATAAAAAAAAAATATTAAATCTCTCATACTGTATAACATTACAAAAGGATGTTTGACTAATTTTCCTCTTTATCTTATCTTGTAATTATTCATCTTTACTTTCACATATCATCATCATCAGCATTCTCCGGCACCGCTAACTGTTCACCAAAAAATGTATATATATATATATATATATGATCTACGTTTGGTAACTGGGATTCTTTTAGTTAATTAATGATTAAGTTATACACTAAAGTTAAATTATCAAATAAATAATATATTAAAAAATTAATAAAATAAAATATCACATCTAAATAATAATTATTCACTTTTTTTTCTTATAAAAATTATAAAAAAAAATAACAAAATAACAAAATAAGGTCTCGTTTGGGAATAAGCTTTTTTAGTAACTTTTTGATTTTTTAGTTAAAATACGATGTAAAAAAATTAATATGTTTGGGGTGATTTTTTAATTTTTTACGAAAAGATATGTAAAAAATAGAAATAAAATGAAATATTTGATTTTTTAGTATAGGCTATTATTTTTTAATTTTTTTAAAATAATTTTTTGACTAAAACAATTACTTGTCAAATGAGGCCTAAGTCAATAAAAAAAAAAAAACTTTTAATCACAAGCTAAGATAAATAAAAAGTAAAAAACTATTACCAACTGACAACTTAATAAAATTGTTGCTGAAAAATTCACCGGCATAAAAATATAAAAATAAAAAGCGCCGACTATAAAATAGCAATGGGAGGACAAACACGTGAATAGATAAACAAATATGTAATCGGTGGTATGATATTTTTAAGTTGTTGACAAATAATGGCCTGTGTTTCGCGTGGAGTTTTAATTATGATTTTATATCATATTTGAGTTGTATTTAGATAGAGTTTTCAAAATACATTTTTACATTTATTGCCTTTTATGTTTTCTATTTTTTTTCATTTTCTATTTATTTGATTAATTAAAATTAAAATTAATTTCATTACTTATGGATAAAAATTTGAATTTTAAAATTCCTCCATATAGATAAACATATAAAAACTGAAAATTAATTTTATAGTCTACAAATAAATATAAAAATTAAACAATTAATTTAATAACTTATAGATAATTTAAAAATTATTCCCATAAATAAACATATAAAAGTTGATAAACAACTTATAAAAATTAATTTTATGGCCTACAAACAAAGATAAAGATTAAATATTAAGCAATTAATTTCATAACTTATAAATAATTTAAAATTATTCCCATAAACAAACATATAAAAGTTGATAAATAACTTATAAAAATTAATTTCATGGCCTACAAATAAAGATAAAAATTAAATAATTGATTTTAAAAAAATGAAATTATTCCTTTTTTCCCCCCTTTCATTTTGTACTTTAGTTAATTTCATTTTAGATAAATATATAAAAATTCATAAATAATTTATGAAAATTTATTTCATGAGCTATAGATAAAGATAAAAATTAAAAAAAAAATATTTTAGAAAATTAATTTCATGACTTATAGATAAATAAACATATAAAAATTGATAAATAATTCATAAAGATTAATTTCATGGCCTACAGATAAAGATAAATGTTAAATAATTGATTTACAAAAAATTAAAATAATAAAATTTAGATAAAGATATGATTTGTTCATCTATATATTTATCAAAAACATATATATCTAAATCTTTATTTTGATTTACTCATATTTTTTTCTCCTTCTATCACATATTATCTTTTTTTATTTTAAATTTTTTATCTTATGAAATGACCTTATCTATAACTTCTTATCTCCTATTAAATTCTTAACCATTTCTTGATAATTTTTATTATTCGTTATTATCTACCAAGTGATAAAGATTAAAAAAAAATTATTGGTTCTGAATGAGAACATTATTATTAATGAAATTGGTTGACTTTGAATGAGAATCCTCCATATAGATTAAAATAATTGATTTACAAAAAATTAAAATAATAAAATTTATATGAAGATATGATTTGTTAATTTATGTATCTATCAAAAACATATATATCTAAATCTTTATTTTGATTTACTTATATTTTTTTTCTCCTTCTATCACATATTATCTTTTTTTTATTTTAAATTTTTTATCTTATGAAATGCCCTTGTCTATAACTTCTTATCTCCTATTAAATTCTTAACCATTTCTTGATAATTTTTATTATTCATTATTATCTACCAAGTGATAAAGATTAAAAAAAAAATTATTGTCTTTGAATGAGAAGATTATTAATAATAAAATTGGTTGACTTTGAATGAGAATCCTCAATATGGATAAACATATAAAAACTAAAAATTAATTTTATAGTCTACAGATAAAGATAAAAATTAAACGATTAATTTAAAAAAATTAATGTAACAACCCTCGTACTGATTACCGATTAATTACTGATTCTTACTGAATTAGCCACTGATTACTGTTAAACCACTGAATTATACACTGATTACTGCTAAACTGAACTGATAATGACTGATAATTGAATGAATTGAGTTACTGAATAAACTGATTGAAATCGAAACTGAAAGTGAATAAGCTTATTTATTGAATCGCATATTGCATCTGTTTGATTTATCGATTATCTGTTTGTGTTATGAGTTTAAACTACTAATTGAAGGCCTTATCGGCGGCCGAACTGAAAACCGTTTAGTGTTCCATGATCAGTAGAATATTTCTGATTTTATGGTATATTTAATTGAAAATCGATTAGGAATGATTAAACTAGATTAAAATGAGTTAATTGCCAAGTTCAACTTAATTACTAAATTGCCCCCTTAGTGGACCTTTTGTTTAAACAATTATAATGAGCCTTATTACATGTTGAGCATCATTTCATCAGCCCCTATTCTTACTCATAGCCGAAATTACATAGAGAGAGTGAGAGAGGGTTAAATTCATCTTGTTCTTGATGATTTGTTTGGTGACTTGAAGTAAATTGAAGTGTGTTGCATGATTGGGCTTCTAGGCTTAAATTACAAGACTTAGGTAAGAAAATCACCATCTTCTTGTTATGTTTTAAGCACCATCTTGCATGCATCATGGTTATGGAGAAGTAAATCATGAATTTGCTCATAAATTGTGAATTGGGGCTCAAATGTTACATGCATGTTTATATTGAGGTATTTAGAGTTGATTTCATGGTTAATGGTCACATGCATGCCCATATTTGTGTAAGAATCCATGATTGATTGTACATGCATGTCCATGTTTAAGCCATAGTCCATGTTTCCAGTTTGTTTTCCAGCTATTAAGCTCAATTGAACAAGATTTGAAGCTGAAAATTGATTTAAAGACCATGCATTGCATGTTTGCAAAGTGTTCTTGAAAATGGGTTGAAAATGGCTTTAATTGACCAACTCTTGGCCCTTGCATGTGTAAATTGGCTTTTGAAACTTGTTGTATATTGAATGTGGATGTATTTTCCAGAATTTGGGGCCAAGAGGTTGAGTTTTGGGTGTTTGAATGCTTAGTTCGAACTTGGGAGACAAATCTGGAAATCCCAGATTTGGCTTCCTCGCTCGAGCGAAGAATTCCTAGCTCGAGCGAGCCCTTTGGTTTTGGATGCTCGCTCGAGCGAGAATCGAGCGTGGTATCGCGCGTAAAAATCGAGCATCCAGTATTTTCACTGTTCATCAGCTCGCTCGAGCGAAGGGAGGCTCGCTCGAGCGAAGCGCCTATTTTCAGCAACTTTTGAAATATGCCTTCTAACTGTATTTTTGCATCCTCATCTCATTCTAGGCATTCTTAGACCTAGTTTAAGACATCTTAATGAGGATTTAGATGTAGAACACACCGGGGCAAATTAGGGATTAAGTTATCATCTTTCCCAACTGTGTAGCTTAGTGTGTGTTCAATCTGTTAACTGTGTAGGGTTGGCTATCCAAGGAGACGCTCTAGCTTACTGTAACCCAGAACTCTGTGAGTAACAACTGTGTAAAGATATGTTCAAAAATGACTATCTTCTGAACTGTTTATTTATTGAACTGCTTATTTACTGAACTGTTTACTGAACTGTTTACTGTTTGTTTACTGAACTGAACTGTTTACTGAACTGTTTACTGTTTACTGAACTGAACTGAACTGTTTACTGAACTGTTTACTGTTTGTATACTGAATTGAACTGTTTACTGAACTGTTTACTGTATACTGAACTGAACTGTTTACTGTATACTGAACTGAACTGTTCACTGAACTGGATTGTTTACTGAATGAATGTATGTCCTATATTTTGAACCGTACTGTGGCATCCTTGGCACCTACTGTTTACTGATATGATGGCCATTTTCTGATATGGAGCAATGTGCTGCACGGAGCGAAGTGCTACACTGTGAGCCACCTCTAGAATCTACGGAGCTAAGTGCTACAGTGGGAGCCACCTCTCGAATCTGTGCGAGACACCTCTTGAATCCACAAGTACTGTACTGTTTCCTGAAATGGTACAGTTACTGTTACTGTACTGTTATTGTTGGCCATCATTTACTGTTTGGTCTGTTAAGACCCGGTCTTTTAAGACCTACTGTTTACTGTACTGTTATGCCAATGGATGTACCACATATGACTGAATAACTGTTCTGACTGAAAGACTGAAATACTGTTTAAATGAACTGTTTTCATTACTGTAAGGACATTACATTCTTAACCTCTTTATACATCGTGTTATTCACTGGGCTTTAGCTCACTGCTCATATATATATGTAGGTGATCAGGTACCGGACTGTTGCTAGAGGCGTCAGGGTAACTTCAGTTTTGTCAAGCCAACCACTGTGCCTCACCGCGAGGTTCCTGAACTGTCCAAGCTTGGGCTTGGGGGTGTTTTAACTTCCCCTGTCCGTCTCTGTATCTGATCTGTATTACTGTATAGACTGATAGCACTGTACTGCACCGTTTACTGTAATGTCACTAGGGATTGGATCCTGTTCTGATTGATTGTAACATGGTGTACTGTTTTGTACTGAATGCATATGTATATGTATGGAAAAGTCTTTTTGCATACAGACTGTCACAGCTCATTGGACATTGTTTTATTACTGTATTGGCTTCCGCCAGGCCCTGTACTCTGTTTTACTGTATTACTGTTCAGCAGGCCTTCGGTAATCACGGATTACTGCCCGGTTACGGTGCCTAACCCATAGGGCCGGGTTTGGGTCGTGACAATTAATTTCATATTTTAAATTAATTTCATAACTTATAGATAATTTAAATTTTTTTTCCCATAAATAAAAATATAAAAGTTGATAAATAACTTATAAAAAATAATTTCATGGCCTACAAATAAAAATAAAGATTAAATAATTGATTTTAAAAAAAAAAACGAAATTACTCCCTTTTTTTTCATTTTTCTTTGTACTTTAATTAATTTCATTTTAGATAAACATATAAAAATTCATAAATAATTTATGAAAATTTATTTCATGACCTAGAGATAAAGATAAAAATTTTAAAAATTATTTAAAAAAATTAATTTCATGACTTATAGATAAATAAACATATAAAAATTGATAAAAAATTTATAAAGATTAATTTCATGGCGTATAAATAGAGATAAATATTAAATAATTGATTTACAAAAAACTAAAATAATAAAATTTAGATAAAAATATTATTTGTTAATCTATATATCTATCAAATAAATATATATATATATCTAAATCTTTATTTTGATTTATCCATTTTTTTTTTCCTTCTACCCCATATTATTTTTTTTATTTTAAATTTTTTATCTTATGAAATGCCCTTATCTATAACTTCTTATCTCCTATTAAATTCTTAACCTTCTCTTGATAATTTTTATTATTCGTTATTATCTACCAAGTGATAAAGATTAAAAAAAAATTTATTGGCTCTGAATGATAAAAGTATTAATAATGAAATAGGTTGACTCTGAATAAGAAGAGTATTAATAATGAAATAATGAGGGCTGCATAGGATAAAGCAACACAAAAATCTCACAAAACTAATTTTCGTCACTATATTTATACAAGGTAATAATTTGATATTCTTTCTATTAATTATTAAAAATAATTTACATTAGATCATTGTTATGTTATTTTATTTTATTTTATTTTTTATAAGGCTGTCATTCGTTATAGTATTGCTTCAATTCCATCTCTAAATTCTCTCTTTGAAATTTTTGTTTTTTTCAATAATAAAGTTTAGAATCAATTTTTTTATCAAATTTGTTTTCTTTATTTTATTGAAGGATCGAAACGAGTAAAACTTTTATATGATATATGAAATTAATGAATATAATACAAAGATGATAGGGAATGACTACATATTTGTCAATATCTCTATGTTATTATTAGTTGATTTGCTAGATTATACTATCAATTTAGAGTCCATATGATTTAATTCAATGTCCATTAATTTATTTGTATTTGATCATTTTTTCGTTGAGTAACCTATATAATTTTTTTTGATATATAATGATTAAAGTTATTATTTGTTATATTTCTTCAAGTACAATTCAAATAATTTTTCATCATTTTTTTATAAATAAAATGGATTAAAACTATTTTCTTCAATAATTTTTAAAATCTTACAAAATTCTTATCTTGATTAATTTTTTAAAAACGATGTAGGAACTATGCAAGTATTATTTAAACTATAGAGAATGATTTATACTTTGATATAATATGCATATGTCATTGATAGAGGAAATCAAAGATAGAGAGTTGTTAACATAATCAATTAATGATTTGTTTGAGAAGTTCTTTTTATGAGTGAGGCAACAAACTTATATTAAATTTTTTTAAAAACTACTTATAAAGTATAATTAAAAGTTGATATTTATTCATAATTTGATCCCACAATAATAATATACACCACTGATTTAAAAGTCCAAGTAAATTTATGATAACTTTTCTGAATTTATAGAATTTTTCTCTTTTAATGTTTTGTTTAGTTTGATACAAGTTATTTATGTTATTAAGTAATTGTGATACTATTATTCTCAACAATTTTTATAATTAATAATTTTTTATGCATAGACGTAATTTAAGATTAAAATGATTTATTTATCACACAAAATATATATAGTTTATTTTTTCCGTACATCGCAGGGGTTACCGCTAGTTTGGTTTATTCAAACGTCCGACCGGTTGGCCGGAACAGTGTTCGTTTTTTTTTTTTTTGGTAATTGGTACTTGTTTTTTTTTTATATATTTTAATAAAAATTATTTTCCAATTTTTTTTTAAAAAATAGTGAGCTTTCAATAGAATTTGAGTTTTGTATTTAGTTATGAGTTGTTAGTTTTTAAATCGAATATCATATGTCACGTCAAAAATTCCGAACTCAATTCAAAACTCAATTTAAAATTCTTTTTAAAACTTATAACCAAACAAATTTTCCACACTCAAATCATAATTTTAAAACTCACAAACTCAAAATACAACTCTATTCTTAAATCATATTTCTAAAACTCTACCAAACGCTACCATGATTTTTTGGCAACTTTAATTCAAAATTAAAATGGGAGACCCAACTGTCGGTTGATGTCGGTCTAAGTAGTTTTGTATTATCTTAAGTGAGAAAGTTGCAATACAAAAAATAATGAATTAAAACCATTAGGTTATGAATGAGAATTGTCTCATAAAGTGGATATCAATAAAAGTTATGTTTATAGTCTTGGTTTAGACTAGCCTAGACTTGTGTATGTGCATATGTTAGACTTAGGTCAAGTTTGGCTACTACAAAATAATCAATCTTTTTATCTTTTTTCAACCACATCACCTCTCTACTTTTCTGCACATCTTTTCACAAAAAAATAAAAAGTGTACTTATTTAGGTCATCCCAAACAACCCCTTAATCTTGGGTATAGGTCAAGTTGTGCTATACTAGACTAGGCTTGTCTTGTGCATATGTTTTAGACTGTATTTTGATCCGGTTGTGACCCAACACCTGTATCTGTTTTGCGACTCATTTAGTTGGATTATTTAAATAGCATTATACATAATGCAATTGAGGTTTTCAACGTATGTAACTCTCATATTTTGATGATGGAGTTGATAACCATATTTGTGGCCATGACTTTTTAACCTTTATAACCCTAGTCCTAATGGCTAGAGTTGATGGTCTTGAATAATGGCAATTTGATGACCCTATTGATGTTAGTTTTTATGGCTAAGGTTCTCCCCTACAAGCATAAATAGAGGCTTTCTTCCATTTTTTGAGAGACTTTTTTTTTTTTTTGGAAAATGAGATGGTGTTTTAAGATAATAAAGTTGGAAATGATTTTTATACAAAATATTTCTTTTCCTATTTTCTTTGCTAACCCCTTTTTTGGTTTCTATTATCGAGATAGTGCTACAATTCTCAAGTTTGCCGAAATTATTTAAAACGTGCTTTTATGTTAGCTAGTTTCGACCGTTGTATATTGGGAGATAGGTATCGGCGTACCTCCAACATCCATTGGGAAGCGGTAAATCTGTTTTAAGAAAATTATAGTTACACCGACTTCAGTTTATGTTTCTTATCTTTTGTTCTTCAAACTTTTAGATTTAAACTATTTATTGTATATTATTTTGTATGTCTATGTAAATCCATCTTTTAATATTTTTCATGATATAATCTAGTTCATTCCTATATTTTTAGTTTTGTAGTTTATTATGTATTGCATTATTTAATTTAAAAACATTCATTTTGTCATTTCTATTTAATATATTTTTCTAGTATTGTTATGAAAAACTATCAACAAAAATTATCGTTATCATTTTAAAAAAAAATTTAATAAAGTTTGGGACAATTGTTTCACAACTTTAAAATTTGTAATTATTGTTTTCCTTTTAAATATAACCCTTTATTGTTTAAATTTGTATCAATTCCGTCCATATGTGCATTTTTATTAATTATAACTAATCAGTAAAAGTTATTTTTGCATTTTGATTATGTATTTTCATTCTATTATATAACGCATACAAATTAAAATATTTTCGAAACTTTTTGTCATGGAATTATTTTTTAAATAATGTCTGTATCATCAACTATTAATAATTGTTAATATTTTTGAATTTAACTAATCGTTCTTAATTACCAAACAAACTTATATGTGAACTTGCAAAATACGACATTTGCATCCCTTTGCTAATACTACATATGCCTCCTCTATACGTTTGATAAATGCTGAGTCATTTTTACTTTGTCTATTTATTTAATTTATATACATGAAAGTAATTCGAGCTCTCATGGTATAATAGCCCCTTAAATTGATTTTTTGAGAAGCTTGTGGATATAGATTGTCAATTAAGTTGCCAAAAATATGAAAAATAAGTTTTGGCACTTGCTTTTACTTGAACATACTTAATTTTTTACTAAACGAGTAGAGTAGAGTAGATACAAAATTCACTTGTAAATATTTTTTGTCTAAGCATATGTCATTTATGCTTATGTGAATCTGACAAAATTTGTATGTGAATTTTTTTTGTTGTGTTAACCAATTTTGCGCAATTGTTTCCTCAATAAAATTATTGTTTTAATTTGTTTTTGTTGTATGTGTAATTAAAAATTTAGAGATTCAAATAGGTTCTAGAACAAGTTTGAAATATTTGAAAAGGATTAAATATAAAAAAGGAAAAAAAAAAAGTGCGCATATTTGGGTGAGTAACATACTCTTCTCTTTTCTTTTTTTTTTTTAATAATTTTTTGATAACTTTTTTAATTTTGTAAAAAGTCCACAAAAATTATTAAAATAACATATCCTCAAACAACTTCCAACATATTTATATGACAAATTTTGTACTAATAACATTTTACAATAGGGGCTGTGGCAAAAATTCAAATTCATTCTAAATTATATTCTATTAAAAAAAAAAAAAGGGTAAAAGAAGCAAAAATATCGTGAGCATTGACAGACAATAAACCAAATTACATGTATGTATGGTCATGTTTGTTTGAATGGATTAAATAAGGGATTGTAATCTATCGAACTATTAATATTGAGATATATAGTCCTTAAACTATTTGATTAGAAATTATGTGTATCCTATGTTTGTTTAACTACGAGATTAGATGTTAGGAAATAACTATTCGATTGAATCTTATATTTGTTTGGGACATTAAAAAGAATGATAAATTCTCAAAGACTATATTGCCCTTTTCAATTATTTACTAAATAATAGGAATATTAAATATGTGTCATAAATTTTATTTATTTTTTTGACTAGAACTTTATAAAAATTAAATAAATAGAACACTAATAAAAATTACATAAATTTATTTTAATTTTTAGTTAAGATTTTGAAATTTCGCATAATTAATACCATCAATGCTATTCACCCAAAATAATACCATCAATGCGCTACATTTGAATGTTTTTTTAAGCTCCATAATATTATGTCAAGGCAAACCCAATACTAACCTGTACTAATGTTGGAATACCATTTCAGAAATATAAGAGGTAAATATATATTTTTTCCTGAGGAATAGAACAACATAATTACATGATAGAATTATTTTGCTTCCTTAGGTCTTGTTTGGCAATATCACATTTTAGTCAAAAAATCAAAAAGTCATTATAAGTTATCACATCACTCTCTATATTTTTTTTGCACATCTTTTTGTAAAAAGTTAAAAAATTACTAAAATAACCTGCTTTCAAATGAGACTTCACAAGGTGAGTAACATGTCCAGAGAAATACATGACAAAATTATATAAAAAATAACGATGAAAAAGTTGTTAAATAGTATAGGATAAAAAATGTGCATTTACTACCTAATCCCATAAGAATAATTATCTTGTATTTTGTATCAAAAATATTAGAGATCTCAAAAATTTTACCAAAAGTTCTACTAAATGTCTTACATGGGTGTGAAACCATATATGAAATAATTAAAATGAGGCTGAATAACTAGTAAAATAAATTTTGTACATAGTTACAAGTTTTATGTAATTACATACATTATCGTTTTTTGCCTTCTTCCGTTGCAATTGCTTACGAACTAGTGTAGTTGAGATGGTAACACCCTGTGAATAACTATATTCCCCAAATAGTACAAACTCAAACACAGATGACTTGCGTTTAGTAGATGTATCGATTTCGAATTGACCACGACCCCATCCTTAGCCCCTACCTCGTGTGTTAGTCTTGAGTTTAGGTTCCATTAAAAGTGTACTATCTGGACTAATTAACTCCCTCAACTTCTTCAGAAGGATCACTTGTTGTGTCTCGTCAATCGTTTGGAATTTCTCAATAAAAAAACCAATCTCTGTTTTGCAATCCAACTTCACAAAAGCACTTTCTGAAACTGGAAGCATATCTAACTTCCTTCGATGAGGATTTATGCATGAGAGGGAAATCGGTCGACCTTGTTGAAAATACTTAGCTATTTCATGTGCACATGGCGACCCATGTGTACGTCACAAAATGCAACCACATGTAGTAACATCTATTCCCACACTATTCAATCTCTTTGACTCTACCAATATTTTGCCCAAACTACAAATTGAAATAAAACTACGTAACTCAGTGAACTCAGTAGGTGTGTAATTGTGTTGGACTATAATCAAACTCTGTTGAAATGAGGTTTTAATGTCTGCATGCTGCAACTCTGACAAATTGTGTATTTTGGTCCAATATGTTTCAAAACTGCCTTGACTTGATCCAAGTTGCCTATTCAATTTAGCATGAGAACTCTCCACCCTACGAGTATGTATATTTTGGTATTTAATATAAAAATCAAAAAATTATAGCAATTCATAAATGTAATGACCATAATTTACCTGTTTGTAGTAGTATTTCCGAAATGCATACTACTGTCTGTCCAAGCTACAACAAATTTTTCCTTGTATGGCTCTAACCAATTGGTAGTAACATACTTAATAGCTTGAGGATACGTACTAAATTCGGTATTCAGATTGGAAAATTGTTCATTGAATTCTGTTTCTATTCTAACCAATACCAAAGCACTCCAACTATGCATGAACTTATCTCATTTTCTTTTGCCTTAAAAACATTCTTGCACTTCATCAGAACATTCTTTCTAATACGCCATCTACATAAAAGATTAGTGGCCATAAGTAGAACTTTTGATATGCCTTTCATCAAAGCCAACTCTCTATTTGTAATAATGACTTTTGGAAAAGCAATATTCTCCGTAACAATATGCAATACGCCTAAAGCCCGCGTATAGTTGTCCTCTCGTTCATGACTAAGATAAGCAAAAGGAACTGAAAATGTAAAGTTCGTTAATGTTACCCCAACAATCTCTAAGAAAGGGAGTTGATACCTATTAGTCTTATATGTGCAATCCATAATCAACACATGTGGAAATGTACGTAACAACTCCAAACTAACCGGGTGTGCCCAGAACAAGTCAGTCACCATCTCTCTATCATCACATTGATGCCACTCAACATAAGTTTGAATCGACAATTGCCCCAATAGTTGTTACATCTGTGATCTTCCCACCCTCTATACTACTCGATGTCGATGACGTGCGTTGTAAATTGTCTTCATTATTGTCGCATTAAAGGCATCCATTTGTTTCAATGTAACCAATATCTTTTTTGGTCACACCATACTCTTTGACATGTCAACTAATAAGGATGTTTCCACCTTAAATAATCTGCCAGCAAATAAGTGCCCTTCAAGATGTTCAGCAAACTGATGATTATACACTCTGCATAAGACATGCAACATCCACTCATCATTTGTAGGTAATTTTTCCTCCCTTAATAATGAACATCCACACTTTTTAAAACCTGTTAACCTTAATCGTTCCCCCCTTGATCTTCCTGTTATCTCTATAGTAACTACTTCTTTCACAAGCAAGGGTAAGTCTTGGTTTTCTGCCATTACCTCTCGCATCTGATGTCTTTACAACAATGGCAAATCTAGTCTTCCTCCCAACTTCAAAAGCCTATTTAATTAATACTTGACGACTACTAAAAATCTAAACATAATAAATATATTTATACGTCAAATTATTAATAAAACTCAATACAAATTAAAAATAAGAAAGAATCGTATTTATAAAAAAACTTAACAAATCTCGTCTGTGATGAATTCATGACTGGAGTCCACTAATAATGCTGTACTTACATTGTTGCCATGAGTATAAGTATAATCCTTCCAAAAAAAAAAAAAGAGAATGAAACTGAACATACATGGCAATGAGTAGCCAAACAAATTTAAAAAGTCCGGCTTTCTATTACTAGAAATGTATCTTTTATTCGATAATTGGATAACAGACTTATATTTTTTGTTTGGCAATTTGATATCGAACTATGTTATTTTGTTCGATTTCGAAATACTGAACAAAAGTCGAAGACCAGCCTAGAAAATCGAAACAAAAACCTACCAAACAAATTAAAAAACTCACAATTTCACTTTTTATTTATTTTTATGGTTCTTCACCACCGTTTTTTCATCTATTGCTTTCTTTGATGATCAAAACACTACAATTCTTATTTTTTTCAAAAGAGATGTGTAAGAGAAAAGAAAAGTTGAGAAAGGAAAAAGAGGAGTAGGGATTACAGACCAAGGGGTGTAAGGAGATAATCAAATATATTTAATTTTAATGTTTTGTCCTTAAAAGTAATTTCACACATAGATAAAATTGGAAGAAAAAAAAAGGTGATTATACTTACACCACTATTTAACCTCTTTACACCCTCCATCTCATTACACCACTAAAAAAATGTAATTCTTATTACACCCCCAATATATTACAAAAACTAACTCTAAATTAACTATTTCATCTCTTTACACCGCTAATTTTGGTAACACGGTGCTAAACGATTTACATTATTTCGGTGTTATGCTGCCGGAAAAATAGACCTCTCTAACATTTTGTTGCTATACATTTACAGAGACACTTTCTTCCAAGTAATGATTTTTTAATTTGTGGGCCTGTTCGGTAGTTGTAGACACCCCATTTTTGACTGCCCTCAAGACTTGGGCGCTACTGATGGTTTGCTCGGTGATGAGAACTGTGCAGGGGAAAAGTTCAGTTTCTTCAGCAAGGAGAGAGACAAATCTTAACTTCACGCCCCATTGTGGACCAAAGTTATTTTGGATGGTTTTGAGACCTTAAAACCCTCTCTTTCAAAACATTTTTGAAATAAAATTCTCACGATGTTCCGACGCTCGCATTTCGGTAAATGGTGCGCTTCTCGGTAAACCGAGCAAGGACAAAGTGGAGATGAATGAAAGAGAGATGAAATCTTTGAAAAATCCTTCAAAACACCTTACTTAGGGGTTTGAAGTTGAAAAGAAGAGGAGAAGAGGGGAGAAACCAAGTTAGAGAAGAGGTTCGGCATGAATCCGGGTAGAAGAGAGTCGAGCAGTCCTCGCTGAATTGAGCTTATTCATCTACATACTTGGATTTTAGCTATGAGGCCACCATCATTGAAAAGAAGACTTCCGGGGCTTCATTTTGCACTCAAGAATCTCTCAAAGCCAAGTCCGGGTGGGGGAGATATGGTTCGTTGAAGTAGGGGATCAGTCCGGTTGGATCGAATCTGCGCGGCTTCACCAAAAAGGGCATAACTTTTTGCACAGAAGGAATTTTAATACAAGGTTTGCGCCATTGGAAAGCTAACTTCCGGGGCTTCAATCTGGACATCCACCGGCACTTTTTGACCTCATCAGCCACCCATCGGCACTCTATTTAGCCGACCGGCCAGTACAAATTGCAGGTCGGTAATTTATTGTGCCGACCGGCAATTTATTTGGCCGATGACCTCTTTTCATGGCCGATTTGACCCTTTTGACTCTTACAGGCATGGTGCATGCCAGCTGTGCCAGCTGGAGTGCACAGACCCGACCCCCCATGCACATGTGTGGTTGTTTTGCACCTTTCCACCATTTTGGCCCCAAACCCCTTCTAGAAGGAAGACCCCTTTGGCCAAGCTTCTTGGAGAAGCTTGGCCAGCTGTATTAGCTCCCTCTAGAAGCCTTGCACCCCCCCTTGAACCCCTTTGGCCCCTTTGACCCTTTCCCTTTACTTAGCTTGTAAGTTAAGTGTTTTCCTTGGCTTATATAAGCACCTCTCCTCTCCCTTTGTCTAGGTTGGAGCTCTTGAACCAAAAACCAAAGCATATATATCTATACATCTGATATATACACCCTCTCTCTCTATATTTCCCTCTCTCTCATACCTTGTGTGTGTTTCTAGGCCTTAAAAGTGCATTTTAACCTCATTTTTGCACTAATACACACACCATTACACCTTGCTCTGAGATTGAGAGGCTTGGAAGGTTCATTCTTGAGTTTTTGGGTTGGTTTTGATCAGAAGAAGGTGGCTGGAGTGGCTGTTCTTCAAGTGTTCTTCAAGGGTGAGTTAGTTGCTTTATATTCTCCAATCTTGCACTAGCTTTTAGCCCTATTTGCTTGCTGTTTTGAGCTCCGACCAAAACTGAAAATATAATTTTTTTGAGCTATATTCCATGTTTCATTAAGGGCTCATTGCAGTTTGAAGCTTCTTTTTGGCACTTGCTTCATTATCCTCTTGAATGCCATTATTTTGCATGATATTTTTAGCCTATGTGTGATCTGTTTTGGAGCATTTCATAAACTGTAGATAGGCTTATTTTGAGCCCTTATTCAACATTGAAGAAGGGCTCAACACTGTTGGGGACCTCCATGTGTCACTTGCCATTGTACCCCTCTTTGGTCCCCATTTTTGCATGATTTATTAGCTTATTAAGATTCTGTTTTTAGACCTTGATCAGAGCTGAAAGTGGCCATATTTTGACCCCCTTGTCATGTTTCATTAAGGTTCTTTTGCTGTTTGATGAATATTTTGTATACTTTGTGTTATAGCCTCTTTTGAGCCTCATCTTGCATGACATTTTGAGTGTGTTTGTATACTGTTTTGGGGGCTTCCATAAACTGTAAGTAGTCATATTTTTGGTCCCTCTTCAGTGTTGTAGAAGGGTATTTTTCTGTTTGGGCTTTGCATCTACCACTTGCTTCCTTGCCTCCCTTGCGGAGCCATTTTTGTATGCTAATTTAGTCCCACTTGTGCTTACTGTTTGGCCATGCTTTGGACTGTAAAAATGCTTATTTTGGGGCTGCCTTTCTTCTGTCTTCTCATTCCATATACCAATTATGCATGCTTTGTATAGCTGTAAGCCATTTCATGTACCTAGTTTTGCATTTCGGGAGAGATTCCATGCATCGGGTGTCATTTCGCCTTGTTTCGGGGCTATTATCCCCCCTCATCTTGCTACTGATTTTTGCATGTTTGCATATCATATTCCATGTCTTTGCCATGTCTCATTAGAGTGGCATTTCGGTGCCTGAGGGTCGGTCCTCGGTTTGCGTGCACGCGTGCCCGCATTTCGTGTTGTCTTGTTTTCATCTGATGGCCACTGATATGAGTGTGGCTGAGGTCAACTTGTATTGGTGTAAGCCCATTTTGCATTGTGTATGCCATGTTTCAATGCGTTGTGCATGTTATGTTGTTAGCATTGTGTGTGCCATGTAGTTGCATTGCATGTTTATATGTTTGCATGCCCATGTTGCATACTAGATCACATGCCTAGGTTGCATTGCATTGGCATGCGTGCCTTGCCTCTTGATCAAGTGATAGAGGTTAGGCTTTATGTGTTTGTTTGGTTTGCATGACATTTGAAATCAAAGTGCATACTTGGTTTCTTGGGCCATCACGCATCGAAATGCGCAATTGGTGGTCCGGGGATCAAAGAACATACCCCTTTGAGTCAAAATCATGATAAAGGAGTGTGTCCATGCACACATTTGCTTGAAATTCTATGCCATGCACTATCTGTCCTCTGTTGCTGTCAAAATTGTCTTCTGCAGGAATTTTCTGCCGACCGACAACATACAGTGCCGACCGGTCATTGGTGAATGGCCGATATCTTCATCAGCAGCCGGTGGCATTTTCCTGTGGCCGATGGCCATCCCTCCCAGCCGATGATGTTCTGCAATGCTCATAGAAGGTTCTCTGGGACTTAGACAGTTTTCAGAGAAGAAAGGCAGTGAAAACAGGGGCAGTAGTGGCATGGTACGGGTTTCCGAGCAAGATGGATCGAGCATGCATCATTCGCGCATCCCGAGGCAGGGCTGAGGCCATCTCTATTCTGCATTTTGTTATTTAATTAAGGGTCTGTAATAATTAATTAGCTAGGATAGTTGATTTGTTATTTGGCCTGTATATTCTTTCGGTCCCTCCGAGTGAGGGCGTATTTGTAATAAGTGTGCGTGAGTGTGTGTATGTCTTCCAACCCCACGTCTTTCTTCCCTTTTATTTACCTGCTTATGATGGTAGATTAGGGCATATTTGAATTAGCATACCTTATGCTGTGCATGCGTGCATCCATACATTTGTTATACATACATCGGGCTCGGCGCATCATGCTAACTGCATTGTATTTCAATTTCCAAATCGAATACATGTTACTTGTAGCATTTCACCTGCCATTTTTAGGGTTAGCCGAGCCTACTCTAAACTGCATCTTCGCATGTGTTGCATTAGCCATTTAACATGAACTAGGACATGCATGCTTGCTAACTAGTTTACTGTTTTGGCGCGGAGTACGATGTAAGTATTTTCGCTTTAGCATATCGCATGCGTGTGAATGTTGCCATGACAGTATGCTTACCATGTGGTAAATGCTTATATGAGATAAACTGTTTGAATGCCTGTGGGTGGAGGTTGGATTGTTTGAGTTGGGAAAACTCATTGAAATCCGTGTTTTAGCCTACTTGCGAGTAGCAATTTCCAAAGCACTTTTCAAAACAAACGGATATGCAATGCTTGTTTCCAAATTAGGCAATCTAGTCTATACTTGTTTGCTGCGCGCATAACATAGTAAATCTAGGCTAATAACCGGAACAAGAACACATAATGTTTTCAAAATCGGATATCATGGTTAGTAGAGGCCGATCTTCGGACCGGGCGAGAGGGGGTGCTCATAGCTGACCTTCCCCAATCGTACCCAAGTTCCCGAGCCGAGGCAACTTTGGTGATGACGGACACGTGGCCTTTGGCACCGAGTCAGGGTTTCCTAAATTCCCCCATTTTAAAAAATATTTAGGTGGCGACTCTGTATCTGGCAAAGCAGTCCATGTTTGGCACTTCTTTCAAAAAATCTGTTTTCTCAAAACGATTTGCCGGATTTGGACTCTTTGGTTCAAGATTAAGAACCGTGACATTCGAGTCCTTGAACTGTAGTAGATCCGCCAAGCGAACGGAACGGGGGGGAGTTGCACCCTCCCCGGGGCGTTCGGGGGACGTCTACAGTAGTACAATGCTAATTAATTTGAATTATTCTAGTGCCATGTTATCGGGCAATATTTTTTTTTCTAGCATTATGTTGCCGTCCAATTAGATGATAACAAGAAATTAATTTGGGCCACTTGTGAAGTGCATGTTCAGTGATACATTATTATACAAATGTGATTACTTTAGTGTCATGTTGCCAAACTACAATAGAGTTGTCTAAGCCCCCATCGTTGTACATTGAAATATTTACTTTTTTCTTGAAGCATCCATAAAAAAATTCATAAATCAAACACGCATCCATAAAATCATACATAAAAAGTATCTATGAAATTATTCATAAAAATATCAAGTGTACAAATATCCATAAAATCTGTCATTGTTTGCATCCATCAATCATGCATGTTATCAGAATTTGTCTTGGTAATTTATAGGTAATTTCCCCCCCCTTAATAGAAATAAACATCCATACTTTTTAGAACATGTCAACCTTAATCGTTCCCCTTTGATCTTCCTGTCGTCTCTATAGTAATCACTTCTTTTACAAGCAAGTGTAAGTCTTAGTTTTCTGCCATTGTGTCATGACCCAACCCCAGGGGCTTAGGACTGGAATCGTAACTTAGTAATTTATTTGTAGCAAATTAAATGGCATAGGCAGAGGCAAATAAAAATAATTAAATAGAAAATTTACTTCATTCTACTATCTTAATAAGAGAAAATACATCTATAGGGATTTTTATTTATTTATGTTTTTATTATGCATGGACCGACCCTCAACAAAAAACAAATAAAAATAAAAGGAAGAACAGGAAAAAAATAAAAATAAAGTAATGGATCAGTATCAATTCTTGTTTAGGTTCCATAACATAAGGTTATGGGTCTTCCTTACATCTCGTCATCTGAAAGGGTAACAGCTATAAGCACACAGTAGAGTGAGAAATATTATGCCAAGAGTATAGGGAACACAAAATAACCATGGATGGTTAGTTAAGCTAAAACATTTACATAATTTGAATAAATAAATTATTTAAGAAATAGAAACTGAAATACAAAAATTATGTAAATAAATAACCATAACCACGGTACAGAACAGAACAGAGCAGAGGTCACTTGAGTGACAGTTAGAATAGAGGTCAATGAATCCATGACAAACAGCGAACCACAGAGTGGCCAAACATAAGCCAATGGTAATTTAAGTCCCGTAAGGCATGGGACTCTCGTGGTGGTATTTGCAAAACATAATTGTTTATAAAGCCATAGTCAAATACTTTCTAAAATTTAAACAAACATATCCATGGCCTTCATTTTAAATAAATAGAGTTTAGAAATTAATCCACATAATTGAAATATTAATATAATTTACAAAACATAATTTGTATAAAATAAATTATGGTAAGTCAAAACATACGTAAAATATATTATGGTGACACAAGGTATAATATAACTCACCTTAAGATTGAGTCTTACTATTTCATTCCTATTTTTCCTATCTTTTCGAGACTCCTTCTTATGTAGTACCTTCGCTGATTTTCCTTCGTTTTAGTATATTCAATTTTGCTACTTTTGCTTGCTTATATACACAAAGCCTGTATCTTCACCATAACGACTAGATCAAAATTATGTATATCTTGTACAGGTGGCGTAATCTTCCAAGGCCACATTTCATCCTAATAAATTCACATAGATTTGTTATCTTGTCTAGATAACTATCCTATTATTATTATTATTATTATTACTTTTATATTTATTCGTTTCTATTTATATATTTAACTTTTGGTGTCATTTTACTTTGAACCATTTATTCTAATAATTATATATGTTATTTATTTTTAATATATTGTCACATACAACCATAATTGTATATATATATATGTAGCTATAAATATTTATGTGGTATTTCATTAAACTTTCAGGGTATCACATTTCTCCCCTCCTAAATAAAAGTTTGTCCCCAAACTTGACATACTTTAATTTTTGAAGAGGTATGGGTATTTGGCTCACATTTGACTTTCCGTTTCCCACGTAGCTTCTTCGATACGATGATTTCGCTATAAGACTTTTACCAATGGTATGGTTTTGTTTCGGAGAACTTGATCACAACGATCGAGAATCTGCACTAGTTGCTTTTCATAAGAGAGATCCTCTTGAACTTCTAGGTTCTCATAATCAACATGTTTTGGATCTCGAAGATACCGTCGAAGCATTGAAACGTGAAACACATTGTGGACATTGGATAGTTCAGGTGGTAGTGCAAGGCGATAGGCTACAAGACCAATCCTTTCCAGTATCTTGAATGACCTGATGTAACGTGGGTTTAACTTTCCTTGCTTTCCAAATCGGATAACTCCTCTTGTTGGTGAGATCTTAACGAACACATGATCTCCTATTTGAAATCCCAAGTCCCGTCTCCGTGTATCTGCATAGTTTTTTTGGCGGCTCTGAGTAGTGCGAATTCGCTGTTGGATGAGTTGAATTTTCTCACTTGTGACTTGCACGATCTCGGGGCCTAGCAGTTTCATGTCCTCGACTTCTGTCCAACACAGAGATGATCGACATCTCTTTCCATACAAAGCTTCATACGGTGCCATCCCGATGCTTGCTTAGTAGCTGTTGTTATAGGCAAATTCCACTAAAGGTAGATGCTCATCCCAGTTACCTTTGAGGTCCAACACGCATACACGTAACATGTCTTCCAACATCTAGATTGTTCTTTCGGATTGCCCATCAGTTTGTATGTAATGGCCTAACCCTCTTATATGTTTTATATCTTTCATTATATGAGTAATGACATGCTTAATGTGAAATTCCATGTGGAGTTATGCTTACATACATGAATTATTTAATCATGATATTATATTTGTCGGTTATTGGAGAAAATTTGTTAAAATTGAGATTTTGGGACTAGAAATTCAAAGCCTTAGAGGCACGATAACTGAAATTGACTTTACATTTTATGATTAGCATGATTTTTAGGACATAATATAAATTTTCATAAAAAATTGAGTCGTAATGAATTAAAGTGATTTAATTGGGCTAGCCTTATATAAGCCTTAGATATAGGAGATTCAAGGCAACACTTAGCATCAAAAACAAATATAAATTATCTTCTGGAGGAGACTTAGAGAAGAGAAAGAGGAGAGAGGAAGAAAAGAGCAATTAGGGCTTGGAAATTTAAGGTTTTTGCTAGAAGATTCAAAAACTAGAGAATAAGGTATGTGTAATCTAACTCAAATACCCTAAATCTCACTCCAATTGTTTAGTATCAAGCTTGAGAATGATGTTCTCCACTTATTTAACTTGGGGTTTTTGAGCTACTCACTTTGGTTGGTAAATATCCATGGAAAGCATCAAGATCCATTGTTTTGATCTAGTTGAGGATTGATTCTTGTGTTAGATAATCTTTAGTCTTTGCACATATGTTTGTATCTACTTTGTTTAATCATGAAAAGATGAAAAGAAATGTGATTATAAAGTTGTATAAATTGTTAAAGTGAATTATGATCTATTTATGTATGAATTCATGTTTATTATGTTCACATAATATGATATTGAAGAGGTATTGCTCATATTTGCCTTAGAAATGCCTTTGGAAAGTTTGATTTTTGATGATGTTCGGACTACCCAAAAACAGAGCCAGAACCACACGTGTGGGGTTCATGGCCGCACGTGCGGGAACACAACTCCACGTGCGGGGCTTACAGCCGCACGTGTGAAAAACATGGAAGGCAAACTATAGCATTCTGAAATAAAAGCACGGGCGGCACACCTTCCCGCACATGCGATGGAGACCTTTCACACATATGGCTAATATGAAAGAAATTTGTTGACTTCTTTTCCCCTGTTTGACTCTCTGAAACTGTTTATGTATATCTTTGATCATTCTAAAATGCTTATAACGGAATAAAGAATTACAAATCGGATATACGAAAAGGTTAAAGAAAAGTGAATAACTTATAAGTTGTATGTGTGTACCTTGTGTAGGTCACGTGCCAGAGGGAACCGTTATTCATCCACATCATTGTGAGTATTGGTAGTGTAATGACATATTTCATTCACGTATTATACTCATATGTGTTATTCAATATCTTATCCATTTTCTAGCAAATAACCTATGTTATTGTTAGATAGAATAATTGGAATGATTAACATTGGCATGTGACATATGGACCCAAGGTCGTTCTATTCTGTTATGAATAATGGGCCCGAGGCCGTTTTGTATTACATTGGGCCCGAGGCCGTTTTGTATTACATTGGGCCCAAGGTCGTTTTGCTATTATAATGGGCCTAAGGTTGTTTTGTACTACATTGAGCCTAAGGCCGTTCTATACTACATTGGGCCTAAGGCCGTTCTGTTTTATGTAGGCCCGAGGCCGTTCAGAAAAGGAAAACAAAAAGAATAAGACCGACTTGTAGTTTATGAATCTGCATTGCTAACTTATGCCCGTATTCATAATCTTTTGCATTGCTATTATTCATTAAGCCTTGCTCACTCTGTTTTTATGGTGTTTTGTAGGTAATCAGCCCGCAGGACAACCTTAGGTTAGCCCAGGAGCCTTTTGCTGGACCTGTTTTGCTGAGTCACCGAAAGTAGCTCTTTTGTTGTATTTTGAAGGGATCCATATGATAGCATGCTTTGTTAATTTTGGAAGAATAATCGTGAATACATTGTCAGTATCTAACTTTTGGGTTGCTAACCCTTTTATAGTCTCAATGGATGTGAATGACATATGAAATGTTATGTACTTATGTATATTATAATGTATTAAGATCTTGGCATTTAAACATAGCTCAATGGATGTTTTATTTTGACATTATTTTTGCTTCTGTTCAGGCCCCAATATTGAGTAAAACTTAAGAAAACTTGGTTTTGAGGCCTAAGTTCAGGTCGGTCATGTCCAAACTTTTAGGGGCAGGTTTGGGTCGTGACATTGTGGGTGATAAGTCGTGCTAAACTTTAGTATGGTTCCCAAAGCTTCTTATAATTTGTTCCAGAAGTGAGACACGAAGCAGGGGTCTCGGTCAGACACGATTGAAACTGGGGTGCCATGCAAACGAATAATTTCCTTAATGTATAAGATGGTAAACTTATTAAGGGAGTACATGATTTTAATTGGCAGAAAATGCGCCGACTTCATCAATCGGTCTACTATAACCCATATTGTATCATTCTTCGAAAATGACTGTGATAGCCCGCCCACGAAGTCCATAATAATGTGCTCCCATTTCTATTCAGGAATAGGGAGTGGTTGCAGCAGTCTTGCAGGTCTCTGATGTTCTACTTTAACACGCTGACAATGCAAACATTTGGAGACATGGCTTGCTATGTTTCTTTTCATTCCTGTCCACCAGTAGTGTTCCTTCAGATCCTGGTACATCTTTGTGTTGCTAGGGTGGACTGCAAATCTCAAGCTATGAGCTTCCACTAATATCTTCTTCTTGAATTCTGGAATGTCGGGTACGCAAATTCGATTTCAAAAATTTTAGTATCCCATTGCTTATAGTGAAATCAAGATCGGACGTACTCCTTGGCCTGTGGTACTTTTTCTTTAAAAGTTTATCTTCACATTGGTGTGCTTTAATTTCTTTAATCAATGTAGGTTCCATGATTATGTTGGCAAGTAGTCCATTGATCTTGCGGGAAACGAAAGTACATGCCAAACTTCTAGTCGTCTTTCGGCTCAGTGCGTCTGCCACCATGTTAGCTTTGCCTGGATGGTGATGGATCTCTACATCATAGTCTTTCATAAATTTCAGCCATTGTCGTTGTCTCATATTCAATTCCTTCTATGTAAACAAATATTTGAGACTCTTGTGATTAGTGTAAACCTCGCAGGTTGCACCATAGAGACAATGACGCTAGATCTTGAGGGCGAAGATCACCACAGCCAATTTTAGATCATGAGTTGGGTTCTTCTCGTGAGTCTTTAGTTGTCGCGAAGCATAAGCAATGACTTTTTCGTTTTGCATAAGAACGTAACCCAAACCATTGTATGAGGCATCACTATAAATTACGAACCCATCTGCTCCTGTAGGGAGTGCTATTATAGGAGCTGACACAAGTCGACTTTTTAATTCTTGGAAGCAACGTTCTTGTTTGGTAGTCCATTCAAAGGGTGTGTTCTTCTGAGTTAGCTGGGTCAAAGGTGATGCTATTTTCGAGAAATCTTGCATGAAACGTCAATAATAGCCAGCTAGACCTAAGAAACTTTGAATTTCGCCAGTCCACGATTACTGCAACTTTTTGGAGGTCAACCGAGATGCTATCTTTGTTAATGACGTGATCGAGGATGTGTACACTAGTGATCCAGAATTCGTATTTCTTCAACTTGGCATAAAGTTTGTGATCGCATAGTGTTTGGAGAACCGTTCGCAAGTGATGCTCATGGGCCTCTGGTGACTTGGAGTATATGAGGATGTCGTCAATGAAGACGATGACAAACTCATCAAGATAGGGTTTGAACACTCGGTTCATGAGGTCCATGAAAGCTGCTGGAGCATTTGTGACGCCAAAAAGCATGACAAGAAACTCGTAGTGCCCGTAACGGGTTCTAAAGGCAGTATTTTCGATGCTTTCTATTTTGACTTTTAGTTGATGATAGCCAGAACGTAAGTCGATTTTGGAGAATACCTGAGCGCCTTGAAGTTGATCGAACAAGTCATCAATTCGTGGCAGTAGGTACCGATTATTGATGGTGACCTTGTTCAGCTCCCGGTAATCGATGCATAACCTCATCGTTCCATCCTTTTTCTTCTCGAACAATACTGGAGCTCCACAAGGTGAGGTATTAGGTCGAATGAAATCTTTGTCCAGGAGTTCCTAAAATTAAGTCTTCAGTTCTTTTAATTCCATCATTGACATGCGGTAAGGGGCTTTTGACACTGGTTGGGTACCAGGTTGAGTTTCAATGGTGAATTCGATTTTCCAGTCAACCGGGGTACCAGGTAGATCTTCAGGAAAAATATCCGGGAATTCTCTTACTACGGGGATTGCATCAACGGTGGGGCCTCTTTTTGTGTATCGATCACATAACAAATATAAGTACAACAACACTTTCTTAGAAGTCGTTGGGCTGTTATGGAGGATATAATACAGGGAGGGTTGGAAACTCCAGTCCTATCAAAGACAAGTTTGGGTTGGTTTGGTAATCCGAGGGAGACCTTTTTGGCTTTACAATCAATAGAGGCATGGTTGACAACCAGCCAATTCATCACTAAGATCACATCAAAGTTTCTAATGCGGAGGGGAATCAAGTCTACATATAATGTTTTTCCTTTTAGGGATATAGCATAAGATTTGTACACATCTGTACTACATGCAGAATTACCAGAAGGAAAAGACACAGATAATATATATCCTAAAGGTTCAGGTGTTGATACTAACTTGGCGGCAAAGTGTGGTGCAATAAAAGAATGAGTTGATCTAAAGTCAATGAGGACATGAGCTAAATGACCATAGATAGAGAGTATACCTGACACAACATTTTCGGTAACTTCTAGTTTTCCAGGTACCAAGGCAAAAGCCCTTCCTTGGCGTTTTTGGTCTTTCCTCTCTCCTCTAGGTCCTGTGGGTTTTCTGACTGGGCCAGAGGGGTTGGCTGTAAAATTGGTCAGCTTTGGACAATCCCTCAACAAGTGGCCAACTTGACCGCATTTAAAACAGGCTCCTTTGTCTCGATGGCATTGTCCCCAATGAGCCTTCCCACAAGTAGGACAAGTTGGAATAGTGCCACCTCAGGGGTTGGTAGGACCTTGATTGTCTGATTGTTGTGCCCGTATTCACTTTTTTGGGAGGCGCAACACCGGGTCTTCTATTGTCTCTTTCCCATAATCGTTTCTTTTGGCTTGGTTTCTCGAAACGGGAGGCTTTAATCCCCTTTTTTGCAATGTACGCCGGGTCTACCACTTCTGCATAGGTTGACAGTTTCAAAACCTCAAGCCTATCTTTGATTTCAGCATCCAATCCTGCTTTGAATTTTCTTATTTTTTGAGGTTCGGTGGGGATGACATATGTCGCAAATCGAGCAAGTTGTGTAAACTTGCTCTCGTATTTGGCCACCGTTATGGTTCATTGCTTTAGATCTATGAATTCTGATGCCTTCTGTTCCCGCAACGAATCTAGGAAGTATTTTGCATGGAACACTTCCAAGAATCTTGCCCAAGTCACAATTTCTTCTTTCTCTAGGGTGAGAAACCATCATTCCTGTGCATTATCTTTAAAGGTGAAAGTGGCAAAAGTAACCTTCTGTCTTTTAGTACAGGGTAGGGCGTGAAAAATCTTTTCAATGTCTTAAACCCAAGAGTCTGCTACCATTGGGTCTGGGCCGCCGATAAATGTGGTGAGTTTTAGATCCTGGAACTGTTTTATGGTAATCGGTTCTTTTCACTGTTCTGGCATCCCATTGTTGATGTAAGTTTGCAAGGCTTGCAAAAAACTAGTGACCGCTCTTTCCATGATTCTTTCCATTGACTCAATGCCACTGACTGATGACTCGCTTCCGTTACCATTATTGGCCATTCTAAACAATAACACAAAATTTTATAGAAAATTCATGCTCATACCAAAGCATGCTGGGAGGCTGTTCCCAAGTTACTCCCAGCAACTCCAGTCATTAAAAATCCTTTTGTCCAAATTCAGTCTGAGTTTAGACAAAGGTATCCAGATCTATCTGAACAGAAATTAATAATCAAAAGTATGGATTATATGAAGGAGCAGTTCCTTCAATCTCTCTCTAGTGATGATACCAGTATGCAGTCTGTTTCCAGCAGCCAAGAACCTGACCCAGAGGAAGATCCAGATCATGATAAAAATGAGTTCGCAGTCCTTGCTGGTGAAGCTCAAGATCCTGCCGACAATGAACCAAATCTTGGTGATTTTTGGGACTCTTTGACTAGTCTCATTTAAGAAGAAATAGAAAAGGAAAAAGACAGGAAAGGAAAAGGAAAAGCTGAATGCTCTTGTCCTCCAATAGCATCACTTTTCCCGAAGCGTCGGCACAAAACGACAAATCTAGGATAATTACTTTAACCGAAAGTAGATGCTCTGTCGGCCATCCAGCATAAATCAAACAGCTGTCCTTATAGCTATCCGCTACAGGACAATGAAGATAAGGTGCTGAGTCATCATCAAATCAGTTGAGGATAAGGAAGATCGACTCCAACCTACAAGGACACGCCACATGTCCTTACCCTTATCTTATTTTATCTTTTATTTGTCTATAAAAGGGATAGCCTCACCTTGTTGAGAGCATAATAAGTTTTAAAAATAAGTCTAAGAGTGTTTCCAGTTTTAAATATATTTGTGCTCTCTCTCTCTCTCTCTCTCACCTGTACGCCTCTTCTGTTATATACAAAAAAAAGTTTGAAGATTTGGTTGTAAGTATTTCAAACTTTTAATGTTTAATGTATGCCTGTTGATACACTTGTTGAATTAAATGATCTATTAACATATTATAAGTTACGTCGTAATTTTTGGCTTACTATTGATAATTGCCATTTACAGTCTATAAGAACACAGCAATTACAGAATATTAATAATCAAATTCAGCTAATAGAGCAGTAGATCCAGGAGCAGATTTGCTTGTTGGTAGCGGCCGTCCAGCCACCACATTCTCTACAGTAAATACATGAGACCATATATGGCATAATTTGAATTTAATATAATAATAATATGAAAAGTACTATTCTTGGGTTTGTGCTAATTGAGGGTAGAACTGTGTTAGGTTAAGTGGAACGTCACCCAAGTCGCGTTAAGGTAGACCAGTTAGCAGGGATTGCAGTTAGGTCGTAACCTTGTAAGTCGTTGACAGACGTGCTTAGTTTTAACCTATGTCAAGCACCTCACATTGGTATCAGAGCCATGTTTATTGCTATTTGTATTATACTTATACTTTATTTAAACTATACATATATGGTCCCAATACACCAAAATGAGTACTGCACCTATAGAGATTGCATCAACGGTGGGGGCCTCTTTTTGTATATCGATCACATAACAAATATAACTACAACAACCATTTCTTAAAAGTCGTTGGGCTATCATGGGGATATAATACAGGGAGGGTTGGAAACTCCAGTCCCATCAAAGACAAGTTCGGGTTGGTTTGGTAACCTGAGGGAGACCTTTTTGGCTTTACAATCAATAGAGGCATGGTTGACAACCAGCCAATCCATCCCTAAAATCACATCAAAGTTCCCAATGTAGAGGGGAATCAAGTCTACGTATAAGGTTTTTCCTTTTAGGGATATAGCATAAGATTTGTACACATTTGTACTACAGGCAGAATTAACAGAAGGAAAAGACACAGACAACATATATCCTAAAGGTTTGGGTGTTGATGCCAACTTGGCGGCAAAGTGTGGTGCAACAAAAGAATGAGTTGACCCAGAGTCAATGAGGACATGAGCTAAATGACCATAGATAGAGAGTATACCTGACACAACGTTTTCGGTAATTTCTGATTTTCCAGGTACCAAGGCAAAAGCCCTTCCTTGGCGTTTTTGGTCCTTTTTCTCTCCTCCAGGTCCTGTGGGTTTTTTGACTAGGCCAGAGGGGTTGGCTGTAAGATTGGTTAACTTTGGACAATCCCTCAGCAAATGGCCAACTTGACCGCATTTAAAGTATGCTCCCGTGTCTCGATGGCATCGTCCCCAATGAGCTTTTCTACAAGTAGGACAAGTTGGAATAGTGCCACATCGGGGGTTGGTAGGACCTTGATTGTCTGATGGTTGTGCCTGTATTCACCTTTTTGAGAGGTGCAACACCAGGTCTTCGGTTTTCTCTTTCCCATAATCATTTTTTTGGCTTGGTTTTCCAGAACGCAAGGCTTTAATCCCCTTTTTTGCAATGTACGTCTGGTTTACCACTTCCGCATAGGTTGGCAGTTTCAAAACCTCAAGTCTATCTTTGATTTCAGCAACCAATCCTGCTTCGAATTTTCTTACTTTTCGAGCTTCGGTGGGGATGGCATATGTTGCAAACCGAGCAAGTTATGTAAACTTGCTCTTGTATTTGGCCACCGTCATGGTTCCTTGCTTTAGATGTATGAATTCCGACGCCTTCTATTCCCGTAAAGAATTTGGGAAGTATTTTGCATGAAACACTTCCAAGAATCTTACCCAAGTCACAATTTCTTCTTTCTCTAGGGTGAGAAGCCACCATTCCTGTGCATTATCTTTAATGGTGAAAGTGGTGAAAGTAACCTTCTGTCTTTCAGTACAGGGTAGGGCGCGAAAAATCTTTTCCATGTCTTTAACCCAAGAGTCTGCTACCATTGGGTCTGGGTCGCCGATGAATGTGGTGGGTTTTAGATCCTGGAACTGTTTTATGGTAACCGGCTCTTCTTACCGTTCCGGCATCCCATTGTTGATGTTAGTCTACAAGGCTTGCAAAAAGCTAATAACCGCTTTTTCCATGATTCTTTCCGTCGACTCAGTGTCACTGACTGTTGACTCGCTTCCGTTACCATTATTGGCCATTCTACAAAGTAATAAACGAGACATTACATTCATAATGTAGTATATATATTGCATATCTAAAATACCAACTTTACTATTTTTACAATTAATATTACATCCTTGTTCAAAAGTCAAATATGTTAGTGTCTCATCCCTGTGGTACAAAAAAAAAAAGAAAAGAAAAAGGATTAGAACATATTATGGTTAGCGTACAAAAAAGGTTTTCTTCTACCAAATCTAGAGTGGTGGGTCAAACGGGTCAAACAACCATGGGAAGTAGTGTTGTATAAAAAGTTCAAATTCCCATCCTAACTGGACCACACCAAAACACATCCACGCTGCCTGGACTGTGAAAATGGGGATGGACTATATGTATCTCAAAAATGCTCGATCAATAATCTAGTTGGGTGTCTCGATATATGATAGGTCATTACTAAAATCAACATTTTGAATATTAATAATTTCCAACGAGTTAGGGACAGTGGTAAATGTAGTTCTCGGGGTAAAAATCTATTTTATCTTTTTGTAACTAAAATAATCCCAAAATCAACCTAACCCAACCCAACCCTTCTTCCCAAAGGAAATCTTAAACCTAATAGTTAGATGAACTATTAGTGTAGGGAACTATTAATTCCATTTCCATGGTGCAAACAAACAACCCCTATATGTAGAGGCTTTTCCCAAACTAGGCCTAGGTACTAATTTATTTCCCAAACTAAGCCTAGTTTGGCCAAATTTCGCAAACTAAGCTGAAGCGTGTTTACAAAATACGCTTTCAACATGTTTTTGGCTTAGGTGGACAAAATAAATAAAATCATAAAAGCGTGATTAGAAAACACAATTTGGAAACGCTATTGCTATTAGCATTTTCAGGTTTAAATAATAACACAATTTGGAAATACGCTTTTAATAGAAAGCGTGATTTGTAACCACGCTTTTAAAGAAATATTTGGTTTTAACAGAAAGCATGATTTGTAACCACGCTTTTAAAAAAATATTTGTTTGTCCAGCATCTGAAATTAGTAAAAAGCTGTTTATTATTATTATTATTTTGATTGATTTCTCTTCAATCCACATTCTACAATTCACTCAATCATCTTTTAGATCTATATATATAAATTATTCATATAAAATATCATATTGATAAACAATCTTAGCTATCAAATTTTATTATTTTAATATTTAAAAATAAATTATCTAATTTTAAAATTATGATTCTCATCCATTATTTTAAAAAAATGATAAAATTATATATATGATTATCAGATCAATTTGATGTTTACATAAATAATTTATACATAAAATTTTTAAAAAATAAACAGCAAGAATTGTCTAAAGAGTAGTGATTAAGGGCTCTAAAACTAGAGTTCTAATTTAAGCTCTAATGATGTGGCATAAAAAAATAAAAAGAAAACCACAAACAAGCAAGCATAAACATCATATCACATGGTGCGTCCCACCATTAAAGCTCCTCCTGGAGCTCTAAAATTAAAGCTCTCAATCATTTTTATTGTCTAAATCAGATGTATGACCATACGTCTTGCAAATAAATGAAAGTAAAAGTAAAATGATTAATGACGCAGTTCTAACACTGTCACACTATTATTGAACGGGAGAACTATATACAAGTAAGAGTTAGAGAAAAAACAATCAACACATGGAGGGGTATAAATAATACTTACATCTCTACAATTTTTCATTTACAACCCACCATAAACACACTTATATCCACCATGTGTTAATAATTTTTTCTTCTCTTTTTTATACCTAAATGTAATCCCCTTATTGAAAAATTCCAAAACCCAAAATGAAGAGATTCTCTCCACAACTTTCTGAGTAGCTAAACAGTACTGGTTGGTACTCGCATAAAGTGTTATATTATGAATTTAAATAAAAAGAAAAACAATGTTTAAATAGTACATCTTAATGTGTATTTAGAAGAGAAAAAATTGAATACACACATAATTTAATAGTACATATTAATGTGTAAATATAGAAAAAAGAGAGAAAGATTAGGTACATATCTAACATTAATGTGTGTTTGGGAGAGGAAAGAGGGAAAAAAAATGCTAGACCCCAAACATTTTATCAAATGTTCTATCAAATGTCTTACATGGGTGTGGGACCCACACGATGTAGATTCCATGTGGGTCTCACACCCATGTGAAACATTTAGTAAAATATTTGGTAAAACATTTGGGGTCCCTAGCATTACTCAGAGAAAAAAGATTAGGTATACACCTAACCTTTGACATAGTGCGCAAAGTGATTGTCACCATTGAATCAATGATCACCGCTTATGACTTTAAAAATATAAAAGTAAAAAAGAATATGAAAAAATATAAATTAAATATTTGCTTAATTTACCTTATTATTTTGTTTTTTAAAATTTTTATTTAAATTTATAATTCAAATATAATTTAAAATAGGTCGATGACGGACAAAAATAAAAACAAGAAATAAAAAATTAAAAAAGAAGAAGAAAAGAATGGCCTCAAGACACGCACCCTCCCTAGAGAACATTTCACGCAGTTTCAGAGAAATTTTCTCGAGCTTTTCCCAAACTAAGCCCCCATACTAATTTATTTCCCAAATTAAGCCTGCTTTCGATGAATTTTCCAAACTAAATATTTGTTGCCAATATTTAAATAAAACTTCACACAGCATATACAAAGTATCTAATTTGCTAATTACTACTACGAACAGGGAAACAAAATAAAGGTATGACTTTAACACTTATAACACTTCAGAACAATGTAACTAGTAGTTCAAACATAAGTATCCCACAAAAATAATTTGTGGAAACATTCAACATAACACAGTATATAAAATAAAGCGACGAGTACAATACTTAACAGTTACATAGACAAATATTAGACAAACCTTTCACAAACTCATTGCCGAAAGAGTTATTTTAACACACACAATACATAATTATGGATAACCTAATATAATTTAGTAGACAGATAGACGCCTAATCCTAGCTCAAATCGGTAATCTCAGAGTCCAAACAATCTGAGAGCTCAGGGTTAGAGAGAAGTGCATGATCCTCCTTGATAGCCTTAGCATTTGGTGTTGTTCCATTCTTCTTGGCATCCGACTTAAGTATAGATAGTTTCATATTGCGGGCTAACCTACGGCGCATTTGAGAAATCTCACGTCGAAGTCTTTCACATAGTCGATCAACATTATCTGGATCTTCCTTTTGGATCTCAACTGAGCGTGCTTTTGGCACCTTCAATTGATTTTCCAGACATAATCTTTCCATTTGCACTCGCTCTATAAAAAGTGCGGGCCACTTCAGAAGTGTAGCGTCTGCTAAACCATATCCTGTTTGATTATTAGATGGATCCTCCACAAAACCACATGGATCTTGATTGTACTTGGCCATGACAAAATGTCGCTTCCCAAATCTATCATGATAAGCACAAGAGGCATCTAACAAAGCAAATAGTGTTTCATCTTCAGTATCGCCATTTCCTTTTCCCGTTCCTCTTCCTCGGCGTGAACTCTCACCTCTTTTGAAGTTCCTACCCCCTGTGAGTCCCCTTCCCGTTTCTCTTCCTTGTCGTGAACTCTCAACTTTGCGATTTCTACCCCCTACCGTGAATCTATACTCCATTTGATTTTTTCTCAATAAATGAACGATAGCTTCCTAGGACGAACTGAGTGGAAAGGTTGTGAGTTTACCATCACTCCTTTAGTCCTTTATATAGTTGTTTGTTAACACTATTGCCATGTGGTCATATTAATGTGACTTAGATGAGTTCTGAAATGTGAGGAAAAAACAAAGCATTTAAGTTACGTTGTACAAAGTTGCATGCCATTAAAAGCCCACATATACCAACACATCTTTATGAGTTGTCATTGTAAGGAATAAACAATCAATGATAAACACGCTCCACACAATTAGTACTTCAATCGTCACTCGAAGGTGACTACTCACTTTTTCAAAAAAGACCAATCATCCGTACATTGTTTACTGTGGCCATGTGAACTTGGCCATTTCATTGAGTCCTTTAATTTATTACATCTGTTAAAGTCACTGCATCATTGCACCACTGATAAATGTTGGACGTATCACTGCGACGACTTTGACGAGACTACTCACTGTATGAAAAAAGCAAGAAGTCGTACCATAGCTATTGTGCCCATATGAACTTCAGCAATTCATAATGGGATGAGGGGGTGTCAGAACAAAACAACAAAACAATTAGACTTTTTGTATTTAAAAAGCCACCCTATGCAGCTTCAAATAGATTGATAAATCTTGAAAAGAAAATATTATAGAGTTGCAATGTATTGAAGATTAACTTGTAGTAAATTAAATATGTAAGGTGAAAAGTGAAATTAAATATATTGTCAAAGCAAAGTAAATTGAATTATATTTGTAAGCGGAAAAGTGAAATTAAATTTCTAAGCGGATTTGAATTTTGCTTAAAACCTTCAGATATGCGCTGAGTAGTCAATAAAAGTCGAAGTGACAACTCCTATAAAGTTGATGCATAGTTGTTCAGGTCATAAAGGTTGATGTGACAACTCTTTTACAATAATTTTAAACATACAGCTACCATGTGAACCTCCTGAAGTACAACAAGTCATTGTCGGCATGTGAGTTTAGAGTTTATAAGACGTGAATACTTGCGTCCATCTCCATTTTGAATTTGTGCATGTTGCAACAACTGTGCATATGTGGTATAAATATTGCGTCATATCACAACAAAAGTTTTATAGATATATCGAGCGATATCATTATGAGATATACAATGGTTGATCTATATTCAGCAATGGGTTGCCATTAGGTTGCAGATGGAGATGAATTTCAATACCCATTAAGCCCAAATTTGCGTTACTCACATGCCATCATCAATACCATGAGAGTTGAGTGAGAATTTCGCATAACTCGAGCAAGCGTTCTCGTTGAGCTATGTCATGAAATTATTATTAAATTTCCTCGACGGTTAGCCATGCGTATGCCAATTGACACTCCACAGTTATTGTAAAGGGCATTACATCGTATCTGCGACGAAATTAATCGTATGACCCAACGCTTGCAAAGGTCCGAACTAATGAAGACCGCTAATGAGCATGCCAAAAACGGGTTAATGGATGATCCACACCAGTATTTCACTTGAAGCATGGATGCTATGTATGAATCTGACATTGAGATGTCAGATGATGATGATAATGAATGAAATTGTTTGGATGAATGACTAAACCATTTCTCTTGTAATGGCTTTCTAATGCTTATCCATGACTTATCAATGAAGGGAGAAATTTCAATAGTTTTTGAATAGTTCTTGTAATTCTACAAATAACAATTACCTCTGCATTCTCTTCGTTATTGTTATTTTGAAGAACGCTAATTGAACTACGCTTTCATGATTTTATGCATTATTGAAGTGGAATTTAATGATGATACTGAATGAACTTGGTTGCATGTATGACCCAACGTTTTCATTCATTGTAATGGCTTTGCAATGCTTATACATGAGTTATCAATAGGAAGAGAAATTTGTAACGAATCTTGACATGTGTACTTATAAATGTAGTGATTTCATAAACTTCAGTTTTATATAACAAATAGTTAAAATACATCTGTAACCTAGATGAACAACAACATTGTCTTACACCCCAATAACAATGATACGACACAACATACAAACATATATAAAAGATAAAGGTGTTTTATTTCTCATTCCCCATCTGATATGTAGTAGTCAAAGAGATATTTTTCATTGTTTAAGACATTATTTCACTCAATCACTGTCAATTCTCTGTTGCTTACTTCTGCTATTTCGGTGGCTAGTTGAAGCATGAAATGTCGACACCTCCGCATCAACATTCTGTTGTTCTCCTTCTTAATTCTGCTAACTGCTTTTTTATAGTCATCCACATTTCGTCTACCCATGGTCAATGAACGATGATGAGGTACCGGTGCCCCAAAGTTACGTAAATCATTAAATAATCGTTCTTGCTCCGTTACCCTAAACGCCCATTCTACTCGGATACCAGCATAATAATCCTTCGGACTCGAGTACTTTTCGCTCTTATAGTCATAAATAAATGGAGGTAGTAGCCACACTTTTGGATTTTTTTGATGGCGTGAACTTCCTGCACTTCTTGAAGACATTGTTCATAAATAATAATAATAATAATAATAATAATAATAATAATAATTGTAGATATATTACTATTGTTATAACTTGAACAAACATCATACTTGGGGTAGTGCTATTTATAGACATGCAAAAGAGATGACATGGTTATGATAATTGAGATGTTGGGGCACTGTGGAAGAAGTGATACTCGTGACATTATTTTATCTTATTCATTTCATGCAACCCTGAGTAATATGTTGTCCGTGACTTTCTGTACCCGTGATGCAGTCACTTTGGCAGACTTAATCGCCATTCAATTCATTATAGTTGCCTTTCTGACACCCCTCATCCCACTATGACAAGCTCAAGTAACATGGCTTGTTTCGGTGTCACAGTGAGTAGTCGCATCGGACATGCACTTGCAGGCCAAAATTACAATTTCATAAAGTTAGAAACAAAAGCACAAAATGAACGGATGTGGTTGTCAGATAAAATAATAATTGTTGGTCGTCTTTTTCACAATTCAATCCCTTCATATTCGAGCAGTGAATTGTCAAATTAATCAGTAATGTAGTGACTGTGTGAAATAAATTCATCCCGCTATGAAAGTGTCAAGTTCACATGGCCACAGTAAACTGTTTTCTGATGCTTGCTTTTTTAATACACTAAGTAGTCATTTCGAACTGACATTTTCAGTACAAAACTTCACAATCATCCTCTTTTCTCCTCTTTGCATTTTCTTTTTCTTTTTTTATTGGGTAAATTACACTTACCTCCCTTGAGATTTTTGACAAATACAGAAATCTCTTATGTAATCTTAATAATTATAGAAATCTCCCCTACTTTAACTGACAATATCAAGATTCTCCCATTTTTTTTTACTGTTGTTCACCCAACTAATCGAAGCTGTTGATGTCATCAAAAATAAATATTAAAATGCCTATAATACCCTCAAGTGTCTTGAAATGCCCATGAGCTAAGTTACATGATATAAAACCGAATTTATTTTCTCTCTCTCACACAGCACTGTGAAACACACCCATAGTCAAGTAAGAAGATGTAGAACATGTACCTCAATCAAAAACTTATGTTGCTTGGGGTTCTTCCAATACGGAGGGGAGTAAAGTTGAAATACAATCTCAAATCAGGCATGAAAATGAGTCACCTACTAATATCTAGAGTTGTAATAAAAATAGTGAGTCCAATGGTAGCAACGAGTGGATTGTTAAAAAAAAAAAACAGATTTTGGGGAACTACACAACGTCAAAGGCATTTTGTTGAGGGTCTAATAAAAGGGGTTGCGGTTCTTCGAGTGAAGAGGGCCATAGTAAAGTTGAATTACAGTCGCAGGCAAGATGACAGAAAGATTCACCAGGTGATTCTTGGAAGAAGTTGAGTAAGAACGATGACCACAGTGATGATGAGAAGGAAGGAATGGGGGGTTGGCAAGAAATAGAATTTGGGAGCTAGAGAAACAATCTCATTAAAGACGGAATACTGGCTTCATTCCAAATTACAGAGAAGCTCAATTCTCTTTCACAAATAAAAAATTTCTTCTTTATGATTGAACTTCTATTAATTAAGAACTTGTTCGTAGTACCAGATGAACCTGTTCTGCAAGCTCGTAACCCAGTTGATATGTGCATAGAAGAGATAATTAGAAGTCAGGGCCTACGGTGTCCAAACCAAGTGGTTGGGCCAATTGGGGAGCTCATACAGTCCAGTAAGAAGATGTATAACATGCACTTCAGTCAAAAACTTCTGTTGCTTGGGGTTCTTCCAATACTAAGAGGAGTAAAGTTGAAATACAATCTCAAACCGGGCATGTGAATGAGTCACCCACTAATATCTGGAGTTGTAATAAAAATAGTGAGTCCAATGGTGGCAAGGAGTGGGTTGTTGACAAAAATCAGATTTTGGGGAACGACACAACATCGAAGGCAAATGGCTGAGGGTCCAGTAGAAGGGGTTGGGGTTCTTCGAGCGAAGAGGGCCATAGTAAAGTTAAATTACAGTCGTAGACAGGATGGCAAAAAGATTCACCAGGCAATTCTTGGAAGAAGTCGAGTAAAAACAATGACCACAGTGATGATGAGAAGGAAGGAATGGGGGGTTGGCAAGAAACAGAATTTGGGAGCTACAGAAACAATCTCATTTGCAAGTTGTTGGTCCAGTTGGGGAGTTAATGCAGTTCAGACAAATGAGGTTCCTTCTTCAAGGGCGCATAAAACAGAACAGGTAGCTCAGTCAAGAGCTTCCCTTAACTGGGGCTCTTCAAATAGTGATGGTCTGGGTAAAGAATTTCAATCCCTTAACTGAGCCACTATTCAATTCCAGGAAGTCCAATGAAGATGACGACTACGGTAACGAATGGGGGTTTGGGGGACTAATAAAGTTCAGATAAACGAAGTGAGCACAATAAAGCAATAAGAGTCGCCATTCAATTCCTAGAACTGAAGCACTGATAGGAGGGTTCACAACAACACAACATTTGAGGGCTGATAACACAATCTCAAACGCAAGTGGGTGGTCCGCTGACACCGCAATTCTGTGAAGGAATGGGTGCTTCACAAAAACTAAAATTTGGGGCTGAAAAAAAAAGATAATCACTTTCTCTAACCAATTCTTTCTCCTACCCCATAACCCTAGCCGTCATACATTACACTTTGTCCAAGTCATTCAATATTATTGTATTGTTTTTGTATAGTCCTCTATTGACGCAAAATATATTACTTAATAACTACGTATTAACTTTTTACGAGTAATTTAGTTATATTGTTTGACCCATTGTGACATCATGATTTGAATATTTGAAGTATTTAGGAAAGCCTCAGAATAAGTAAGAATAAAAAATTGTAAAATTCTATTTTATAATAAATAAATATAGCACATTTACATCCTCTGTACAAGTTTGATTTACAAAAACTATAAAAAAAAAAAAAAAAAATACTATACACTCCGTATCACACCCTCTAATGCCCTAACTTGCCCCCAGTCCCACAACCCCGACCGTGGACCTCCATCCTCGGTCTTATACCCTAAACTCTCTGATTATGTGGCTCCTGCAATCTCAAATGCAGATCCTGTGGTGCTCCCTCCCCTGCATGTGGCCCTCCAACGACTACCTGTGGAGCTTATGACGATGACCCTCCCTCTCTTGCATGCGCTACCTCTGATCCTTCCTCCGGCACAACATCAGATAATGTTGTGAGCTGTGAAACTCGTAGTCGCGGTCGCGGTCGAACTAGTCCCCACAAAAGTAGGTGTATGTAGTATGGGAATATGTGGTGTAGATGTATCAACTCCAACATTACACACACCTGAACTGTGTGGAGGTGGTAACTAGGTGGGTGGGGTAACAACCTCATGCATGTATCGGGGAGGTGTTCGATCAGGATCAGCTACATAAGGTCTGCGAGTATGCTGGGTAGGATGTACATGGAGGGAATCTGGAGATATCTATGGAGTAGCATGCGGTAGGGTCACTGATGTCAAAGGACCTAATGTGGCCGGCACTGAAGTAGAAGGCATTGACGTGGATGGCACTGATGTGTCTGGAGCAACTGCTGCCTTCTGTACACCGTAGTGGGCAAAATGTAGATGATCCTCATGATGTGCATGTTGGATCGCCTTGTATAATAAGTCTCGGATCTCTCCAATGGCTTGCAAGGCATGCTGTCCATCACGTCTCAATAGGGCGTCCTCTGCCAAGTGATATGACCTGCCAGCTCGAACCACTTGAAGAAAAATTCAGACGTATTAGGCTACAGTTGACTGAAAGTAAATCAATTATGATCTTAATAATTATCTGACACATACTATGATACTCACCAATGCCTCAAGAGAAGGCCCAACTCCCTGATATCCGGACTCTGACAGGTGGCTCGGATTACCGACTAGTAGACATGTATGTCGCTGATACCACAACATGTAAGGGTCGGACGACGGAGTACCTCATCGCTCCGGTCAGCCTGTACGATCTTGTCCCAGATGGGTATCTCACTACTGTATATACTGCATGTAAAACTGATTCCAGTCAGTGCCAGCTCGGCCACGTCTATCAGTTGAATGCAACCGCCAGTCAGTGTCCAACCGGTCTGGCACGGACTGGAACCGACCAAACTTTCTGAGGACACGATCAGGGAGATGCCACTCAACCATGCCAAAACAAATAAGTGGCACTCTCGCCATCTATATCTCCCGGCCTAGTCGGCAGTAGTCTTACAGCGTACTGAGGACCCCAGGATACGGCTACTATATAAACTACAACAACGACAAGTATATTAAAATTCGCTCATGAACTCAAAACATATACAATGAACAAGACAGCTAAAATGCAATAAATTTCAAACCTCACCGTCGATTATCCGGTCGAACTGGTCTTTATAAACGACGACTACATGGGTCGATACGACCTCGTGGCTAAAGTCAACCCTCCACAGGCTGCCTCGAGGTCCGGGTGGCAACTGCTGCTCTTCCTGCGCCGTGAGAAGCTCCCTAGGCACAACCACTTGCCGTCTAGATGGGGCAATGTAAATGAATCTCTCCCACGCCCAAATCTGCAATAGTTTGGACTTAATTACAATACTAATATATGTCATACAACATGAATTGACATGTACTAAAATTCTTACTAACCTGTAGCAATACAAGTGGTCCTCCGATCTCCTTTGCACCCACCTGAGCCGCTCGACATAGCATCCTATACAAGTATGCCAAAGCCGCACCACCCCAGCTGTACTCGTCGATATCTCTCAGCAATGGCAAGTACATAAGCTTGAGTAGGTTCTGTGACTTATTAGGGAGAAGTACCCCCCAATAAGCCATAGAATATATGCTCGGTCATACTGCTGTATCAACTCATCCGGCGCCTGCTCTGGAAGAGGACCAAAATGCTCGGCTAGCCACCTCACCCTCAGTCTACCTGCCTTTAAGTCTGCAAGTGTAGGTGCTACTACCAAAAGCTCACTACATAGTGCTATCCACTGATGTCTCGTAAATGCTAGGTCAATACCAGTAACTGCTCGGCTGTCAATCCGTAGACCATATAGGACAGATACGTCCTGCAATGTCACCGTGGCCTCTCCTATCGAAAAATGAAATGTATGTGTCTCCGTACGCCACCTCTTGGCCAGAGCAGTGATCAGTGAGTGGTCCAGTCTAATAGGACCGATACGGTTGACACCATAGAATCTTGTGCATAGTATATACTGCAAGACTCTATGGTCTAATGGATGCTCCCATAGGCTAGAATCTGTCTGGCGGCATGTCAATGCTACCTGTGCCTCCTCCTGCAAAACAGAATGACTAGTTTAAATAATAGTATTATTACGTAAGATAGAACAAAATGAAGGGTATTTTAACTGTAAGCATAAAGTCCAACAGACATTGCATACCGGATGCGCCCATATACTGTCGGCCCGATGTGGATGAATGAGAAGTGGGACCTCCTCAGGTAGATGTGTCATGAAGCCTGTACAAGTGAAATACTAGATCATAACAATAAAACTCTAATTATTCCATAAATTACGATTTGTAAAAGGAAAGTATGCTCAGCTATTTCAAAATTTAAATTTGTGTGATACTATATATAGAAGCAATTCACTAAAATCTAATTATAATCATAAAAAAAAAAACTCTAATTATTTCGTAATTTATGATTTTTAAATATATATATATATTTATATTTTAAGATTTAAAACTATGTGTCATTAAATATGATAAACAATTCAACAGAATCCAAAATTTATAAAAAAAAAAAAACCTTTGAAATGGTCACGTTATCTATGCTATAACTAATATAGAAATCTTTTTCAAAATTATTTTAGGGCCTAAGTTACATAAACTTAATAATGACCATGAACATAATACAGTAACATGTGGATAGTTTTCCTACATAAATATTTGCTAAAAATTTCAATGAGAAAATTTTGTTTAAACAATAGGTTGATGATTAGATTTATGGCATATTTGACAAAACTTAATTATTAATTTTGTAATGCTAAAAGTTTCAATAAAGTATAAAATTTTTAAATTACATAAATTTATTCATAAATTTTAAATGTGAAAAATGCTTGGAGTATTTGAAAATATTAAATTTATTCATAAATATTAAATTTTCAAATGGTAGAAGAACTATTTGATTAAGTATAGAATTTTTTAACACACATTTTCAATCAAATCTATAATAAAAAACTTAGGTCTATGTGCTACAGTTAAATTTTTTTGCATACATATTTAGTTTAATTTATTTGTTTAGTATATTAGTTGTAATTTTTTTTTAATATAAAACAATTAAAATATATAAAAAATTAAAAATTAAATATGATCTATTACGAGTACAATACTTAAGTAAATGGCTTTAGGGTTTGCAAAATGTTCAATTAGTCTAACCTCTAAAACATTAGTAAATATAATTAATAAATAGTTTAACATGGGGCCATTTGCATTACAAGCTAAGAATTCACATGGGTGTTGTCATGACCCGAACCCGCCCCTATGGGTTAAGGACATAACCGGCCAGTAATCCTGAGATTACCTACGGCCTCAAACCAAAACAGACGTAACTCGTTAGAGTATAGAGGCCAACAGAAGCAAAAATTTTAAACTTTGTCCATAGAGTCGTGCTTATATGCACATCAAAACAAACCATACATATGTACGTTAATAACTCACAACAAAAACATAGTACCAAAAAGTTCTGCACAACAGGATCATTCGAGTCTAAGTCAACCCATCTCAACTATATATAGATATACACAAAGTCCTCGCCCACATGACAAAATATAATACATAACAAAATGGCAAAGACGGGTCTCGTACGTGAGACACAAGGGCTGACTCTCCAAAACCTTTGTTGTTCCTGACAAACTTCACTAGGGCTGGGTTTGGACTTCTCTTGGCTCACCTACAAACACATGAATGAACGTGAGCGATAGCCCAGTGAATAATATCAAATACAGAAGTTATACAAACGATGTGTAGAACAACATGCTCTAAACGGCCTTGGGCCCAATTCATATTTCTATTTAACATATATATACACATAATTTAGGTCAAGTGACTGTGGTTCCAACATACTGGCCTTTGGCCCATTTATCTTTCCATAACAAACTGGCCCTTGGCCCATTCAGACTTCCGTTCATGTCAAAACGGCCTCTGGCCCATTCATTCATGTCAAGACGGCCTCTGGTCCATTCATTCTATTATTCAGATCGAACTGTTATTCTTGTCAAACTATTACTTATATCAAACTATCATTCGTGTCAAACTAGTATTTATGTCAAACTATCACTCGTGTCAAACTAGTATTTATGTCAAACTATCACTCTTGTCAAACTATCACTCGTGTCAAACTGGCCTTTGGCCCACTCAAGTGACAAACTGACCTTTGGCCCATTTAAATGACAAACTGGCCTTTGGCCCGTTCAGACTTTCATTCATGACAGAACGGCCTCTGGCCCATTCATTCATGTCAAAACGGCCTTGGGCCCATTCATTTGTGTCAAAACGGCCTTCGGCCCACTCATTCATGTCAAAACGACCTTCGGTCCATTTATTCATGTCAAAACGACCTTCGGTCCATTTATTCATGTCAAAACGACCTTCGGTCCATTCATTTATGTCAAAACGACCTTCGGTCCATTTATTTATGTCAAAACGACCTTCGGTCCATTCATTTATGCCAAAACGACCTTCGGTCCATTCATTTATGCCAAAACGACCTTCGGTCCATTCATTTATGTCAAAACGTTGTCCACCAATTGAATCGACGAACTTATAAAACTTACATAGAAGTAAGCAATTGGACAACAGTATATTTCAGATATCTTGATAAGATATTACTCACAGTGATCGGTTGGTTGGTTCGCCCTAGAGCTCGACCCTACACATTTCACGAATACAAAAGGGTCATTAACAATTCAATTCGTTCCTTATTTCACATATCCCTCTTTAGGCCTTGTTCTTATCTCTTTAACTCATTTACAATCCTTAACACATGCCTAAGAGTGCTTGCAAGTGAAAGAGAACGGAAAACGAAATACTGAATGCGAAAACAAAATTTCAGAAAACAGGGTCCCCGCTCGAGCGTGGACTCCACCGCTCGAGCGGACCCTTAAGGCCTGCAAAAGTACTGGTTGCATGAAAAATATGCTCGAGCGTGAAATAGGGCGCTCGAGCGAAAGGCCTATCTACGTAGCTCCCCCGCTCGAGCGTGAACTAACCCGCTCGAGCGGACACCAAGTCTGCAAAAAGTACTGGGAGCACGTTTTTCTCGCTCGAGAGGCCATTACTCCGCTCGAGTGGACATCAAAATTCTGGGTAGATTGTGTTCTTGAGCTCAAATTCGACCTTCAAGCTAACATTTCTTGCATGCAATGGCTCAAATCTCAAATATAATTATACTAACATGGTATAAACCCTAAATTACAACCCAATGAAGCTCAATTTCACAAATAAATCACATGCATGCCCCAATCTCCCATCAAACTCATTCTAACATAACAAATTCATGCATCAAGCTCATATTCTCATGAATTGTACATGCATGTGCTATATAACCCTTACTCTCAACTTAGATGATGAAAAGGTAATCAAAACATGAGCTTCAACTACAAATTTACAAGGATCATACCTTTGAGCTCAAACATGCAATATTCAAAGCAATTACACACATGCATGCACATATGGGTCTTCATTACAACAAATTCAACTCAATTTCCTTATGATCAAACTAATCCATGTTCTTGACCCTCTTTTAAATTTGAATTCACAAGATGATAACTAAAATACATGAATTACTCACCAAGGAGCTTAATCTTCCAAATTCTAGTCAATTCTTGGACTTAATCTTCAAGATTTCCAAGCCTTGAGCCAAAACTACACAATTCTCTCCCTCGCTCTCTCTAAGGCCGACCCTCTCCTTTCTCTCTTGAGTTAGCATCAGCCAAAATGATATAAGGGAGAGGAATTGATTATAATAAGGCCCCTTTTTAGCCCCACTCAACACATTATTTAATAATATTAAATAGTTGGGCACTAAATCATCAATATTAATCTGATTAATTTGATATAAATCAATTTTCAATTAAATTTCACCGTAGGCTCTAAAAATTACACTAATCACAATGGCGCAATCAATTTTGGGTTCTGTGGCCGATAAAGCCTTCAATTTAATTTCCAAAGCAGATAATCAAACAGATATTCCTACGGTGAACAGATAGAAATTCAAAACCACATATTTTCACATGATGGCACACAAAATTATATTAACCACATAATCATACTCATTTTAAGGACCAATTAACATATTACGGAACAGGAGTATTACAGGTGTAGACACCCCATTTTTGACCGACCTTAAGACTCTGACGTCATCGTCTGTGCACTCGATGATTGCGCATGTTTGTGCTAGTTTTGAGTGCTCGAAGGTCTCGGCCGAGCGCCTTGTCTTTGAGCCTCTAAACCCTCTGTGTTTTGGCCTTGTTTTTAGGCCAAACCTTGGTGCCTCTTGGCTGAAGGAGAGTGGGGCCTTGCCGGCCACTTTTGGCATTTGCCAGCCACTTTTTCTCCTTGCTAGCTAGTTTGAGTGGTTGGTCAACTAGTTGAAGTGGCCGGTCGGCCACTTGAACTGGCTGGCAGCCAATTTTCTCCTTTGTCTGATATTTTCAGATCTTTTGAGCCAGCTGTTGGGCATTGAAGCTATCCTCCATACATGTATGGAGGAATGAGACAAGCTTTAAGCTTGTCAAGCAAGCTTTTGCTTGCATTGCCTATATAAGGGGAGGTCCCTCCCCCTTGTTGGAGGTTCAAAAATTTTGGAAGCAAATTTTGACTCTCTCTCTAGAATTCTCTCTCTATATATATTATACTCTATAGTGCTTAAAAGTGAGTATTCTTGACATATTTGCACACAACCCTCTTAGCCAAACATCTTGACCTTGGAGCTGAGATTCCTTAAGACTTGTTTGGGCCTCCTAAAGCTGGTTTTTGGCTCATAAGTTGTCCTCTTGCTGCTGTGCTTCAAGGGTGAGCATATTCCTTTTTTAAGCTTATTTTTGTGTACCATCTTAGCCACCTTTGCATGCTATTTTAGGCTTGGTTGTTAACTACAAAAAGCTCTATTTTTAAGTGTTAAAAATGTGGTTTGAGTCCTTGTTGGGGTTAGGGGTGGTCTACCCTCTTTGGTTGCTTATTTGCTAAGCTTTTGTACCACCTTTTAAGGCTATTCAAACTATCTCTTTTTGGCCTTTTAACAATTGAATTCCAAAGGAATTTCAGTGGTGGAAAGGTGGTTTTGAGGTCCCAAATAGGTGGGGGTGGTCCCCTCTCCTCTTGTCTTACTTGCATGTGTTGATGGCCTACTAAATGAGCATGTGTTTCTACTTCTTTGTGGCTTTGTTCAAGCATGTTTTTGTGACTTTTTAGACCTGCCATAACTCTGTTTTTGGCTTGTTTGATCATTGGTTGCTTGCTCTTTACACTTGTAGTGTAATCTTGCTTACTAGCCTTGCATGCCTAATGAGTTAGCTTGTTATTCTAGCATGTGTTGGCTTAATCTCAGCCCATTTTTGGTCTTATTTCAGAATGTTATAACTCTATTTTGGCCTGGTTGAGTCACCTCTTGCATGCTTTTTACACTTGTAGTGTAACCTTGCTCACTAGCTTTGCATGCTTGCTACTTTAGCCCATTATTCTAGCTTATTTTGGCTACGCTCCAGCATGTTTTTGCTTATATTTTAGCATGCTTGAACTCTATTTTGAGTGGTCTTGGCCCTTTGAGGCTTGCTTTGTATGGCTATAGCATGATAGGCTTTGATAGCTTTGTGTTTTGAGTCCTTTAGCATGCTTTTCTTAGGTTGTTTGCATGATATGGCATCATTTAATATGTGATTTCAGAGCATATATCACTGTCATACTCTCATATGTATCACTCTTTCAATGCTTTTGAGAAGTTGAACCTCATGCCTTGTTTGCGAGCCAATACATGAGCTTATTTTTCTTGCCATCTATGCTGCAAGTCTAGCATGTTTTTGCTACTGTTTCAACCTGCCTTAGGTCTGTTTTGAGTGGTTAAGGTCATTTGAGCTTTGCTTAGTATGGTTATAGTATAAAGGACCTTGACTAGCTTTGAGTTTTGAGGCCTTTAATATGATGTGCATGTGATGTTTGCATGGTATGGCACCATTTGGCATGTAATTTCAGTGTATATAGTGTAGTCACACTCTCATATACTTCACTTCTTCATAGCATTTGAGGGTTGTGTATTATGCCTTGCTTATAGGCCAACATGTGTGCATGTTCTTCTAGCATTTTGAGCTCCTATTTCAGCATGTTTAGACCATTATTTTGGCATGATTGAGCTCTGTCCAGAGTTGGTTTGGTCATTTGTGCTATGTATTGCATGCCTTTTGTGTTTTGCTCTTTACTAGCTTTGATGTTTTTGGTCCTCAACATGTTATGCTTGCATGCTTTAAGGTCTTTAGCATACCACTTCAGCACTAAATATCTGCCACCTTCCTCTTTTCTTTTTCTTTTTTCCATTTGATTTGAGAGTTGGTTGACCCTTGAGTTTGTGTTTGAGCTTGGGATTGAGGCTCGTGCTTAAATGGCTTTAACCCTCTTTTGAGGGTTCCTCCTAGTCAAAGGCATGGTCTCTCCTATGCCTTAAACCATTCTTTTGGTTGACCTCCTCTCCTTAGAGGACTTGCACATTGCACTTAACCAATTAAAGAATGGATTGGTAATGTAAAATGTGTAAACAAGAATTGAGTCAACTAAAACATGCCAAGATAACATATGTGTGTTGCATTGCATGTGTTTGGATCGGATGTTAATCCAAACACAAGAAATGTGGGACGTTTCATACTTGAAGTGATGAAACGTGTCACGTTTCTTGGTCGCTAACACCTTTGATCAAGCATGATAGGGTGGAGGCTCTTTGTGTGTTGTTTGTGCATTCATAAACATGGTGTAAGCTTCGTTCTTGGCCATCATGCATTGAAAATGCTTGGTTGGTGGCTTGAGAGCCAAGTGCCACGCTCCTTTGAGCTTGAGACATGATTGGAAGAGTGGCAGTGCCTACATTGTCTTACAAATACACTGCTGTGCCTCTATTGTTCTCTGTTGCAACAAAACCAGAAGCCTGGAGAAGCAACTAGCCGACTAGCCAGTTTTACTAGCCGACCGGCCAGTTTTAGTGCCTGGCAGCCACTTTTTCTAGCTGGCAGCCCACCAGCAGATCCCTGTTTTAAAGTAAAGGCAGTCTGGAAGTTGGCACAATTTTTAGAGATCAAGGCAAGTGCAAACAGAGGCAATTAACAGCATAGTAATGGATTTCCGAGCGAACATCAACTGAGCATGCATCTTCAACCTCTTGGAACAGAGCTGAGGCAGTGTACTTTGTAATTAGCTTTACTTGTTAGTTAGCTTAAATTTGTAGTTCAATTAATTAGTTTGTTAATTAATTAAGTGTTGTAATAATTAGTAAGAGTTTACTAGTTATTCGTTTTGTTGTGTAATAATTAATCCAATTGGCTTAATTAGATTGGCTAGTTAGGTTAGCTTAGATTAGCTTAGCTAATTCATTCGGACCCTCCGTCGAGAGGGCAAATGTTGTAATAAGTGTGCGTGTGTATGTGAATGTCTTCCAACCCCACGTCTTTCTCCTTTTTACTTAACTGCTTTCAATGGTTAGTTTAGGGTCATTTTTCAATTAGCATACCTTATCCTTGCATGTTTGCATCACTCATTTGTCTTGCATGCACCGGGCTCGGCGCATCATTCAAACTGCAATGACTTTCAATACCTATTTGAATACGTGCATCAAATCATTACATTCATATGCCATCTTAGATAGCCGAGCCTATTTAGTTGCATTTTTGCATGTGTTGCATTAGGCATTTTAACATAGCTAGGATTATGCATGATTTCTAACTAGTTCTCTGTTTTGGCTTGGAGTACACTGTAAGTGTTTACGCTTTAGCATACTTGCATGTGTGTGAGTGTTGCTATGATAGCGTGCTTGCCATGAGGCTATTTTCTTAATTGCTATAACTGCATGAATGCCTGTGAATGAAGGCATCATTACTTGAATTGGAATAATTCATCAAAATGTGAGTTTTAAGCCCACTTGGAGTGGCAAATCATCATGTTTTAAGCCCACCTTGTTTGGTGGCAAATCCGCATTTCTAAGCCCACTTGAAGGTGGCAAATTCAAACCATTTTCGAAAACAAACATTGAATTGTTTTGTTCCAATTTAGGCGATCTAGTCTATATTTGTATGATGTGCGCATCACGTAGTAAGTTAGATAAATAACCGGAATAAGAACACATGTGTTCTCAAAACAACATATCATGATTAGTAGAGGCCGATCCTTTGATCGGGCGAGCGGGGGTGCTCATTTCATGACCTTCCCGCATCGTACCCAAGTTCCCGAGCCAAGGCAACTTTGGTGATGACAGACACGTGGCCTTAGGCACGAGTTAGGGTTTCCTAAATTTCCCAAAAAACACAAAACATTTAGGTGGCGACTTTGTAATCTGGAAAAGCAGCCCATGTTTGGCACTTCTTGATTAAAATCGATTTTCCAAAACGATTTGCTGGATTTGAACTCTTTGGTGATTTATCAGTCTTACATTGCACTTTGTGAGACTAGATACAGAACCGTGACAGGAGTCTGAACTGTAGTAGCTATGAACCCAAATCTGCGCCCTCTCTGAAAGGGGGGCACGCGGAGGAAGTTCGGGCAGTCTACAATGGGCTGTCCAATTACAATCTCACAATTAAAAAGGGCAACCATTTTACAATTTCACAATTCACGAAACTCAGGTAAGCATTACATAATCTTCATCGACCAAGCCTCGCTAGACATGTCTACCTGTGTAGACACCCCATTTTTGACCGACCTTAAGACTCAGACGTCATCGATTGAGCGCTCGATGATCGCGCATGTGTGTACTCGTTTTGAGTTTCCGGAGTTTTCGGCTGAGTGCCTTGCCTCCGGGCCTCTGAACTCTTTGTGTTTTGGCTCGGTTTGTGGACCAAGCCTTGTTGACCTTCCTTGGAGGGAAGGAGAGGTCTGTAGACCACTTTTCCCTCTTGTAGACTAGCTTCCGGTTTCCGGAGTCTTCGGCCGCGCGCCTTGTCTCGGGACCGCTTAACGTTCTCCTCTTCGCTTGGTTTTTGAACCATGCCTTGTTGCCTTTGCCTAGAGGGACACAGAGGTCTTGTAGACCACTTTTTGTGGCCGTAGACCACTTTTCCCTCCCGTAGACCACTTTTGGTGCCCGCATACTAGTTTTCGAGGCTTCCGGCTACGCGCCTCGACCCCCAGACTCTTGTCTTGCATCCTTTTTGGTTTGTTTTTGGCCCAAACCTTGTTTTCCTTGCTTGGAGGGTGGAATAAGGGTTGAAGACCAATTTCTCTCTCTGAAAACCACTTTTCTTCCCTGCCAGCCAGTTTTCTGGTCGGCCTTCGGCCGCGCGCCTTGTCTCGGGACCGCTTAACGTTCTCCTCTTCGCTTGGTTTTTGAACCATGCCTTGTTGCCTTTGCCTAGAGGGACACAGAGGTCTTGTAGACCACTTTTTGTGGCCGTAGACCACTTTTCCCTCCCGTAGACCACTTTTGGTGCCCGCATACTAGTTTTCGAGGCTTCCGGCTACGCGCCTCGACCCCCAGACTCTTGTCTTGCATCCTTTTTGGTTTGTTTTTGGCACAAACCTTGTTTTCCTTGCTTGGAGGGTGGAATAAGGGTTGAAGACCAATTTCTCTCTCTGAAAACCACTTTTCTTCCCTGCCAGCCAGTTTTCTGGTCGGCCAACTGGTCTTGGTGGTCTTTGGACCACCAAAAGTGATCAGTAGCCATGCCACCACCTTTCTCTCTTTGTGTAGACCACCTTTCCCCCCTTGCCGACCACTTTTTGTTCCTGCAGACCACTTTTTATGGTCGGTCGACTAGTGGGAGTGGTCGGTCAACCACTTCAACTGGTCAGCACCTTGGTGGTAAAAGTTGTGCAGTACAAGGGTTTGGTTTCTTCGGCAAGAGGAGAGTTAAATCCCAACCTCACACCCCATTGTTGGACCAAAAATATTTTAGACCTTAAAACCCTCTCTTTCAAAATATTTTTGAAACAAAGTTTCTACGATGTTCCGACGCTCGCATTTTGTTAAATGTTGCGCTTTTCGATAAACCAAGCAAGGACAAAGTGGAAATGAATGAAAGAGAGATGAAATATTTGAAAAATCTTCCAAAACATCTTGTTTAGAGGTTTGAAGTTGAAGAAAAGAGGAGAAGAGGGAAGAAACCAAGTTGGGCAAGAATATGGGCATGAGCCGTTAAGAGAGAGTCAAGCAGCCTTCGCTAAATCAGATCTATCCATTTGCATACTTGGATTTCAGCTATGAGGCCACCATCGTTGGAAACCTTACTTCCGGGGCTTCGTTTTTCACTTAAGAATCTCCTAAAGCCGTGTCCAGATAAGGAAGATATAGCTGGTTGAAATTAGGCATCAATCCGGTTGGACCGAAACTAAGCAGTCTTCACTAAAAGAGGGATATCTCTTAGCACACTTCGAATTTTGATGCAAGGCTGCTACCATTGGAAAGCTTACTTCTAGGGCTTCAATTTGCACACAAGAATGACCTGAAAAGGCATCCAGATGAAGGAGTTATGCTTGCTTCAAGTCGGGGACCATGACTGATTTTTGCTGCAGACCACCAAGGGAGTGTGCTGACCACTTTTTGAGCATGCTGACCATATGCCGACCAGAAATGATTCTTGCAGACCAGAAAAAGTAGCTGACCAACCAGAAAAAGTGGTCGGTCGACCACTTATGCCCAGAAAGCCCAGAATCTGCAAATATTTCCTCTCCAGCTGTTGTGCACTGCTTCAGATATTTGCAAATCAGATATTCCAACCAAATGCTCATATATTGCTATATAGGAGCCATTTCCTCTCATATTCAAGGGTTGGAAATTGTGGGAGCTTCTCACACTAAAAGTCCTCTCTCTCTAGAAATTTTGGAGCTGAAAACTCTCTCTCTCCCTAGAAGCCTCCTTCTCCTCTTGTTTTTGAGCCTTAAGCTTAGAATTCTCTACACTTTTGCAAAGAGACCCTTTATCAAACTTGATCACCATTGGGATGAGGTAGCTTGGGACTTTGTTTGAGTTCCAAAAGGCTGATTTTGGCCCAGATTTTGGCTGGTTTTGCTGCTATACTTCAAGATGCTTCAAGGGTAAGCACTTCCCCCTTTCAAGCTTGTTTTTACACACTTGTTTTATCCCCTTTTTTCCATTGTTTTGGAATATTTTGGGGCTGGTTTTGAACTGTTAGAAACTCTATTTTTGAGGCATAAAAGTGTTGGTTTGTGCCTTGTTTGGCTAGAGGGTTGTTCTTCCTTTTTGTTCCTTGGCTTGTGAGGCATTTTGTGCAACTTTTCACCACCTTTCAAACCAACTTTTTTGGCCTTCCAACCACTGAATTCCAGAGGAATTTCAGTGGTGGAAAGGTAGTTTTGAGGCCCAAAATGAGAGGGGGTGGTCCCCCCTCCTCTTGTCTTGTTAGCATGTGTTGTTGGCCTATCAAATGAGCATGTATTTCTCCTTTCTTGAGGTTTGGTTTGAGCATGTTTTTGTGAATTTTGGGCCTGCTCTAACTCTGTTTTAGGCTAGTTTGGTTGTTGCTTGCATGCTCCTTACACTTGTAGTGTAAACCTTGCTCACTAGCTTTGTATGCTTGCTATTTTAGCCTATAATTCTAGCATGTTTTGGCTCCACTCCAGCACATTTTTGGCCATTATTTGACATGATTTAACTCTATTTTTAGTTGGTTTGATCAATTGTTGCATGCTTCTTACACTTGTAGTGTAAATCCTCTTTGCTAGCCTTGCATGCCTAATGAGTTAGCTTGTTATTCTAGCATGTGTTGGCTTAGTCTCAGCTTATTTTTGGTGTTATTTAGACATGCCATAACTCTGTTTTTGGTTGGTGGAGTCACCTTTTGCTTGGTTTTTGCACTTGTAGTGCAATCTTGCCCATTGGCCTAGTGTACTTGGTGTTTTGGCCCTTCATGCTAGCTTGTTTTGGCTACACTCCGTACATGTTTTAGCCTTGATTTGACATTCTCTAGGACTATTTTGGGTTGCGTTGATCATATGGTTCATGCATTGCATAGATGTAGTGCAATTGGCATTGCTAGCCTTGAGTTTTGAGCACCATAGCATGCTTCATTTGTGATATGTGCATGATTTGGTATCCTTTAACATATTATTTCAGAGCATATAGCATTGCCATGTTCCTATTTCTTTCACCCTTTGAGTGCCTTTAAGGCTCATGCATTGTTGCCTTGTTTGTGGCCTAGCTTGTATGCATGCATGCCTAGACTTTCGAGCTCCCATCTTAGCATGTCTTGGTCTTTGTTTTGACCTATTTGAGCTCTGTTTATGGCTGGTTCATTCATTTGTGCCATGCATTGCATGCCTCTTGTGTAGTCCCTTTTGGTAGCCTTGTGTTTAAGGGCTCTTGCATGCCATACTTGTGTTGTTTGAGTGGTTTGGCACCATTTCATACATAATTTCAGAGCTTATAGTGTTGTCACACTTCCATGTTTTTCACTCTTTAAGTGCTCTTGAGAGTCACATCTTAATGCCTTAATTCTTGAGCCAATTGGCATGCATGCTTGTATATGCTTTTGGACTTCATTTTCAACATGTTTTGGCCATTGTCTTGGCATGCATGAAGCTTGTCTGAGATTGGTTTGGTCCATTGAGTGTTGCATTACATAGCCCTTTCCATGTCCATTATGTTTGCATGCTTGTTGCATTGCATTATGTTTGCATACATTGCATTGAGTTTGCATGCCATTAGATTTGATAAGTTGATCATGCATGCATTGCATTGTGTTTGGATAGAGTGTTAGTCCAAACACGAGAAACGAGGGACGTTTCATACTTGAAGTGATGAAACGTGCCTCATTTCTCGGTCCCCGACCCTCTTGATCATGCATGATAGAGGCCCTTATGTGTTATTTGTGCATTCATTGACATTGAATTGTGCAAACTTGGATTCTCGGCCATCGTGTATTGCAATGCTTGGTTGGTGGCCCGAGAGTCGAGAACTACACTCCCTTGAGCTTAAGAAATGATAGGGAAGGTGATTGTGCACACATACCTTACAAATACATTGCTGTGTCCCTTCTTGTTCTCTGCTGCAGCAAAATGGAGTTGTGCAGAATTTTCTGGTCGGCAGACCAGTAAAAGTGGCTGGCCGACCACTTTTTCTGGTCTGCAACAAATGTAAGTGGTTTACAGGTGGTCTACAACACCAATAAGTGGTCGGCAACCTTCCTGGAGGTCTCCATGTTGGAGTAGAAGCTATCTGGAGGTTTGTGCAGTGATCTGAAATCAAATGCAAACAGAGGCAAGTTGGGGCATAGCGATGGATTTCCGAGCGAGGCGATCGAGCATACATGCACTTCTTGCCCCAAGGCTCCTTTTAACTACTTTGTTTAGCTAGTTAACTATTTGGTTCTGTACTTAAGTAGTTAATGCACTTAGCTATTCATTTGTGTTTGTAATTAGTTAACTTGTAAGTTAATTAGCTTTGGTTTGTAAGAATTAGTTTAATTAGCTTAGATTAGCTAGTTAGCTTATTATTCGGACCCTCCGTCGAAAGGGCGAATTTTGTAATAAGTGTGCGTGCGTGTGTAAATGTCTTCCAATCCCACATCTTTCTCCCTTTTATTTACCAGCTTTCAATGGTTAGTTTAGGGTCAATTTCAATTAGCATACTTATGCTTTGCATGTTTGCATTCATTCATTCGTCTTGCATGCACCGGGCTCGGCGCATCAAACAAACTGCATTGTATTTCAATACCAATTTGAATACATGTTATCAAGTTGCATTCACATGACATCTTAGAATAACTGAGCCTATTTTAGCTGCATTTTTGCATGTGTTGCATTAGGCATTGTTGACATAGCTAGGATCATGCATTGATTACTAACTAGCTTCTTTTTTGGCTTGGAGTACACTGTGAGTGTTTATGCTTTAGCATCCTTGCATGTGTGTAAGTGTTGCCATGTATAGCATGCTTGCCATGAGGCTAACTGCTTAAATGATATAACTGCATGCATACCTGTGGGTGAAGGTTGGATTGCTTGAATTAGAACAATTTATCAAAATGCGAGTTTTACGCCCACTTGAAGTGGCAAAATCATGTTTTCCTAAGCCCACTTGAGGGTGGGAAATCCACGACTTAGCCTACTTGCAAGTAGCAACTTTCAAACCATTTTCAAACAAACGAACATGAGATGCTTTGTTCCAACTTGAGCGATTTAGTCTATACTTGTATGCTGTGTGCATCACATAGTAATTCTAGATTAATAACCGAAATAAGAACGCATGTCTTTTCAAAAAACAACATATCATGTTAGTAAAGGCCGATCTTTGATCGGGCTAGCGAGGGTGCTCATTGCATGACCTTCCCCTCTCGTACCCAAGTTCTCGAGCCAAGGCAACTTTGGTGATGACGGACACGTGGCCTTAGGCATGAGTCAGGGTTTCCTCAATTTCTCAAAAACAAAATATTTAGGTGGCGACTATGAAATCTGGCAAAACAGTCCATGTTTGGTGCTTTTTGATTAAAATTGATTTTCCAAAATGATTTGCCGGATTTGGACTCTTTGGTGATTTATCAGTCTTACATTGCACTTTGTGAGATTAGATTCAGAATCGTGACATGAGTCCGAACTGTAGTAGCTAGAACCACGATTCCCGCCCTCGCGCAGAGAGCGAAGTTCGGGCGGTCTACAGCCTGTCATGACCTGTCTGCTGGAAATCACTGCAATGAGCGATCAAACGCTTATCTGATATATCTATCTCATTCGGAATATGGGACATAGATTTACGACCCCGTTTTACTTCTCACAGACGAAGTGCATTAGGCATTAAGGTCTACTGCGGATCATCCCAGTAATCTTGATGCGGTATTGGGTTGAATTTAGTTTCCCAAACCCTCACGTATATAGGAAGTTTATATACTGGATCAACGTACTCGAATGGATTGTCACCACATTCAGACATAACAGCAAGCATATGGGAACATGGATAGTGTCTTATCTCGTATTTGCCACAACTGCACGTGGGTGATTCATGTGCACAATTTGTGTATTGCGACCTCGTCCATGGCGAAAAGATGTTTGCACCTCAAAGACACGGCGGGGCCTATCAGACATTATTGATACAAACTAATTGTCATGTTTGTAGGTGTAATTAACTTTACAACATAATAAGCACAATTTAGTTTACATTACAAATTAACCTGTCGTACAATATCAACTGGAAAGTATTTCCCCCTGCGATACCCTCCTCAATAGTTTTTTGCATCTCCCTAGGGTATTGGAACTCATTTAGTGCATCTATTTCTGCTTGGGCTCCCATCTCACCAAAATATTTTACAAGCCGTCGAAATATAAACTCAACCATAGCTGAGATAGGTAGGGTCCTTACACCTTTCAAGACACTGTTGAAGCACTCTGCATCATTGTTGGTCAATACCCCCACCGATATCCACCGTCATACGCAAGTGCCCACTCCACAGGATTCATCTTGTGGACCTAATTGATGGCATCTTGGTTAATGGCATGTATTTGTTCTAAGTAGGCATTACACTTTCGTCATTGATGAGTACTCCCTGCTTTCCATAGAAGTTGTTTCAGCTCCTTATTTTTAAACTTTGTGTTAAAGTTACTACAAACATGTCGAAGGCAGTGCCGATGATATCCAACAAATTGGAGCGAGGGATTCAGCCAATGCCACCTCACAGCAGCTAAAATACTCTCAGCTCGATCAGGTATCAAAGTCACTCCCTGTCGGTCCATAACAATATGTTCCCTGATATTTGAAATGAAGAACGACCAAGACTCCAAACTCTCCGTGTCGACAACGGCGAATGCAAGCGGTAATACTTTGCCATTGGCAATAACGATCGTTGCTACAAGCAACACACCAGTGTATTTGCCGTATAAGAATGTACCATCTATGGTTATAACAGGCCTAAAATATCTTAATCCATCGATGATGGGTTTGAAAGACCAGAAAACAAAGTGGAAGACGGGCATGATGGTTGTACCTTCGGTATATCTATGCTTCCATTTAACGATGGTGCCAAGATTAAATGTCTGTAATGCATGCATGAATTTAGGCAACTGCCTATATGATTCATCCCAATCCCCAAATACCATTCTAATTGTCTTTGACCTTGCATGCCACACCTTCTTGTATGATATACTATAGTTCATGGTCTTTTTGATATCTTCGATGACATTCTTAATTGGCATATGAGGTTTATTCTATATACGACAATCAAATATGAGTTGGATTATTTGGGTGTGAACATTATAAACAAACATATATATATATATATATATATATTTTATACTCACCGCAACTTGTCCCAAAAAATGAGAAGCAATGTAATTGGAGTCAATATTAATGTGGTCCCTGTTCATCATTGGGTATAAACAATGGTGAAGACCCTTGTACTGCTTTATTTCAAAAAGACCATGTTTCTTATTAAGAGATGCACGCAACCACCAATTGCAATCGTACTTGCAAGCAGACACCCAAAAGTCTCGCTTAGAGGTTATGACCTTATACTCTTAATTATTTCTTATGTGGCACAATTTCACAGCATGTACAAGTTGCTTTTTATCGACGAAAACCATCTTTTTGTCCAACTCAGCATTCCAGATTCGGTTACGGGGAACGATATCACGGCTGCTCATGTCAAAATCACCACCCATGTGAATGTTCTCATAGAAAGGGATTTCAGGTCTAGGTGGGATGGGGACATTTTTAGGGTCAACAGGGTCGTCGGCATCATCTTCTTCATCATCATTATCTGATCTGGCCAATAAATTTTCTTCATCAAACATTTCATTTTCATCATCGTCTAGGGCGACATCAGGACCATACATGTCATTGTCAGCAATATTGTCAGCAAACTGCACATAGCTCACCGTTTCTGCCATACTCCCATCAACTTCAACTGGAATGATATGATAGCTACAAATGGGCACATCTTCTGTGTTATTGTGAAATTCATAATCATATCTACCACGCGAACTTGATTCCACACCATAGCCCTCAAATGTCTGTTGTGTATAGACCACTGAATAACGTTGATCTGATGCATACATAGGAGACCGAAACGCTGTCATGTCAATCCCCTGTGTAAGCAATGCAGTGAAGGGACAAGAATCCACCTGTGTCATATTCGGGACATTGCGTACAACCTCTTTATCAATGTACACTTCCAAACAATTTGGTGGTTGTAAACTTGCACCGATACTTAATACGGTGTTCAACGTCTCATCGTCATTGATCGGTAATATCTTGTATCTGCTGATTGCTTGCCACTGGCGATAAGGATATCTACATTTGAAGTTCAATCAGACACTTTCGCCGTAACTTGCCACCTTGGACATGAACATCTCCTCCAAATTGTTAAGCGTGGTTCCAAGTTGTACCCCATATATCCCTTTCAGCTCAGCATCATATGACACACCTTCATTGGGATCCTGAATTATGTTTCCCTTCAGTAGAAGATTGACATACACTCGCTTCAATGAAACAAAAAACTTAAATTATCAATAATATACTTATATTGTAGGGGTAAGCAGCGAATATACCGATCCGCCAAAACCGACCAAACCGAGCCGATCTGCCGCATTTTGGACGGATGCATGATGACGAGCGGACGGTTGCGGATTGATTTTCTCCAATCCGCCAATCTGGCGGACGGATGGCGGATTTGAGATTCCTTTGGCCGCAACCGAACTGCCAAACCGCGAGCACCTCTAGTAATTTATAAGACTTTGTGTTTTCAGTTTGTTTAAATATTCTGTTTGTGTTTTCAATTAAAAAAGAGTTTAAATATTCTGTTGAAAAAAAGTTTTCAACTTGAATATCTTTTTTGAATTGAAAAAAAATAAACGTATTATTTATCTATATTTTTTGGTTTTTAAATCTATCTCTAAAAATAATAAATAGAAAATATGATATATGCTGGTTGATTTTTGTTTTCAAAAACAGATATAGATGTAACAATACAGAGACATATAATCTCTACTGCTGCTCTATTCATGGTTTTGGTGGTTTGAATTGCTTTTATATTTTAAGAACCACAGATTGTAATACTTTATGTGGATGAGGCATGCTGTGATTGTAGTATGTCGATGAGGCATGAAGCGATTGTGATATTCTAAAGTTTCAAACTTTTTTCCTTTGGATGAGGCATGCAGTGATTGTAATATTTTTTTAAGTCATTGACTGTAATACTTTCTTTTTTTTTTTTTTTGAGGAAGTACACAAGTTAAATTATATTGAAAATTTATAAAATTTTAAACTGCCAAACCGATTCGCATCCATCTGCCAAACCGTTAATTCGCTCAATCCACATCCGCCAGCTTGGTGGACGGATGACGGATTGGAGGTTCCGTGGCCGCAACCGACCCGCGCCCACTCCTATTATATTAGATTTTACTTCTAAAAGAATTATATGTATTTTAACTCATTCAATTACAATTACTTGTGAGTCAAGAACTTTATTTAAGTAATCATTAATTGTAATCTAACAATCATTATTGATTTTTAAATTAAAATATGAGTTAAAAAAATTATTATGTTTTCAATATTTTTTTAGCTTTTTAAGAAAAAAAACTTACAACACAAAGAATGTTGGTTTGTTTTGACATAAAATAATTTTTTTAAATAATTACATATTTTTTATTATTTGGTTAAATTAAAACTAAGTAAAATATTTTTTGTCATGGTCTCTAAAATAACTTATCATTACAAATTTATTAAGTCAATTTTTAAGAAGTTTACTTTCTACCTTTGTAACACAGTGATCTTTAGGCAAATTACAGTTCATATCACTTTTTTCCCCACTGAACTTAAAATTATAACACTCCCCCTCCCCTCTTATCTATTAATTTTTTTTCCTTTCAATTTGGACTTTAATATTCAAGTCTAATCAACTTAAAATTTTAATTTTTTCAACTATGAAAAATGTTCTTAATACAAAAAATATAGTGAACTATGAATTCATAGCAAAACTTTGATTGAATATTATATTATAATTTATATTCAGGAATGAATTTAATAAGAACAAATTTTTATTTGTAAACACATTATTAAGAAATTCATTAAATTAAAACTTGTGTATGGACTTATTCCTTAATTTGTATATGCTCGTGCATGGATTTTAATTTTTTATTCTTAAATTTAACCCTTTCATAATTTTAAAAAAAAACTAAAAACCTTGTCATAACAAAGAAATTAAATTTCAAATATTATCATGTCATTACTTTAATATAATGTGATTTTACTTAGAACGGTATTGAGTAACATAATCATTTAATTATGATTAATTTAGTATAACTCATATTTTTAGTGTAACATTAAGAATTAAAAGTCTTTTTTTTGGTAAAAATTTTAGTTTACAATTTATTATGAGTGGCGAGGGGTCATGTCTAGCAATCGTAATATTTTTTGGAATCTTAATTTCTTAATTTTGATTTTATAGTATATTATTTCAAATTTCTTTACAGTTTTCATAAATAAATCAATTCTCTGAATGTATTTAGCCTAAGTGTTGATTCAAGTAGGAGAAGTTAAATTAATTATAAAGACATTATTTTAAATTTTTATCAATCAATTTAAATTTGATTGGTTCATGATAATTTTGAAAATTCTTAAAATTTAAGAATAAATTATTGTTTAATATGAATAAACTTATGCAAAAGTCCCAATTCTTGTTATAATTTTTGCTTTAATCGAAAGATGATTTTTTAAAAATATCTTCAATTTATAACATGAGTTTATAAACTAAATTGTGAAGGTTTAACTGATTGTAAAAAAATTATATAAAATCAATGATTAAATGACACATGAGTTTTTATATTTTTATAAGCTCAAAAAATTGAAAGCATTGTCTATGACTATGCATAATATTTTTCATAATAATATTTTTTTTCTAAAAAATATTAAGGGTGATGCACCAATGAATTCCAAATAGTGATCTTATGAATTGTTTGATCATTTTTTTTATTTTTTTTATTTTTTTATGGACCCAACGGTCTGATTCTAGTATAAATTACATAACGGCCAAGTATAAATGCACGTGTGTTATATGTTGAGAGCAAATGTGGATTTTCTCATAATGTTGAAATTACTAAACGTAACACTTCAAAAAAATTTCTTAATATACTTTTTCCAAACATTATAATTAATGTAACACACTAAATAGAACTTGTGAGTGAAGAACTTTATTTAAGTAATCATTAATTGTAATCCAATAGTAATTATTGATTTTTTAATTAAAATATGAGTTCAAAAAATTATTATGTTTTGGATATTTTTTGGCTTTTTAAGAAAAAAACTTACAAAAAGTAGGAAAAAAATAGAATCTTTGACTTTTTCGTATAATTTGTTTTGGATATTTCTTGCACTCAAGTTGACCCTAAATCTTGGTAGCATAAAAATCTCCCAAAATTTAATAAGAAGAATAGGTAATGCTATTTTGACCTTTTGATGCTAAGTTCATAGGCTTCACAATATGTCATTAAAAACCCTATACAAATATTGACACGAAACCATTTATAGGGGCACCCATAACTTTCTAATGTGTCTTACTATTTTCATATGGCAGCAATATTGATGATAATCTATTTTCAAAATTCATCAAGGCTCTAGAACTTGACTTTCATGACATTGCCAATGAACTAAAAATCAGTTTTTTGTATTTTTAATCCCAAAACTAAAAGATATCAACAAGGTCTAGTACAATTAGAGATTTTGTCACAAAAAAAAAATTATAAATTGCCTTAAAGATAGTTTTGATAACATAGAACATGAGACTCTCAATCAAAACCATTCACTAGGTGTAAGATTCTTAAAAAATAAAAAATAAAGGTCTAATAATGTACCATGTGTTCCATATATCAATGAAACAACTTGCAACAACTAATAATGAGTGGTCATTCTAACAATTAGATTAGCTAGTACATAATTAACTAAAGCTTAATTGAGGATATAACTTTGTGATGTAGAACTAGAGTGGTGAACACTCTCCTATTAGTAGTGAGCCCAAAACTAACAGGTTGGAAGGCGATTGCGGCTGATTTTTAATTAGTTTTCATGGTTGAAATCGTTAGCAAAAAAATAAGGGGTTAAAGATTTGTATGGGGTAACAAAGAGGTTAAATTTAGAGAATCCAAACACAATGTCTTAGGGGCTATTTGGGGGTTGTTCTGGACAGCATGAACAATAACTTAGCTAGTTTAGTTTTTTTTGCAATCTAGAGTATTGGGGTTAAGCAAATATGATACTTGACGCTTCGATAGGGGCTAATACAAATCTAGATTAGTAGTTTTAAAGACAAAAAGTGTAAAAATAAATAAATAAAAGAAAAGAAAAGAAGAAGGAAAAGTCTAGAAAATTAACATGTAGCTTGCATATGTTATCTCAAATTTTGATTCTATTCGGATTTTAATTTGATTATTATGTGTTAGTTAATCCGGGATTTTTTAATATTTTTTTTAAATTAATTTTTGTATATTTTTTTAATATCCTTCTCAATTAATATTATGGTAAATCTATTTAATTTTTCTTCTAACATAATTGCTCTCAATAATAATTTTAACAATTTTAATTTTGAAAATTTCATTTCAACAAGAGCAACTGTTAAAGTGTTGTCAAAATACATTATAATCGATGCAAACATTATAAGCTTCTATTTGAAGTCATATGTCCCAACTTATTTTGAATGCTTTTGTATAAGATTGTGCCCTAATAGCTATAGGCACTTTAATTGGGTGTTGTATCTCTGTTGGGCTTGTGTTTAGTATTGACACCTCTGTTGTTGGGTATTTTTTTATCGGAATTTGGTTTGAGTGATTTGGAGAGAAAAGAAATGAAATAGGGAGAAATAGATTTCAATCACTTGTTTGAATTACCAAATAGGAGAGAAATGAGAATAAATACCTATTTTGAATCTCTAGAGTGGAGAGATTGGGAGAGAAATGAAACTAATTAAATACTATTTTGTTTATAATACTAAAACTAGCTTTTAGATATAGAATAAACTAGATTTTATTTTTTGACCGAATTATTTGGATGTGGCCTGCCATTTGAATGAAATGTAATAATAACGATAATTTATCATAAGGATAATTTTATAATTTACTAATATAATTTATTTATTTTTTATTCACATTACAAAATTTACTAAAAAGAGTAATGTTATTAAATTATTTACATTACAAAATTTATCTGAATAATTCACATTACAAAATTATTTACTAATAATTTATCTGAATAATTCACATTACAAAATTTAAATTAGTTTCGTAGATTCTTAAAAAGAGTAATGTTATGGTGATCATGATTTACTAAAATGGAACTAATTATTATCTTACAGATAAATAGATACATATTGCTATAGATATAATAGATAGTTTTTTAAATTAAATATGAATCAAATTCCATGTTTAACTTAGCATTTGAAGATTTTTTTAATTTTTTTTTTAATTCCAATTTGATATGGCTTAGATACTATTACAATTTTACTTATTTATCAATTCAATGTTCCAAATTTGAATTCGCAGAACCCTAGCCCTAACCAATTCATTACAAAATTTAAATGTAGATTCTTAAAAGAATGTTATGGTGATCATGATTTACCTTGATAAATAGATACATATTGCTATAGATATAATGATAGTTTTTTAAATTAAATATGAATCAAATTCCATGTTTAACTTAGCATTTGAAGATTTTTTTTAATTTTTTTTTAATTCCAAATTTGATATGGCTTAGATACTATTACAATTTTACTTATTATCAATTCAATGTTCCAAATTTGAATTCGCAGAACCCTAGCCCTAACCCAATTCTGTTTTCCCATGACATACAAAAAATGAATAGATAACATAAAATTGAACAGGTTAACACTCGATAAGCTTAATCAAACGCAATGCTAGAGACTTTTACAAACTTGAATCCATTTGTACCAAACAAACACAGAGCTTGGTGCAACTCATAATTAATCAAAATTTGAATTCACAAACAAACACAAATGCATATAATAACTAAAATTTTAATTCACAAAACCTTAGCCCCAACAAAATTGGGTTAGGGCTAGGGTTCTATGAATTCAAAACCACAATTTCAATTCACAAAACCCTATTCTACCCACATTGGTATCAATTTGAATTCACAAAACTATTCTATCTTCCAAACTGTATTCAAACTATTTTATCTTCCAAACTTCCTCAATTTGAATTCACAAAACCCCAATTTGAATTCACAAAACCCCACATTGTTATCTACTCACATTGACATTTTCACAAACAAAATCAACATAAATAAAATTCAAACTGAGAGAGAGAGAGAGAAAACTCGTTCGGGTTTTGGGGGAGAAAAAAGCAAAGTGTTTAAAAGCGTTGCAAATGGAGGGGTGAGTCGTTTTATAATGGCTTTCTGTTAAAAACGTGATTACAAATCACGCTTTCTATTAAAAGCGTGTTTTCAAATCGCGTTATTATGTAAGCCTAAAAATGCTAATAGCAATAATGTTTTCTTAATTAAAATGTATTTTCTAACCATACTTTTATGATTTTATTTATTTTATCCGCTTGAACCAGAAACATACTAAAAACATATTTTATAAACACGCTTCAACTTGCCAAACTGAACTTCCGTTTGGGGACTGACTAAATTAGCTAATTAGCCAAAAAGTTACTAAATTAGCCAAAAAGCCAACCACTCATATCAAAAAGTCAAAAATTCTATTTTTTCTCTACTTTTTACACATCTTTTCATAATTAGTCAAAAAGTCATCACAAACATACAAATTTTTTTTACTTACCTTTTTAGTCAAATAACCAAAAAATTACTAAATTAACCCATTCCCAAACGAGGCCTTAGTTTGAGAAATAAATTATTACCTATGCTCAGTTTGGGCAAAGCCTCCCTATATGTATGTGTGGGCGCAGAGGATTCCAAATATTTTTTTCGACCATCATTGAACAGGATTAGACGGCGATCCATCCGTCTTGCAGTGACCAGTTCCTTCCTCTTCTTTCCTGTCTCCACGTTGTCGGATTCCCTCCCCTCTCTCTCTCTCTCTCTCTCTCTCTCTCTGTGTGTGCAATGCATGATGATGGTTACACACATGGATTTTCCTAATCCTTACGTTATCCTCTCTCATCGTTCCCACAAATTTCTCTCCTCAGATATATTCAAAACCAACAATAATGGTAATAACAACAATCCAATCCTGTACGGCGATGGGTTTAATCAAAGGCGACCTCATTATCATATCCAACATAGAATTCTCCTTTTTATCGCCTATATTTATCTCCTTTTAAAACTGTTTCTCTTCTACACAATAACAGAGCGGAGGGTATCAAGGCATTTGGAAATTTTCTATCCATCAATGGATTTGAATGAATGAAAATTTTGTATTTTACCATTCACACGGGGAGAGGAAAGAAAGTTGGCATCAAGATCAAATTTTGGGTTGACGACTGCTGGTTCGTCTCTTGCATTCTCCCGAAATTTTTAATTTACCTGGATTTCTGACTAGTTTATAAGATTCATCTCGTCCATTTTTATTTCCTTTTTCAAATTAGCGCTTGTTGTTTCTTCAAATTTCAACATATGCTTCTTCTTATTTTTCTTCTATTTTCTGGGCGGTTTATTTGTGTTGTTTATCCACTTAGTAATCTACATAGGTTAGTACAATAAGGTTCTGTTTCATTAGCATGATTAATAGTGAGGGATTAACAATTCACGGTATTAGTGTAGGATTGAATATCGAGTTGGATTAGTGGTATAATCCCCATTTTTTCATGTTTGTTTTGCAATGAATATGAAAATATATAAATCCCAATCATATGTTTGTTTTTTAGATTATTAATTGTAGGCTTAAAAAATCCACTAATTTTGTCGGATGAAATATCAATTGGAGTCTAGTTCGGATAACAAAAATTGCAACCAAACACTGAAATGTGAGTCTAACAAATTAAGAATTTCAATCATATGCTATAATTTGCCAAATCAAACATACCATAAAATAAAATAAAAAATATTCTTTGAATTTCTATGAGAATTAGAGGTTGAAGCTTTAATTTACAAGTGATTTGCCCATAGGTGCTCGGTAAACATGATGTATTGTCTTAGACAGACACACCCATTATGATGTTGTCTATGATCACTGAAACTAAAACCTTGAGCTTGTGAATGATTGGGATTGACACTTTCACTGATTGTCAAAATTTTTCCTTCAATGTCATTAATTTATCTTTGTTGTGTCTATGTATTGACACATTTATATGCGTGACTCTTTCCAATGCAAGAAAACTAATGGGATCCCCATGTGAGGCGAATTCAAAATTGTTCGAATTGTGTAATTGTTAATTAAATGACCCAAGGCAATTTGAATATAAATTTAATTGGAGACGATCATTAGTATAAAGTTCATATTCTTCCATCATGGATACACAATTTGTTGGACAATACACAACAACAATTGCCACAAAATATACACATTCCAAAATCTTTTGAATATCCTTTTCAGAATCTCTTCTAGATGGTATTGCTGTTGCACCATTCATGTTATCAAAGCCCAATAGCCAAGACTCATACGAGGTCAGTGTTCCATGATGTCTGCAAGTTATTTCTTTATTTTTTAAATTAAACTTGTTCATTTAGCATTAGAAAAAAGTGGATTTGTGAATCGCATTGGGAACTGATCATAAATTTCAATCACAATTATCTTCTTCTCTCTTATATATATATATATATATATCTATTTATCAAAAAATATATATAACTTTTGTTTTATAGTTTAGGAATTTAAAGAATGTTGGGTTGATAATGAAATTTATTAAGTTTGATGTTTCTATTTTGCTGTAGTATTATGGAAGTTTTAAGGCACCCCCTTCATTATCCAGAGAGGAATGGTGCTCTGCCTGCTTCCCCTTTCTCTCTCTCATTTGTGTTTCTGTTTCATTCGTGCACTTACATTCACCATTTTCCTATCTTCTGAAGTCATCTTATTTTATTTATTCATGCCCATTAAGAATGCAGATCCTCATGAACTAATACATGAAACTGTCTCCAGAAGACTTTCTTATTATGCAACTCCTAGAGAAGGCATCCAATACTTCAATAAATCCCAACTCTCAATCCTCACTAGAGAAACCTCTTGTGACGTGCATTTGTTGTGGGACCTATCAGTTGATAGGCTGGTCATAGGTAGATTTTGCTTCTTCCTCTTATTCTTCAAGTGTACTTAAAAGTGCCAATGAGCAACTTAGGTCCCATTCTTCCACATCTTAGGTCCAGTTCTTTCATGGCAATTGATGATGTGGATTTTGAATTTTTTTCTTCCTTTCCTTTTTGTTTGGACTAGAGTGATTGCATCCTAACATTCAGAGACTTTGAAAGTTACAAGTTCTCTAATTTGAGCCTCCTTTTAATTGAATATTCTTGCAACATTTACTGCTGGCAATGGCACTAATCATCAGTCTTCTCCATTGCCGAGACAAAATACCCTACATTCAACATTTATCTGGCTCCACTTCACCTCCACTTGTCTCCAGTTACACCTGCACTTTGGCACAACCATCTTTATGATTTCCATCACGAACACCGTCAATAAATAAATATTTATTTATCAAACTTTAAATCGGCAGTTGTTATATTTTCAGATCAGCTGAGGATGTTGAAGGCTTTCTATTGCTGTGAATTAGTGTTTTTTTCTTTTCTTTTTTCGTTTGCTTTAAAAAACAATTACTGTGTCAGGTGACAAAATTGAACCAGGTTGATTCAAAGTCCAAGCCATTTAATCACCAAGATTAACCTATGGGTCATATTTTAGGTGACAGTAATTACATTTTCCTCCATATAATTTTCTAGTGTAGTTACTACTATGATTGATGATTGACAAGGTAAAATGAAACAAAAATTTTGTATGTTTTATCTTCTAATGCAGATGAGCTGCATGTCATCATCAGGACCAAGTGAACCTACAGAAATGTATCTGGTTGCCGATAGTACTACCAGTTCAACCTCTAACTAACCGGATGATACAAAAAAAGTGTAACAAATAACACAAAATAGTGTCAATTTACCTCATAATTTTCCATCCCGACCTAAATAGATGGATCCAATTTCCAAAACTTATGCAAATTCGGATAATAATCCGTGCCCATTGCCAAGTGCAAATATGCACATTGCAGATTATCCAATTTCCAAAGCGGACCTAGTTGCAAAGGCTGGCAATTCTGCTACTAATCCATGGCCATTGCCAAGTCCAAAGACATTTGCAAATTCTGAACTCGTAAAAGCAACATCAACAGGGATAGCAGCAGCAACACCAGAAAATGTGAAGGCAATTGATGCTAAGGGTAGTCAACTAGTTGCCAATTTCGGCCGAGGGAGCAGCAATGGCGCCCGTAGTGACAGCTTAGAGAGCTCCAGTGCAACCCTTAAGCCCCATACTGGTGGTGATGGTCGATGGGATGCCATTAACTTGGCTTCTTCCAAAGATTCCCCTCTTGGTCTTAGCCACTTTAGGCTCTTGAAGCGGCTCGGATATGGAGACATAGGAAGTGTCTATCTTGTTGAGCTCAGAGGAACCAACACCTATTTTGCCATGAAAGTCATGGACAAGGGGTCTCTTGCAAGCAGAAATAAGCTTCTTCGAGCTCAAACAGAAAGGGAGATCCTTGGTCTTCTTGACCACCCATTTCTACCTACTTTATATTCGTATTTTGAGACTGAAAAGTTTTATTGCTTGGTCATGGAATTCTGCAGTGGAGGTAATCTTTACAGTCTTCGTCAAAAGCAACCAAACAAGTATTTCACTGAGGAAGCTGCTAGGTTAGTACATATCCGCCTTATTTGGTCTATATTTGCATTTCTTCATTATATGCCATTCAAAATTTCCCTTTATCTATTTATTATAGCAATGTCTGATTTTACCTGCGTATTGATTAATGATGTAACATATGCCATTTGTACTTTTAGCATAGCATTGCCATAAGTCTAGCCTACATAAAAAGATAAGGGGCTGAGATAGATTGGAAGCATTTTTAAACCTATCAAACACTCTTGACTTTTCTATTTATGATTCTAAGTTATGTCAAGGGTTTTATTTATCATTTTTTACACATGCTGCTCTTGGTCGCTATTTCATTCTTTGGTTTTGATTGAAATTTCTCCGGATTGATTTGAGGGACCTTAGACATTCTCTCATTGGCATTTCATCAAACACCTTCTTTGCTAAATCCATGTCCCCAGCTCTGTGCATATTTTGCATATTTTCAAAACAAGCTTGTGCAGAATCAAAATCAAGTATTTTCTTTAATGAAATATGATCATTTGTTCAAATTTGGAAAAGAATACAACAAAATTATTTTGAGGGTAATTTTATTATTGTTTCCATGTTGCTCTGATTTCTATACTTACATAGATGAGAGGCACCTCTTGCATTGTGTGAGAGAGTTGTAATTGTTGTCAGATCATAGTGAAACTGCAACGACCTCTGACGTAGGTGAACCATGTAAACCCTTGTATTCTTGCATGTATGTGTGATTGTTTCGATACATATTATCTTTGTTGTTTGCTATTTTGTGTCTCATTGATCCGGCTAGGGGTTGTCAAAATCCTAACAAGTAGTGGCGGAGGGCTATGACAGTGTTAGGATGGCGTGGGGATTTGATCAATTGCATTACAAAGTGCGAGGACTGGGTGTGGCGACTAGGGGGAAATGACTGCCTATTTGGGGGATCTGTAATTTTTCAAACACGAGGGGAATTCTGTATTTGTTTGATAACTCAAGGTTATATTTGTAATTTCCCCTACTTATATTACTAAAAAACCCTATATTCTATTGAAGATGATGAAGTATATACTGACGGTCTTTACTATTCTCAGTATCTGAGTTGGGGTTGGATGCAAGAGAACCTGAAAGTTGTTATTCCTAAGTTGTATGCATTGGCATTTGCTTCAAGTTGTTTAGATACAGAACATACCAAGAATGTTGCCCTGGATATTTCCATTTTTTCTTTCCTTGGTGTCATGCAGCATGGATTGGTCTTTGTCAAGTGCAGGTGATTCATGGATTGATTGAGAGAAATTTCAAATACCAAGTGTTTATATTGGAAAGCTATTATTACGTTTAGTAGAGAATGGTTCATGTAATTGAAACTTCATGTATTTGTGTCATTGAAACTCTTCCCCTTATGTATGATCTTTTGAGGTTTATGCCTGTCATCCGGATATGTTTCTCATGACATTACTATTTAAAAAATAGTTTTGATATGATATTTTTTTTTTGTTCATTTTAATTTTTTATCAGGTTCTACACTTCAGAGGTGTTGTTGGCACTCGAGTATCTGCACATGCTGGGCATTGTGTACAGAGATCTGAAGCCAGAAAACGTGCTAGTAAGAGATGAGGGTCATATCATGCTCTCTGACTTTGATTTATCACTTCGTTGCTCTGTTAGCCCAACTCTTGTCAAGTCTTCATCTGTCCATGTAGGCAATGGGAGTGGTGGCATTTTGGATGATGAATATGCAGTCCGTGGTTGTATCCAACCATCAAATTTTTTCCCCCGCATCCTTGCTACAAAGAAGAATCGCAAATCTAAATCAGATTTTGGACTCTTTGTTGGAGGCTCTCTCCCAGAACTAATGGCAGAGCCTACCAATGTGCGCTCAATGTCATTTGTTGGAACCCATGAATATCTAGCCCCAGAGATCATACGTGGAGAGGGTCATGGTAGTGCAGTGGACTGGTGGACATTTGGCATTTTCTTATATGAGTTATTGCATGGGACAACCCCCTTCAAAGGTTCTGGCAATCGTGCCACACTTTTTAATGTTGTAGGCCAGCCATTAAGGTTCCCTGAAATTCCACAAGTGAGTTTTATGGCACGTGATCTGATACGGGGACTCTTGGTGAAGGAACCGCATAAACGGATTGCATACAAAAGGGGTGCAACAGAAATAAAACAGCACCCATTCTTTGAGGGTGTGAACTGGGCTTTGGTGAGGAGCGCCATGCCTCCCTACATACCTGAGCCTGTGGACTTCGGGCATTTTGCTAGTAAAGAGACGGCCCATGCAGACAAGAAAATGGCAGAAATTGGAGCCGATACAAACAAGAATAGTCCTAATGATTCTTTATATGTTGATTTTGAGTACTTTTAGCAATTTGGACTACTTGAATGGTAATGCACATTGTCTCAGTGTGTCATACAAAAAGCAAAATGACAATTCAATATGATTGCTGAGAATACTTTGAAGAAAGAATTTGTGAAGGCAAAAAATTGTCAGTTTGGTTGCTAGCTGCAAAGAGGATAATATATTGTATTTGCAGGGCGGATTTTTTCTCTTCTTTTTTTAGTATATTTTGTTATATGATTTTATGAAGCACATGCGCACCATTTGTTACAACGTTCTAGTTGAGTTTTACTTAATACTTTTCACGCTTCCAAGAGCATAGAACACCCATAATTATTTTTGTGGAATGCCTGAATTCTATCATCACTCAGAGTAAATATTTCTTCGGTTCGTAATGGCTAGCTGTAGTGTTTGCCATGTTGGTTCCTTCTCTTCTTTTTTTTGGCTCGGCAATGCTATGTTGTTGTCTTTAACGTTTCTATCCGTCTTTACGTTGATGATAAAATATATGAGTTCTAGCATGGTCTTCTATGATTGCTGTCCAAAAATTTGTGCTGCTAGTTGATATGACACTTTAAATTTTGTAAAAATATGATTTAAAAGGAACCAAAGTGGCTTCACTTTAAATTTTGTGATGCCCTCTCTCTCTCTCTCTCTCTCTCTCAAACAAAATTTGAAGAAAAGATCAAAGCATTTTTTAAGAAAAGTTGATATGTGGAGGGAGAGCAACAAAGACAGTGGGGGAGTTTTACTTTAAATTCTTTGCTAAATTCTTTTAAAAAGTGTTCTTGAAAAATAATTTTGAAAGCAACATATTTTAGAATTTTTTAAATTATTTTTAAAATCTATCAATAAGTTTGACACGTGTGAAAAAAATATACTAATTAATTTTTATTTTTATTTTCCTAAAAGATATATAAATAGAATTTTATATTATAATTTTTATTTTTTTATTTATATAATTAACAAATTATTGATTAAAAGGGGATTAATGTTATATAAATTAAAATTTTAAGAGAAGTCAAAATAGTTATGTAAAATTATAGAATTTATTATATATTCTTTAAAAATTAATGTAATTCATTCTAAAAAAAAAATACAAAATAAAGGGCAAGGCCTAATAAGGCATATGATAATTGGATATTTACGTGATTAAATAATTTGGTGGGTGAGAAGTGAACGGATAAAAAAATAATAATAAAATAAAATAAAGAGAAATACATAAAAGAGTATTATAATCCCATCAAAAAAAAAATATATGAGAAAAGTTAAGTGCATATTAATGGTACATGAAATTAGTCACAAATGATATACAAAGGGTGGATCTTACTTGTACAACTTTTGTGCTGTCTGTGCATTATTTCTGTGTTAGTAACAAAACACAAAAGATATTATTTAACACAATGTCGTGTTTTGAGAAGTTGGTAAAAAATTAAATTTTTGATTTTTTTAGTTTATTTTATCTTTTTATAAGTAAAAAATGTGAAAGATGATGTGACCCAAAATAAATAAAAAACTAAAAGCTGACTTTTTACCTCCTTGCCAAAGCACCCCAATACATTTAATGTATTTGATTACTTTCTATAATAATGAAAGTAATTAATCATATGCATTAGGATTGTGATCCTCTTTATTTTAAAGTTATAATGAAATATTTCCATTACATTTGCCAAAACTTATAGGTTTTTTTTTTTTAGTCCCTGATATTAAGATTTTATAGTATAAAGGACACTCAGTATTTTCATAATATTTAAGATCCCTTAATATCAATCTAGAGAAAATTCGATTCAGAGAATTTCTTTGGACAAATCATAGAGAAAATTTCAAATTTCTCTAGGCATATCACAGAGAAAATTCCAAATTTCTTTGGAGAACAATAAGGACTAGTGCTCTGCTTCAGAGAAAAATGGGTTGATCCAGAGAAAAAATTTATTTGGACACATTACAAAGAAAATTCCAAAATTCTCTTGACAACAATGAGGATTGGTGCTCTACTTCAAAGAAAATTGGGTTCGTCCAGAGAAATTCTCTAGTTTATACTGAATTTTCTCTGGGTTGAACTCAATTTTCTTTGGGTTGGTCCAGAGAAATTCTCTAGTGTGGACTAATTTTTCTCTGGTTTGGTCCAGAGAAATTCTTTGGTTGGACTGAATTTGCTCTGGTTTGGTCTAGAGAAATTTTCTCTGGTTTTGATTGAAATTTTTCTGGATTGATTTGAGAGACCTCAGACATTCTCTCGTTGGCATTTCATTAAACACCTTCTTTGCTAATCCGTGTCCCCAGCTCTGTGCATATTTTGCATATTTTCAAAACAAGTTTGTGCAGAATCAAAATCAAGTATTTTCTTTGATGAAATATGATCATTTGTTCAAATTTGGAAAAGAATATAACAAAATTATTTTGAAGGTAAGAAATCTATGAATTGAAAGCAACATTCACAATCTGAAAAAGATGTGAATTGTGTGTAACTCATTTATAGCATATTTGTTACATTGAAGACATATGGAATTTAATTGAAAACACTTGATCATTTTTCCTTCTGAAACTCCAAAGACTATAATTGTCCTTAATGTAGTCAGGGAAGCTTACAAAACTACTGCGTGGAAGCCACCCATATAACAATGGTGCATGTTTTGATGACGCCATCTCATGTTTGCATCTTTGGCCACCATGGCTCGTCTTTCTTGTCACCATGGCCCTTATTCCGGAGCTCTGTCTAGCACGACTGGAGTTCGAAGTCACCTCGAACTGACTCATCGATGGAATAGTAAAAAATGCAATATTCATGAACCCCTTGCAGCTTAGATTGCGGTGATTCAACTTAGATTGTAGCATTCTGGCGACGGCATGGTAGAAACAGAGGCGAAGGTGAAGATCAGAATGTGCACAAAGAGAGAGCACAAAGAAAGAGGGTTTGGTTTGGATAGAATGAAGATCAAAAAGAGAGAGAGATAGTCAAATTTCTCTTATCTGATATATGGGTGTGGATTTAGGGACCTTAGACATCAAAAAATAATATTGTGAATCTCTTCCATTACTAAAAATGAAAGAGGGAGCTTAAATTAATTTTTCCAAACTTATAATGATTCTTTTTAAAATTAGAATACTAATAAATTGTTATAATTATCCTATGTTTAAAATGATCTAAATAAATATATTGTTTAATTTTTTATAAAAAATAATATATAAAAAATAAAAATATAATATAACCCAAAAAATAAAAAAATGAAAAATACATCAGAAAGTCTAAGGAGTTGTTGGGGGTAAAAAAAAAAGTTAAAAAATTATTAAAAAAGGTTAAAAATCTTAGTTTGTGGAGGAAAGGTAAAATTATTATTTTACCTTTTGAATTCAACTATTCAAAAAGTCAAAAATGTAGAATAATCATTTTAATTTTATTATAATATTTTATGACACATTTTTTTCTGTAAAAATTCAAAACATTACCTAAAACATACAATTTTTTCTCTACTTTTTAATCAAAAAATTAAAAAATACACTTCTATAATCCATCCCCAACAACCACAAAATTAAAAATATTGTATAAATAGGACCACACTCCACAGAGATCATCGCCTCCCAGACAACTATACAACCAGTAGTAGCAAATGGCCGGATATGGTATTTTATTCACTGTCTTTTTCCTCTCTTCTCCTTCAAAAATCTTATTGCCCTGGTTCGTTTTATGAAGTCGGAAGAGAGTCATCGCAGAAAGATGGATTTTCAGAAAATAAAGGTCACCAATCCCATTGTTGAAATGGACGGTAAGTTTGAACAGACTTGGATTCATCTCTTCTTCTTCGCATTTGCCCCCATGTTTGATGTAATCTAATCTATAATAATATAGTAATTCTTTTTGTTGTGTTTTTGTTTTGTTTTTGTTTTGTTTTTTATTTATTTATATAATTTGTCCGTATCTTCTGTTCAAATGTTTCAGACATGGGTAATAATAGCATAGGGTTTTGATTAGTTGTTACTGATGAAGCACTAGTTAGACTTTGATCGCCGCCTTCTCTCCTTCATATCCTTATCGAAGTAAAAAATAAAAATTCCTTTGGATCTTGGATTGGGGAGGGAAAGGATAAGGAGATCATATTAATCAAAAGAACATAATTTATTCCTTTTTGTTTAGTTGGGTTAGGGAACCGAATAGATTACTATTATATATTGTGCGAACCGAATCCACACTAGATGAAGTGGGTCGGAGCTTTGTGACTGAATTTGTCCGTACCTTCTTTTCAAATGTTTCAGGCATGGGTAATAATAGCATAGGGTTTTGATTAGTTGTTACTGATGAAGTACTAGTTAGACTTTGATCGCCGCCTTCTCTCCTTCATAGTCTTATCGAAGTAAGAAATAAAAATTCCTTTGGATCTTGGATTGGGGAGGGAAAGGATAAGGAGATCATATAAATCGAAAGAACATAATTTATTCCTTTTTGTTTAGTTGGGTTAGGGAACCAAATAGATTACTATTATATATTGTGCAAACCGAATCCCAGACTAGATGAAGTGGATCGGAGCTTTGTGACTGAATTGAACTATCCAGGAAACTAAGGGCCTACAAAACAAAGGCACCGTTAGAGCTGCTGAGCTGGGTTTGGCCTAAAAACCCCTGGTGTGAGAATGAGTGATGGGAGAAGATGAAATTCTCTTTCTAGGTGTAGAGAGAAGAAGAGAAAGTGTGTTCTATGTGTGATTAGATGAAATAAGTTACCTTTAATGTGATGAGAGTGTTATTTATATAGAATAGAAGACTTAGCTTGTTCCCCAAGTGAGATTCATAGAACTTAGATGCCTCAAGCCTCTCTTTATCATTGCTCAAGATGGTGGAGAACCACAAGTTGGTTAACCATGGAGTCATTTGCTCATTATAATGTATATAACAAATCACATTCCCTCAGCAACTGTTTCCGTGATTCTAGGAAAGGGGACCAGCTGAGGTGGCATTTTGCACATACTTGCATTCACAGCTTCCATGCCTACTCAAGAGTTCCTTAGCTTGGTTTTGATCATACCTCGGCTCGGCCTTTCATGAGATTGCTCGTAGAGATGGCCTGGCCTATTTGGATGACCTTATGTGGGTTCGGCCCACTTCGGTTCTGCTGATGGGTTTGGCCTAGCTCAGTACCATGCCTAGGCTGGCCTTATCTCAATGTGCTTGGCCCAAGTGCTTGAGGACTTGGGAAGATGATCCATATGGAGATGGGCTCAATGGCTTGGCCCACATGGGTATCTGGCCCATATCGGGTGGCCATTTGGGCTTGGACTTAATGATTTGGACCGGCCTAAGGCTTGGATCCGCTCCATTTATATTTTGCCCCTTCATATATTATATGATAAGAACATATAGTTTGCTAGATTCTGGCAGCCTTTTGTTTTAGTTATGTCTTATTCCAATAAAATAATAATGATTTAAGGCCATTGGTTGAGAGGACATCAATTTTTATAAGAAGAGGAGGCATGTGATCTTATTGATAAAAAATTTGCCATTCACCCTAAATGGACAGAACAGAATCCTTTTTTTGAACAAAACACATGACTAACTTAAAATTTTACTGCAATTGCAAAGGCCCAACAGGACCATTTTCAGGGGTGATGTACAGTAGCATAAAAAATAAAAATTTATCTGTCACTAAGCAAATCAGTGAAGAAAGAAAATCTGGTGAGGAATGACTTCCTGTTATACCATTAGAAAATTTTACCAAGGGAATGTTCTCTTCCACATCTTCAAAAGTAGAGAAATCGGACAAGAAATTACTCCCTCCTTATTTTGAACATAGCTTTATCTACATCCATAGGATCTCAGTATTGCCCATACAATGAAAGCAAAACCTTAGTTCATGGACATCATAGGCACACTAAGAAAATAGATAATTGTCACCGTATACATGTGAAATGAGAGAGGAATGAGTCAATGACTACCTTCTTATCTTTATGATGGGAAATTCTGTATATTAAAGAATCCATTTCTTCTTTTTGTTCATACACACCTAAAGTATATTACAGAGAACTCCACTCTTGACCTCCTTATAAATTGGTTTCAATTGGTAACATCTTTGTTTCGCCATAAAAATTGGGTCCTTTGACCAAGCATAAGGATTCCAATAAAATTTGTGAAAATGAAAAGGGAAATGATTGTCAAATAAAATTACTACAAGGTGATTTGTATTAGGACCTGTTCTTCTACATAATATTTGGAGTCAGCGTACTTCAAAATTTTAGGTGATTATCTCATCTATTAGGAAATTATTATTTATGCAATATTATATGTGGCGGTGAACTAGGAAATATTACCCTCTCTACAGCAATGTCACCTCTCAAGAGCAAAATGAAATGTTAAGATTAAAATATTTTTACAGAAAAGAATTAGGTAAAAGTGGCTGGATTTTCTTGTGACATATATGCGTAATGCTTTAACATTTACGGAGCTTTAATTTTTACCAAGCACGCATTATGTTCCCTTTCCCTATCACATGCATACTCAGACACAAGCACATGAACATGCACAAATGCATATATACACATGATGTTAGTGTGTGCACCTTTCTTTCTTATTTCATTGATGCACGTGATGTAGGAGATGAGATGACTCGAGTTTTCTGGAAATCAATCAAGGATAAGGTAATTATGTTTCATTTATTTCAAAATGATGTGATGTTCTTTTCCTTTTGACTGTCGTTTCATTTTCCTTAAATGCTTATGATATTTTCTTCATTTTTAAACCCACAGCTTATTTTCCCGTTTCTGGAGTTAGATATAAAGTACTTTGACCTTGGTCTCCCTTATCGTGATGTTACCAATGATAAAGTTACAGCTGAGAGTGCTGAAGCTACTCTTAAGTATGTGTAGTCATTTTATCTTCGGGGTTATTTTGATTTGCTTGTAGTGTTACTGAAGCTATTCTTAAGTATGCATTATTTATTTACATTTGCATCTGATGCCTTCTTTTATTGTTTATTTATTTATTTACTTATTTTTTGGGGGTGGGGGGGGGGTGGGGGTGGGTTTACTGTAGGTATAATGTAGCAATTAAGTGTGCGACTATAACTCCAGGTATAAATTCTTCGATTAGTTAGCAATAATGCATTTGTCTTTTACTCATCCCCTCAAAGTACTTGGCTCACTTTCAAAGTTGGTATAGTTATGTTATTGACAAAGTATTTTTAACATTGACTTTGATGATCTACAGATGAAGCCCGTGTTAAGGAGTTTAACTTGAAACATATGTGGAAGAGTCCAAATGGGACCATTAGAAACATTTTAAATGGTTAATGAATTTTTCCCTAAGGTTTCTTTCTTTTTTTCCTTGTTCTGACCCACAACTTTTAATTTGTTTGTAATGGGACAATGTGATCTCCACTTGGTACAGGCACGGTTTTTAGAGAACCAATTATTTGCCAAAACATCCCCCGGCTTGTCCCAGGTTTTATCCATTCCCCACCTCCTTCTCTCCATCATGTGGGCATTTATTTTTATTGTTGTCGTTTTTTAAATAAAATTGAGCATACAGTTGCCAATCTTGTCAGGTTGGACCAAGCCAATATGCATTGGGAGGCATGCTTTTGGTGATCAGTATCGAGCTACTGATGCAGTTATTGAAGGAGCTGGAAAACTTAAAATGGTGTTTGGTATTATTTTGTATCCACTTTAGAGCTTTATGAGGATTTCTTTGAAAACTGCTTCTTAATGATTGTTTAACACTTTAAGATCTTATCAAGAATTGATTGTTAGAAGGGCTTCTGACAATATCTGCAGTACCAGATGGACAAGGAGAGAGAACCGAGTTAGAGGTCTTTAATTTCACTGGTGCTGGAGGAGTAGCTCTCTCAATGTATAACTCTGAGGAGGTTTGAATTTGACTTGTGCCCTGGTATACATACATACATATAACTACCTGATATCCAACTAGAGATCAACTAGGCAATGTTAGCCATTAATTATTTATTATTTTTGAACTGGAGTGCAGTCCATTCGTGCTTTTGCTGAGGCTTCAATGAACACTGCTTACCAAAAACGGTGGCCACTTTATCTTAGCACAAAAAATACTATTCTTAAGAATTATGATGGAAGGTATGCATGCATTATGGATGCTACTATTCTTTTTAGTGAATGAAGCCATTGGTTAATATTGGTCACATTTGTTGTTGTGCAAAGGGATTATGAGAGTTTGGGCTATGTTTATCTTTTGTGTAAATTACATTGACCTTGCCTCTGGTTTTTGAAATTACAAATACCTCTTTTGTTAGTGTTGTCATATAAATGCTGTTAACAGAGTTTAGTCTTTTACCACTTTGGCAGACCACATATGTTAATTTTATTTTTACTGCATATCATCTTCTTCCCCTCCCACAACTAACCACTTAGACCCAATTGGAAAAAACTTCCATCACCTAACCCATCTCCATTTCGAGCAAAAAAAAAAAAAAAAAAAAAAATAAAGAAAAAGAAAGAAAGAAAGTCTAAATTGTTGATGTCCAATGTTTTGCTAACCCAAATATAACATCCAAAGAGGGTTGAAAAGAGTAGCGAGCCAATTCAGATAGGGTCGTATCATGTTCAAACTGGTGTTAGTTGTGATACATCTCCATCTGCTGTGTTAGGTGTGATACATCTCATCTCCATCTCCAATGGTATGATACAACCATTGAGGTATCACATGTCTGGGACAAAGCCCATTTTCTCTCTAAGATTGGTTTGAGATGAGTGCTCGGACAAACCCTTGAACTCTATACAAGTCCTCTGGTGGTCTTGAGCGAGGTAGGCCTTGCTTCCAACCTAGGTAACGTGGCAAAGAGCTTTAGTCTTGGGAATTGAAGCTTGGTCTCTGGGGCTACTAGCGAGCCAAGTGAATTGAGCTCCGAGGTTTTGGGCACACGGGTAGTTTGAGGTCTTTGGAGATAGTGTGTAGACTTGGTCAGTCTAGGTGATGGCACTCAATTGGGCCACATGTCGCCTTTGGATGTGTAAACATTGTGCTAGAGACTTGCTTGAGAAGTCAAAGGGTGACGAAGCAATAATGTGGTGGTGACTTGTGTGGTTGGATCCATGTACCTACAATGTGTTATTTTATAACCAAATTAGTAGAAAAAGTTTAGGAGCATAGAAATTGAATACAGAATTGGACATAACCCTTCCATGGGTATGGAAGGGGTGGGCATTCGTCGGGCTGGGGCAACATTACATAATAAGAGATTTTGTATCTGCTTAAGCCCGATTTGCCCCTAACATCGGGCTTCTACATTTGCCCAAGCCCAGCCTGGCCCGACCCAAAAAATAATTATAAACCCAGGTCCACCAATCGGAGTATATGTTAAAAAAAATAAAATAAAAATTAAACATTTCATAATTAAATTCAATCACACATTATATTTATTAAATAAATATATTGATATCATTATAAATTAAAAAATTGTGTATAAATTGAAAGATTTCTTAAATAAATTCAATCATACATCACCATAAATATGAATTTCAATAAAATCAATAAAGATAAAGTTAGATCTTAACAAAAAATACATATTTTAATACTCCATCCGTCCCAAAATATTAGTCCCTATTCCATTTTTCATTGTCCAAAAATATTAGTCCATTTTAAAAAATCAAGGACTAAAATAATATGAATTTTCTATTTTGCCCTTATTTTAAATTCATTAACAATACACAAAAAGTACAATTATGACAATTGATATTTCCTAAAAAATATACTATCAAATCAAAGGGTAATTTTGGAAAATCAATATTTTTAAAGTGCAATAATTGTGCTACCTTGGATTCTCCAAAAAGGACTATTATTTTGGAACGGAGGGAGTATATATAATTAATTAATTAATTTAATAGCGGGCCAGGTCGGACTATGTTGAAAGTATAAATTCCAAGCCCATCCCATTAATATATTGGGCCGAAAATATTGGTCCAACCCGGTCCAATGGGCTAAAACAACTTTTCCAAGCCTTAAAAAAATAGGGTTGGGCCGGGCTGGCTAACGGGCCATCCACATTCCTAGAAGAACTTGAAATGAGCAAGGGCATATTCAAAATTTCCATAGAGGGCATTTAGCATTTATGAAATATAATATTTCTACAACTTGTGTAAGGTAAAAGCGGAATTTTGAACTTTTAGTATGCTGAAGTAAGTCTGTAATTGAGGTAATCTGTTACTGACAACATAGCCAAAAGGGATGGTGGTGTAGTTTTGAAAACTCAAGGAGAAGCTTATGTCAGTGTAATTTATCAATATCTTTTTCCTTTTTACCTGTTGGAAATTGTAAGTTCTTTGTTCTTGTTGTTAGCTTGTTTTCTGTTTCTTCTTTTCCTAAAGATTCAAGGACATTTTTCAAGAAGTTTATGAGAGTCTATGGAAATCCAAGTTTGAGGCTGCAGGGATATGGTGAGCTATTATCCTGCATGTTATTGGCTGGTTTTTACAATTGAAGTTGTTTCTGAAAGACTTAGCAATGGTAGGTATGAACATCGTCTTATTGATGACATGGTTGCTTATGCTCTTAAGAGTGAAGGAGGTTATGTGTGGGCATGTAAGAATTATGATGGAGATGTTCAGAGTGATTTTTTAGCCCAAGGTTAGTTAATTTTGTGGTAATGATTATCAAGTAAGCTCTTGTTATTTGTAAATATTGATGCTGCTTGTGGAATTGAATGTTTAATTTTCTGTTCTGGGAACATCATAGCTGAGGCAATGTCGTAGATCAGATTATTTATTCTCATCAAAGTTCAGATTACCTAATTTCCTTCGGACTTTTGTTTCCCATTGTCACAGGTTTTGGTTCTCTTGGTTTGATGACATCAGTGCTGGTATATCTGCTGTGTCAATTTTTGTGTTTCTCTTCAAATGCATTCTTTTATGTGCTTCCTCATTGAGTGTTTGAGGATATGGATGGGCTCCAGGTGTGCCCAGATGGAAAGACCATTGAAGCTGAGGCAGCCCATGGCACAGTCACCCGCCATTATAGGGTTCATCAGAAAGGAGGTGAAACTAGCACAAATAGCATAGCATCTATTTTTGCTTGGTCAAGAGGACTTGCGCACAGGTGTGAGATTGTTATTGCTTGGTTTTAAGTGCTACTGCTGGTTTATGCTATTCTAGATCCTCCTAGACTTTAAATTTAGTTTGCCTTGCAACCTTGGATTGAAAATAGCCATGTTGATCTTAATAGGGCAAGTTTAGACGACAATGCTAGACTGTTGGATTTTACTCAAAAATTGGAAGCAGCCTGTGTTGCAAGTGTTGAATCGGGAAAAATGACAAAAGATCTTGCACTTCTAATCCATGGACCCCAGTAAGTAGTGTCAAAAAGGTGTTTTGTCCATGCGTCGCTTTTTATCTGAATTATGTATATTGTAATTGGCTGTGTTTCATGCAGGGTTACTAGGGCACATTATTTGAACACTGAAGAGTTCATTGATGCTGTGGCTGCGGATTTGAGAGCGAGATTGTCCTACAAAGCGAAGTTGTAAACTACCACCTGCTGACTTTGTTTATGCATGGCAATAATATTTAGGCTGCCTTTTCATTCAGTCCACAGCAATAATGCTATCTGATTTTATGTTTAATTGTCAATAAAATCTTTGGCATCTTTTTAGCTATGAAATAGAGTGAAAGGGTAAATGCTTTCTTTGCACTGTCTTGACTAAATTTCTGTTAGCCGTGATTATTGGATGTTTTCACTGTTACCATTTTGTTGCCTTGTATGAGGGATGTTTTCTATGTTACCATGTTGCTATTACCATGTTTGCTACATATGCTCTGCTAGTAGTGCAAAACAAAGAGGCAAGTGAGAAAGGTGAAAGATGGGTTGTTCTTTCAACTGGGTGTACTTATTAAACATGGGGAATCAAGGTCATTGATGCAGTCATTCATCATTTACCACTTTGTTAGTCGTTGAATTAATAGCCTTGTTAATGTCAATTATAGTGTCAAGTAGTTGTAAAAGCATTGTTTTGATGGATGTGGTTTTTACTATAGTGCGATTATGGAAGCACTTTTAACTCCTGAAATACTCACTAAGGTTTACAATCAAACTAGTCTTTTCTTGTGACTTTTCTAATTGATCACATTTAAATAATCATTGATTCAACATTAATGATTATTTAATGATTAATGATTATTCAACATTCAGTTTGGAAATGCTCATCGGCGATGGCAGCAAGTTGCGCCTTGTCTAGACATGTCAGTGGGCTCTTAGTTTGTTTTCATTTCGGATTGTATATATTTCCTTTTGGTTTGTTTGTTATTATTGGATATCATATAATCTGTCCCCTCTCTTGGGCTGTTCTTGTTTTTTTTCGGTATGTGTTTGAGACCAAGATCTGGGCTGGACTTGTGGATTTCCATGTTGGTCTTTGTTCTATCACAGTTCGGTGCTACCTTTGGGATGGTATTGTTCTTGTGCAAGACCCCTATCCGTGCTGGGATATGGTTCTTGAACAGGTTATATATTCTGCTCAATTGTTATGGCTGCACTTGTTCTCTGATTAGTGGTGTCGGATGTTTTGTTCGGTGGTAGTTGTAGTTTGTTTTGTTTTTTTTTTCGGGTTGTAGCTGTAGTTTGCGGTAGGGCCTGGGGTATACCCCTTGTAATCGTGTAAATTTTTCTGTTCTATTTTATTTCTTATTCACCCCCCCCCAAAAAAAAAAAAAAAAAAACATTAATCAATTAACAAGTGTTCATCTCATACATTGTGTAAAATAAAGTGCACGTAAAAAAGATGGAAACAATGATTTATAGTGGTTTGCCATGCCCTATGTCTAGATCCACCATCAACCTCCCTTGAACGGCAATGATTTATAGTGGCTTGACAACCCATGTGTATAGATTCACTATCAAGCTCCCTAGCCAATGTAATCCACTAATCTTAATGAATTTTTCCAAACATCTCCTAAAATCTTTACAATTTTAATTAGATTTTTCTGAGCACCACCTTCAACCTTTAGCGTACTTTAATTGAATGCCAACCACCATCAAAATAACACTTAACTATTAATTTATTATTTCTTCTAAAAGGTGTCCTGAATATGATTTATGTTGGCAAGGTGATTTACTAAGACTTCGGCAATCTTCTAGGTCAATTGTAACAACATTAACCCTTAACAACATTAACTCCCTATGTAATAAAATGGTTTATCTCAATTATTGAAGTGAAAATTTAGATTAATTTGTTGCTAAAGCAGTTACTTTAGCTAGGGACACTTGGGGTGGGTAGCTATGAACCAAGATTTTGGATACTCCACCTACAGACTGGATGATGAATAAGTTGTATGGATTGGGATCTTTGAGGTCTATTGTTGTTTATCTTCCAAAAAAAAAAAAAAAGTACACTTCTGTTTAGGGCTCCGGGATTTTTTTTTTTTAAAACAAATTATTCCTACACACTAACACTTTGTTTTCCTATAATCTTGCAAGTGCATTTCCACACTTCCTACAAATCCATTTCCCTATAATCTTGCAAGTGCATTGCCATCCTTAAACGGATGCAACCAAAGCTAGAGGATATATAGCTGGCTTTTGGTTACAGTAATTTTGAACCTGAGTGCCACTAAAGCTTAAGGATAGCTGGCTATTGGTTACAATAATCTTGAACCGAGTGCCAAATATTACAATAAACAAAAACAATAGGCGGGAAAGAAAATCATGCCAGGGCATAAACTGCAAAACTAACAAATAGTCCCAACAAGGCACCTGCTATCACTTCAATCTCATTGTGGCCAACAGATTCTTTTAGCAAGGCCCAAGTATTTGCAATTTTTTTGGATTCTCCTTCAACACCAGATGCTAAGCTAGATGAAATCAGTATACCACTTTGACTCTTTGGATTCTCAGATCTAAGTAATAGTTTAGCGTTTGTCTGTTTTGCTTGAAAGGTATCTGCTTCCTCCAAGAACAAAGGCTCAAAACTTTCTGAATTTGAGGATGATTTTCTAGGTTGAGAATCAATCAAATCATCGGCATCATTCGAAGAAGCTGAGTTCTGGAGCAAAACCCTGTTTAATGCCTTTGCATGAATGCCCACTTCCCTTCTCACTCCCTGCAAAAGTAAAAATTCTGAATGAGGCTTGATACTTTTATGCTGTGTTGGATTTGGGGAGGGATTTAGAAAGAGAAAGAGAAAATGTGTGTGAAATTAGGTGAAATGTAAGTATATTTTATTTACATTTCACATACATTTTCCATTTCCTTTTCCAAATCCCTCATCAAATCTCCCAACCAAACAGAGCGTTAGTCTAAACTCATTATCTACCCACAGAAACAACTGCATATCTTACAATGGGCTGGAGATCTATCAACATGTTTTGGTCACTATTGTTTGATAAACTAGAGAAACTAGAGTCGCACATCTTTTGTTCTCAAAAAATAAACATAATTCAATCTTCATGGGGATCTAGTTTAACTTTCAATCGCCAATACCTCCCAAATGAGGTGTCAGAGCGCTTGAATGTGAAACATGATAGACAATTAGTAAACCATTGAACAAGGATGAGTCAAGTCTATGAATAACCAACCATAAAGTTATAAGAGATAACAAGGGCCTCAGTAATAGAATTAGTAGTGATTATAATGATGATGGCATAACCAAAAGTTCAGTAGTTGCACATAGCATAACTAAAAGTTATAAGAGATGCCAAGGACAGCCTTCTCTGTCCCAATCAGAATTCAGAGAGGGAAAGAAAAGGGTGGGTGTGCAGAAGAAGAAAATGGAATCACCAGAAATTCAAAGTAAATCTAATTATGTGACCTAAATCCAAATATTGTTTTAAATTTAATCTGATACGTGGTGGGACTCTCATTGGCAAACATTCAGCAAAGAAACATTGCTAACAAAAGCTGACACTTCTGTCATCCTTAATGTGGGCGGATCTGTATTAGATAAAAGTTTATGTGACACAAGTAGGTTTGTGCCCAGATTTTGGTAAACCAAGCAGCCAAACTGAATTGCATCAATGCAATGTTGTGATTCATGAATATAAAACACTTTTCCTTCTGAAGTAGGAGATCTGCATAAGTCTATACGAGATGAGAATAAAATAGAAAAAACACACTACATGTATACCTGAGCGTCATACATGATAAGGCTAGCATAAACAACTGCTAAACCAAAAACTGCATCCGAAAGACCTCTGCAATCATAAGATCAACAGTAGTTTATTAAACCTCCTCAAGAAATATATCAGCAACTTGCTCAACCACCCACACCAAACCAATCAACATGCACTTTCAAATGTTAAAAAAATACAGAATCTGCAAACATCACAGAATCTGCAAACATCCACCTTAAGGAGGGCACAATGGAAATGCAGCGTTTTACCAATTTTACCCACCGTTCAAAGCCAAGGGACATCGCGGTGGCCACAGCTGCCTGTCACAATTGGAGAAGACTATAAATTATAGGAAATTCTATTGAAAACGAAATGAACCATGATATTGTTACTGCAACCGACAAATCAAAATTAATTACAGAGGAATGAATAGGTGGTGACAAAGTATTCATTACGGAGGAATGGGTAGAAGGGAACCCTCCAGGCCGAAAGACTGTCTTAAAATCAAAATTGTTGCTGTTGCCATAAAGGATGGCAGAAGTGAAAGGCTTTGACAGCTGCCCAATTGTCGCGGATACAGCCGCTGAAATGAGAACCTACACACATGCATACATAAAATTAAGTAAATAATTAGAAGAAATAACTACAAATAGGGGGGAGGAGGGCGGAATTAAAAATAATTATAGTAGGGATGAGAAGTTATAAAAAATATATACATATACGAAAACATGGTACATGGTGTTTTCGGCACTTTTGTTCCTTAGAAGACAGACTGAATGCAAATGGAGAGACTTGAACCAAAAGACCTCCTCCAGCCTGATCTCTAATATCATGTTAGATGACCTTAGATAGCACTCAACCCCAAAATTAACTCTTGAGGTGAGGGTGAATTTACACTTATCTAGTACACATCAATGACATACCTAGGCGATGTGAGACTTCATTTCACACCCTGCTTCATGCTCACTTAGCAGCACCCACCCACCGCAATACAAAGGATTGACCACCTTTTCACAATTATTTGCTCAAAACAATGAAGAAATAACTATGGACATAATTAAATAGTAATGATTTCAACAAGTCGAAACCCTAGTTCCGCCATTATCTCCGCGTTGGGTCACGAACATTTGAATTCACACCTTAATAATAATGCCCCAAGTGTGATCGGATGCGTAGAGGAGAATGCAAAATTGATGCCCAAATTTTCTTTGATTATGAAATTTCGGAAGATTTCATTCCCCTTAATTCCTCCGGCAAATAAACAAAAAATAAATAATAGAAATAACAATAACAATAACAATTACAACAAATAAATAATAATTAAAAAAAAAGGTGCTAATGGCAGTAGAATAATAGGTTATGTTACCTTGTTGTGGGCGATTTCATCAATTCCAAAAGTGACACATACGAAAGTCGTCCGAGGAGGAGGACCAGAAGAAGCTTTGGTCTTTCTTCTGAGAAGGCGGTAGTCGGAAATGAAACTCCTGCGGTTCCTCAAGTGTGACAATCTATGACAAACCACACCACTCGAAAAGCTCGAAGCTTGCAATAACATATTTTCTACCTCTACTCTCTCCTCTCTGTACCACCACACCAGTCAACCACGAAAACAAGCCACCCGATCTCCTCTCTCATCGAATCATTAATGAATTCATCATCAGCCACTACGACTACTGTGTGTGCCTGCCTGCTCGATTTAATTCGGGTCATATTCAGTTTCAGGTATTTTAACCCTCACCTAACTAACGGTTATTTGAGGTATCACTTATAATTGTATTTTGTTTTTTTAAAAATAACGTCTTATTTTTTTTAAAAAAAAAATATAATAAAATAAAAATATTCCAATTATCAAATTGAATTAATTATTTTTATGAATAGTATACATTAAGGGCCTTATAAAGAGAGTGTTTGGGAAGAGAACCGAGTTAAAATTGCCTACTAAAAAATAAAATAAGTTAAAAATAATTAATAAGACAAAATATCACATTCAATTTATAATCATTTTACTTTTTCTCTCATAACCATTGAATCAATTAAAAAAACAACCAAACTCTCAAACAAAATTATTTTAGTCAAACTAAAATAGTCAAAAAAATTAAATAACTAACTTTTCAAATAAGATAAAAAACGATTCAAAAGAAAATGCTATAAACTCTAAATTTTTTACTAAATAAATGGCCAAATATTTCACATAAGTGTGAGATCCACATTCATTTGTTAGAAAATTTAATAACCTTAATATTATTTCGATTTAAATTATTAAAATGAGACTTATTTATTTTTATTTTTATTTTATTCATGAGAATAAGATAAAACAAAGCAGTAGCAGTCCTGGGATATTCAATCCCTTACAGAGTTGGCATTCACCATATCAGTGATAAGAAAAGATAAAAGAGAGCTAGGAGGATTCTCCAGAAAGACAAGATGGTCTTGTTGATTGACTCCAACGTTGGCCAAAGCATCAGCACAGTGGTTGGAGCACTGGCACCTACTGAGAAGGAATTTGGCATTCTCAATAATGGCTCGATAAGGTGAACTGTTGGAAGCACTTTCCGTGAGCATTTCCATAGCATTGTGAGAGTCTGTTTCAATGATGATATTGGATAGCCCTTTTTGCATAATAATGGTCAGCCCTCTATATATCCCCCAAATCTCTGCTTCTAGGCTAGTACAATGGCCTAGGTACCCATGATAGCCCCATATCCAAGAGCCAACTTCATCTCTGAACAGTCCACCGTAACCTGCCTGTCCAGGATCCCCTTTGGAGTAGCCATCTGTATTGAGTTTAAGTTTTCCTGCAATGGGACAAGACCAAACAGTTAGTACAGAATTCATGTAATTTGGATGGAGGGCATTCCGAAAAGCTTGTTAAGTTGCCCCTGCTTGCTCTAGAATAGATTTGGCACTTATAGATGGGGATTGAGTTTGGTTCTCAAAGACAGCTTTGTTTCTCTCCTTTCAAATGTTCCACAGTGCAGTAATGAAGACTAAGGGCCATTTTATTTCATTGATTATAACCTTACTTTTGATATTAGATTTGATCCATTCCTGAATTGAAGTATAGATGCTTTGTTGCCACCAGCTGGGGTCTCTCAGAATAAGCCAAACAGATTTGGCTTTAGGACAGCCTCTGAGAAGATGAATGGTGTCTTCCTTGCTGCACTGACATCTGGGGCATGTATCAGTCAAGGAGAGATTTCTGATTAGCCTCTGGTGATTAGTAAGGAGTTTATCTTGCACCACTAGCCACATGAAGCTTTTGATTTTTTTTGGGGGCCTTCATCCTCCACAGCCACTGCCAGTCTTCCCTATTGCTAACCTGCCTTGAAATGGCTTGATAAGCAGCAGCAGTGGAGTAGTTACCATTGGTAAAGCCCTTCCAAATAGGGCCATCAGAAAAAGTCACATACCTTGGCCTGAATATACTGAGAATATCTTCCTTATCTTGTTGAGATATGACTATTGCACGAGAAGACAGGTTCCATTGTCCCTCATCATCAAGTATAGAACTAACTCTAGTGGTGTTATCAATAAGAGGACCTTGATATTTGTTGCAGAGAGGCTGTGATCCGCATCACCAGTCAGTCCATAGAGAGATGTTCTCCCCTGTACCCACATTCCACTTGATGTTTGTATCCAAGACATCCATATTCTTGATAATGCTTTTCTAAGTGTGAGATGCTCTTCTTTTGGTTGGCCAGTTGGATAGGGTATTGTTCCTGAGGTACTTAGCTTTGAGAACTTTACACCAAAGGTCCTCAGCATTACTAACTAACTTCCAACCCAATTTGGAGATAAAGGCAGAATTTTGCTCTCTAGCTTTCCTGATACCAAGCCCACCATGCTTTTTGTTTTTACACACTTGGTTCCAATTAACCAGATGGATTTTCCTAACCCCTTCAGTGCCGCTCCACAGAAAATTTCTATTCAGTTTATCAATGTGATCACAGACATTTCTGAGGATTTCCAAGGTTTGCATCACATGGTTAGGTATAGTAGTAGTGACAAATTTAACCAGAGTAGTTCTACCAGCTAAAGATAGATTCTTGGCTTTCCAACCAGACAGTTTTTTAGACATTTTCTCGATAATATCTTTTATGAGAGTCTTAGTGATCCTGTGGTGTAGAATGGGTGTGCCTAGGTATTTACCTAAGTCATCTGTCAAAGGTATGCCACACCTGTGACTGAGAGGGAGGGTTTCCCTACGGGAAATGTTTGGAGAGACAAACATTTTCGATTTAATCAGGTTAATTTTTTGACCAGACATGTCACAAAACTTAGAGAAAACTTTGATGATACAGTCACAATTTCTATCATTAGCTTTGGCAAATAAAATGAGATCATCAGCAAAAAACAGGTGAGAGATAGATGGGCCATCTTTGGAAGCCTTAAGGCCCTTCCACCTGCCACAATCTGTTTTAATTTTAATCTGGTTTGAAAGAATTTCCATGCAAAGAACAAAGAGATAGGGGGAGAGAGGGTCTCATTGACGGAGGCCTCTGCCTATGTTAATGCTGGGGAGAGTTTCCCCATTCCAGATAATAGAGGATCTGACATTTGAAACACAACTCATAATAAGGGTAATCTAATCAGAATTAAGGCCAAATTCCGTTAGAGAATGTTTTATGAAATCCCAAGATAACCTATCATAGGCTTTTTCCAGATCTATTTTAAGAACCATACCCCCAGACTTGCCTTTCTTGAGCCTAAGAGTGTGGATAATTTCCTGGGTAATGATAATATTATCAGTAGTAGTTCTGCTCGGTATAAAGCTACTTTGATTAGGATTGATGAGGTCTGGGAGGAGAGGTCTAAGTCTGTTGACAATGACCTTGGTAATAGCCTTATAAGTGACATTACAAAGGCTGATAGGCCTGAATTGTTTAATGGTCTTAGGATTGTCAAGTTTAGGGATGAGGACGATCTGAGTTTCATTGATATCCTGAGGGACAAAATTATTTTGAAAATAGGTTTTGATGAAATGGCAGAAGGAAGGGCCAACAATATTCCAGTATTGATGGTAAAAAATTGCTTGAATGTCATCCTTGCTTGGGGCTTTAAAAGCATTGATATTCTTAATGGCCTGCCAAATTTCAGTGTTGGAAATGGGAGCTAAGAGCCTATCATTATCTTCGGTTGTGAGACGAATTCTAGCAATATTATTCCACCCCTCCACAATGGTAGTTTCTTCAAACTTGAAAAGGTTAATAAAGTGGTCAGTGATGTGGGCTTTAAGTTCAGTCATATCAGAGATCCAGTTGCCCTCCTCATCTTTAAGAACATTAATTTTAAGTTTCCTCCTTTTGGTAAGGGTAGAAATATGGAAATATCTAGTGTTTTTGTCCCCCAAAGTCAGCCATTTGGATCTAGATTTTTGAAACCAAAGGATTTCCTCTTGAAAAAGGGTGTTGTTGTATTGATTGATCAGATCCTTCTCAAGAAAATGGAGATTATGAGAGAAGGCTAGAGCTTGGGCTTTTTGAATACCCTCAATACGAGCAAGGAGGGTTCTTTTCCTTTTGAAGATGTTACCAAACATCTTTTTATTCCAGATTTTAACATTATCAGTAAATGAGTTAATGGCCTCTAAAAGATTATGAGACCTATCCAGCCATGAATCTTGAACAACATCAATAAAATTTGAATGACAAAACCAAGCTGATTCACATCTAAAAGGTCTATTCAGAGGGTAGAAGGATGCATACCTTGGGTAAGGACCACCAAGGGGGAGTGGTTTGAGTAAGTGCGAGGTAAAGTCCTAACCGTGCCTTCAGGGAATAGGGCTCTCCAGCGGTCATTACTCATTGCTCTATCCAGACGTTCCATTGTGTTGGCTAAACCTTGTCTGTTGTTGGTCCAGGTAAGCCTAGGGCCTACACTACCTAAGTCAATAAGATTGCAATTGTTGATTCTGTTCCTGAATCTCTGGTTTCTGGTAGAAGTATGATTGGGGGAGAAGCTCCTTCTTTCACTTAGGTCAGTGAAGTCGTTGAAGTCTCCAGCAACCAACCAAGGTTGGTTCATATTGGCAGCTGTCCTCTCCAAATCCTCCCAAAGAATATCTCTGTTTGCTGGGTTGGGGCTGGCATAGACTGCAGAGAAGATCCATTCTTCATAGTCTTCTCTGTGGATGGTGGCTTGAATATATTGGTTAGACACAGAAGAGGTTCTAACATTAACATGGGTCGTGTCCCAGAGCATCCAGATTCCCCCCATTCTACCTACAGGATCAACCACTGTGGGGGCTGAGAAGCCAAGGTTATTGAAGAAGTTCCCAAGGGAGCTAAATGGGACTTTAGTTTCCATGAGGACCAGAATTTCAGGTTTATGGATGTTAAAAAGTTCTCTTAAGTTACGCTTAAAGATGTTGTTCCCTGCTCCACGGCAGTTCCAAATCAAAATTTTCATAGAATCCATGGATGGGTAATGGGGAAGTGGGTCAGAAGCCAGATTCTTGAGGATACTACGAATCCTACGGTGATCTTGGTCGATTGACCTCATGGATGCCATCTGCCATGAGTGCACTAGAGGCCCTGGTATGGTACTCAAACTTGGCTCGATTCTCACCCTTAGCTCCTCGATCCACCAAATTATGTCTATGTGGTGAATGGCTTCTATCCCTGGTTCTAGTAAAATGCTCAACGTATTGCCCTCCATCTTGTGCACCAAGTTCTGTGGTAGTGGTATATCCATGTCCTCCATTGTGTGATCCGGGATCTGGTGGTTTGCTGTGACGCGAGTCTCCATCTACCAAGGAGGTTTGAGGGTTTGTAGTAGGGGTGTGTGTATGAGTAAGAGAAGAACAAGTGGTGGGGGGGGGGGGGGTGGTAGGTTAGAGGTAGGTCTATCCTCGATAAGCTCTGTCATTGGGATTTCTGGCGATTTTAGATCTACTTGCAGGTGAATAATATTGGCAGGTTGGGTAGGTAACTTTTCAGGGCTAATGGGGACTACCCCTTAGCAATGTGTAGCTGGAAGCTGTGAGGGGTCACAAGTGATAAGTTGTGTTTCAGAATCCACCAACTGCGAAGATGATGTAGGATCCAATAATAGTTTTGTAGCTCTAGGACTGTGAGTGATGGGCTTTTTAGCTAACTGAGTGGGAAAGGCCTCCTTCTCATGGCCTGATCTAGTAGGTTTTTTATTTCTAATATGATCCTCCTCTTGCTAGCTAGCTTGGCCCAACTCTGCATATTTATTACTGTTTGGGCTGGTATCCTGAATATGGGCTTTCTTATAGGCTGTTGGCCGTCTGCTTTTCCTCTGCACAAGCATCCAAGGCCCAAAATTCTTGTCCCCTTCCTCTAACCCTATTTGTTGCAGGTGATCGTTATCCACTAAAAGAGCCGTTTGGGATGTCTCCGTCCCAATTGGTGGGTCTCCTGCTGGCGACGATCTAGAGTTCTGGTTCATCTGTTGTTTTCGGTGAATTGTCTTGAACCGGCATAGCTCCTTGCGATGGTCCACCCTGCCACAATGAAAACAAACTGAATGAATAGATACATATTCAATATTGTAGCTTTTCTTACCTAAGATGAATCTGGGGCAAAGTGGTTTGCTAAGGTCCACTTCAATGCAAACTCTAGCAAAACGCCCTCTTGTGGCCATGGCAGTGGTGAGATGAATTTTCAGAGGCTTCCCTAATTGCTTCGCAATGGTATAGAGAACTTTTTCCTGGTAATACTCAATCGGAAGTTCCGGAAACCTAACCTAGACAGCTGTGGTGGTTTCAAAGGCTTCCGATGCCTTGAAGTTAGGCTCCCATTTGCGTATCGTGAGATAATGATCCATTATAACCTATGGACCACCTGAATAAACCATTGCACAGTCCTCTTGAGAAGAGAACTTAAATAGGAAGTAGTTGTTGCCTAGATTAATTGCATCAAAATCATCTTGGAGCCCCTAGAGTGTTTTGACTCGAGAGCAAAGCAGTCTATACCCTATACCCTATACTTTTCCCAAGTAGCCTGATGAGCAGAGTATTAGCCCAAGGTTGTCTGATTGCTTTCAATAACTTTTTGGGTAGATCGATTGTGGGTATCCCATCTTCCCTCTTTGAAGTAGGCCCATCCTGGATGTCTGTGTCCCTATCCTTATCTTCCTCTTCAGAGTTAATGTTGTCCTCTAGCTCGTTAAAATAGAAGTCTTTGCTTCTGGGTGCTGCTAGGGCTTCTTTGAATGATTTCACTTTGGGTCCCTCAGCTGGTGTATCTAACCTTTTAGGGCTAGATGTTAAAGACTGGGATGGGGGGTTGGGTAGATGTGGAAGAGGAGAACCCTCTTCGGTGATTTCCATCTCTTCTTCTCCCAATGAGACTTTGCTCTTGATCTTCTTAGTGCTGCGAATAAGGTGATCTTCCTCCTCTTGAGATTTATCTTTGGGATCAAAACCGACAGTAGAAGATGAGCTCATCGGAATGTCTTCCTACAAGGGAATGTAATGTTGAGAAAAGTTATATCTATATCTGCACCATAAATAAATAAAATAAAAATAAAAATAAAAATATGAGACTTATAATAGGCTTGTCAAACCCCTAAAATTCTCTCAAATGTGAATATAAAATAACCTAACCCTTTAAAGATTATAGAAATTTATTGTAATTTAAAAGGCATTGTAATAAAAATTTAATGTGAAGGTGATACCGCTCCTACAATAAAACCATATGATTGGATGGTTATCACGGTTCGGGGTGGCGGTTTGAGCGGCTGCGAATTGCCAATTTATCTTTTTATATTCTTCTTATATTTTTCGGATAAGTCGGTAGAATTGAAAATTGGAGGATGGTTGCATAAGAAGAGGTGGTTTGGGAAGTAAAGCTGGATGCGTATTTTGTCTGACAGGTGACTCTATCCCCCAACCCAACCTAGTCTACCACTGAATAAGTAACCCGATCGTGGGCAGGCGTCGCCGTCGCCGTCGGGGACAAATAATAATGATACAATCCCAAGCTGCTCTCACTACTACTTGTACTTGTCATAACGGCATCGGCGGTCCTCCTCCTAGCGCGTTTACCACAGCAACGCCTAAATCCCTATTATTATTCTCAACCCATTATAAGTTCCCATCAGGGCCCATGCCCATGCCATCCGCCGGCAATTATCGAATGAGGAGTAGAAGGAGGAGGAAGAGGGACACATCCACTTTTCTTTCTTCTTCGTCACCTTCTGCTGGGTCTTCTCCCCAACCGGATGAGGTCTCTCTCTCACATATAATTTTGTTTTTTTCAACTTTACTTTCCTCCATGTTCTAAGGTTGCATTTCAATTATTATTATTATTTATTTTTTTATTTTTATTAATGGAAAAATTAGGATGCACAAAGAAAGGGCCCCGATCTTCCAACGCTTTTGAGGAGGTTTTGGAAAGTTGCGGCTCCGTATTGGTACTCAGATGATAAAGTTGAAGCCCAACTGCAGTTGGCTGCTGTTTTTGCTCTCACTTTAGGAACCGCCGGCATCAGTGTCGGTTTCAGTTTCCTTGGCCGTGACTTCTACAACGCCCTTGCCAGTAAGAATTATTATTATTATTATTATTATTATTATTACCGTCATTACAGTTATTTTCATACTCCTTGTCTAACTGCTTTTTTCATTCATTTATTTATTTCTTTTCGTTTGCTGCCCATTGAACTGCCAAAACATGTATCTGAATTCTTAATTCATCATTGATTTTGTTTCAATCCCATGAAAAGACAAAGACCAAGAACAGTTCACCAAGCAACTGTTGTACTACCTCGGTGCTTTTGCTGGTGGAATTCCGGTGAGCAAATTGCTCTACTTTCTTAGGTATTGCTCACTTAGACTCTTGCTTCATGGTTATTGGTAAACTCCAATATTAGGATAAAATACACCTATTATGCATTCAGTGTTCACTTTGGTTATCAAACTTTTAATTTTGTCAATTTCATCCATCAAATTTTCCAATTCGAGTCAAATTAGTCCAATTTAAAAGATGTCATATAAATCATAAACAAAACAGTAATAAAATATCCATATGATCTGCAAAGTATGCGTTTCATGTCCATTTGGCCCACAGAGTTTCAATTTTATCAATTTCATCCATAAACATTGTAATGGAGAGAACAAAACACAAGATGAAAAAAACACGAGTTTCAATTTTATCAATTCCGTTTTGTGTCACTTTATGGACCAAAGTGACACAAAACGCATATTTTAAGGACTATAGTTGTTTTTTTTATTACTATTTCATTAATGATTTAGATGGACGTACGAAATTGGGAAATTTTTAACTCAAATTAAAAATTTTAGAGACAATTAAAACTTGGAAGGAGGACCAAATGACACAAAATGCATATTTTAGGGACCATGAATATATTTTATCCAACAAAGTTATTATGTTGAAATCATTAGGTGAATATAGCATACCCTGAACAACCTTAAAAAAAGAAAAGTTCTTTATGAACAACCTAAACATGCTATCCGTTCTTGGCTTTTGACCTTTGTTATTGTTTTGTTTTTGATAAATACGTGGAAAATTTTGTGTTTTCTTTTACTTCTTGATTGTGTGTAGAGATAGATCTACATGTCTTTTCTTTGGTTTAATATATTTTAGTTTGAGCTGTTAATCCTATTCATACAATTGTTTTGCAGATTTTTGTGTTGAGAGACTATGCCAGAGAAACTCTTTCTTTGAGGTGGAGGTCTTGGATGACAAACTATTACATAGATCGCTATCTAAAGAATAGGACATTTTACAAAATACAGTCCCAATCAATAATTGACAATCCAGATCAGCGGATTGTTGATGATCTAAGTTCCTTTACTGGGACAGCACTTTCATTCTCTTTGACACTATTCAATGCTGCAGTAGATTTGGTATCATTTAGCAACATCCTGTATGGTATCTATCCGCCATTGTTTGCTGTACTTCTTGTTTATTCAATCGGTGGAACAGCAATTAGTGTTTTCCTTGGGAGGGTGAGTTCCTCTTCTTTGACGGTCATATTTTTGAAACTGCAGTGAAGCTTCTTGGAATAAAAGGTGGTACTTACTCCAAATGATGGGAAATGTTTCATCTGCAATTTCAGGGACTAGTAACCTTAAACTTTTTGCAAGAGAAAAAAGAAGCAGATTTCCGTTTTGGACTGGTACGTCTTCGAGAAAATGCTGAATCAATTGCATTCTACGCTGGTGAGGACAATGAAAAGCAACTACTGCTGCGACGCTTCAGAAGTGCTTTTGAAAACTTAACTGTATGGATTACCTTTTATTCTTTTGATGTTTCTGCTTCCATAATAAACACCTTTATATAGAAGGTTTATTGCTATTATATTCCTTGTTGATGATCTACTCTATTGTCTCTCTCTCTCTCACCAACACACATGCACATTGAGGAGAGTGATTGAGAAAAGACTAAGACAAAAAAGAAGAGTATCGGAATATTGTTTTGTTTTATGTTAAAGAGATCAACTAGGAAGCTATTTGAAAGAGTTTCTATAATAGTGTCAATTGCATTGGTCTCAAAAAAGGAAGAGTAGCAACTAAATTTTTTTGAAGGAATAGAGAACATGGCAAGGTAATAGCCATAATAAATTAGAGTAAAGTTTCAAACTTTAATAGGCTCTTATTAGTTTCAATTGTTTGTTTTTAGTTTTAGCTCACGAAACTCTAGTGAGGGTAAATAATTGGGTTAATTACACCTTAACTATCAATGAATATCATCTTACCCCTCTCAACTTTAAAACCGTACATTCAGTGAGTTGAGGGGTGTGAAGTGTAATTAACCTTAAATAACAGGGATTGGGGCAGTGGATGAGACTCTTGAGAGGTTAATTGGGGAATTCTTGATCTTTTTTTTTTTTTTTGGGGGGGGGATAAATAAGTATGATTATATTAAAAGGATGCCAAGGGAGCATCCATCGCCCCTATACAATCAATGGTGTGTCATGTGTAAAGGGGGTGAGGAGATTTTTGTTCACCTATTTTTGCATTGCCCCATGGCTATTCACCAATATTTTCCGACTTTGAATAGCTATGAAATTCTAAAACACAAAACTCTGGATTTCAATAGACACACATGTATATATATCGGTCACCTATATTTGTCTAAAATAATAAGAGATATCTAAAATTGAAATCGCATAAATCTTTAGATAAAACATGCCAGACTTTATATAGGTTGAGTTTTTTTTCTTTCTTTTCTGTTGTTTATTTTTAGTTTTTAGTCAGAATTTAATTTAAAGCTTTAAATTTTTTTCAAGCTTAACTCAGTCGATGCCCAATCTTGGCTTGATTTTGGTTGGCCGAATGGGCGGGCTTCGAGTTTGGCTTGTCCTATTGATAGATGTATTTATGGTGCAGAATGTTGAAAAGTTAAAAAATAATATGTTCATAGTTCACAAATTGAGTGTAATTGAGGTGGATATGTAACGAAGTTAAGAAATATTTATGAATGGACAAATATGTGAGATGGTAGAGGTAGTACTTATCAAAGATAAACTGAGGGTAAATTGATTTAGATGGTTTAGCCATACACAACAAAGACCAATAACTGCATCAGTTAGGAAGAGTAACATTGTCTCCATCAAGAATATTGCAAGGGGAGGGGGCAAGTCTAAAATTTTCTGTTGAGTTAGTAAGGAATGACGTGTTAGCTTGTAATTTAACTGAAGTTATTACCCTTAATTCAGTCGATTGGCAAGATAACATTTATGTAGTTGAACTCGAAGTTGGGATGAGGATTTGTTGAGTTGAGACTACTGTGAAGATAACTTCCGAACTATTGACAATAATACTGAAATCGAGGTCTAATTATCAAAACAAGTCGTCTCAAATCTCTCACTTGCAAAACAACAACATCAAGAAGCAAAACTTCTGCAAACTACATCTATAAAGCTCCATGTCGTAGCTTCACCCAATTTCTTTCCTCAATATTCAAGTTCAAATGAGGTGTTTTGACAAAATTCTAATTGCCTATAATACACTTTGCATAGAAATATGCATAAGATGTTTCAAACCCAATATGTATGGATAGGCATTTTGATTTTCGAATACTACTTCTAGTCCTTATAAAATGAAAATCCTTTTATTTCTAGTTGCCTATGTATTAATGAGAAGCTTCAATCAGAAGGACCAATTGTTGGAAAATAATAGTTTTTCGGCAACTTTAATGCTAAATTAAAGTGGGACCCGACCGTTGGTTGAGGTGGGTCCGAGTGGGTTTGTATTTTCTTTAGTGAGAAGGTTACAATATAAAAATAATGAGTCGAAATCATTGAGTTGTGAATGAGAAATTGTCTCATAAAGTGGGCATCGATAAAAGTTGGGCTTGGGCTTGGGCTTGGGCTTGGGTTTGGACTTGGACTTGGACTTGGACTTGGACTTGGATTTGGACTTGGACTTATTCTTTGTCTTGGTTTGGATTGGCCTAGGCTTGTGTATGTGCATGTGTTGGACTTAGTCTTGGGCATAGGCCAGGTTATGCTATGCTGGGTCGGGGTGGGCTTGTCTTGTGCATATGCTTCAGATTGGGCTTGGATCGTGTTGTGACTCAATACCTGTATCTGTTTTGCTACCCATCTGTTTGAATTATTCAAGCATTATTATATACATATTTATTTGTATATATTAAGCACATGAGAGTTTTAGACTTTCGTAACTCTTATCTTTTGATGATAGAGTTGATGACCATATTAGTGGCCAAGAGTTTTTAACCTTTGTAACTCTAGTCCTAATGGCTAAAGTTGATGACATTTGATGGCAATTTGATGACCCTATTGATATTAGCCTTCATGGCTAATGCTCTCCCCTACAAGTATAAGGCCTTTTCCCTCAAACTTAGGAAAAAAAAGATGAACATAGGATTTTTTAAGATGGAAAATTTGTATTTTCTTTTTGTGAAAAAGTTGGAGATGTGTTTACGTCAAAGGAAAAATTCAAAGGTTTTTTTTCCTATCTTCTTTTTGCTAGCCTCTTCTTTGGTTCTTGTTAGAGAGAGAGTGCTGCCCTTAGTCATTTCGCCAAAGCTATCTAGGAGGTGCTCCTATAGTAGTTGATTTCAACCGTCGTATTCTAGAAGATAGACGCCGACATTCCTCCAGCACCTATTGGCGAGGTGGCGAATATATTTTAAGGAAACTGTGTATACCACAGACTTCGGTTTGCTTCCTTTCTTGTCATTTGTTTTCTAATTTTTCAGAATTAATTTTACCTCGACGAGTTCTAATCTTTAGTCATCCATGTTAATAATTTGTTCTATTTGTGATTTTGTTTATGGGAGTTTCATGATGTAATCTAGTTCATTCCTATATTTTTAGTTTTGTAGTTTATTCTGTATTTCATTCTTTAATATAAAAAAAAAAAGAGATTGTTGTCGTTTCTATTTAATTTAATTTTATATTTTTTTCTAGTATTATTATGGAAAAATACCAACACCAATAAAGGTCTTTGCCTTGACATTTGCTATATATGCAATGGGAGGTGTGAAATGGTGGTATCATCTATTTATTTATTGCTTTGTCTCTTTTTCCTCATGGTGGAACACTGTTGTTTGCTCCATAAAAATTCCTAATTTACCGGAGATTTTGTTGGTGGCTTTAATGGGGGAAGGGATGAAACCTTGTGGAATAATTCAATTTTATTTTCTTGCTTTGTTGGACTTCTTTATGAAGCCCTACCTCTCCAGATTAATCTCTCTCTCTCTCTCTCTCTCTCTCTCACAGTCCGCCTCTGCTCTCATATTGTTCATCTTCAGTGACCTAGTGCACCTTGGAGACCACCATACTTCCCAGAAGGTTCCACAGTCAACCTACTCACCACCATTGTTTACATATGGAAATATCAGTGTCTTTGTAGAAAGCATTTAGAAAAGACCTTTGAGGGTTGGGTCATTTTGGTATTTCTTGAGGACTCTGTTTATGATTCTGTCTAGGAGTTACAATTTGATCCAGACTGAACAAATTCTCTAAGAAAGAGATCATCAACCTTGATGCATTTGATTCTGTCATGCAAAACGGGATCGGCTCACTCCCCTTTTGATTTTGAAAGGACATTGTGTGAAGTGATAAATATGTGCTAAATGCTATGGACAGCAATATGGAAAGTGTAGTGAAAATACAGGTTGCAGTGTTTACTTTGAAAGCCTGACCAGAAACACCCCTTCTCGGATGCCTAAAAAGAAAAAAGAAAAAAAAAATTTAGCAATGATTTCTCCCCCATACAAACTGTAAACTAGAAATATCTATTAGATGAAATAAAAGGACTTTACACCAGAAATGTGGTGTCTCTACTTTGAATTCTCTACTATTACTCTATATGCTGAACCATTTGTTTAAGTTTTTGCACATAGCTGCCCCCATCATCAATGTTGGTATAAGGTTGTGTTTATATTCGTCTTCATTTTCCATAATGTTTCTGTGTACATAAGGTTGTGTTATCAGACATCTTTGGTGGCTGAATAGCATTCTTGTTCATTCTCATCGGTACATATTACCTTATTGTGATTTAATGTCTCAAGTTCATCTTTTATTTTGCAGCAATTGCTGATATCTTCTAGAAATCTGGAGTTCTTCACCAATGGCTATCGATATTTGATTCAGATTCTTCCTGCTGCAGTTGTTGCACCCATGTATTTCTCGGGAAAAATTGAGTTTGGTGTCATTAATCAGTCTGTTTCTGCTTTCAATCATATTCTTGGAGATTTCTCTCTCATTGTGTACCAATTTCAGGCAATTAGTGCCTTTTCAGCTGTCATTGACAGACTAGGTACATTGCCTTCCTCCTCTCCCCCCCACCAATATTTATTTAGCATATCGCATATCTTATGTATCTCCATGTGAAGGAAATTTTGTAAGGAAGCTGGCTAATTTCATGTTGTGCATTAATGAACAACATTGCTTGTTTCATGAGAAAGAGAGAGTTAAACATCCGTTGTCCCTTCTGGATCTCAGCTGAAATCTAGGATACCAGGTGGATTACATCATGACACTGCTGTCAGCCAGGCAGCATGCACCAAAAAGAGAAAGAAGTGGACTCAGGATATCTTTTACAAGTTGGATGCCACTTAAATTTAAACATTCATTTACACGTCTTTGTAACTTTTACATCTTTCAAACATGCAGGTGAATTTGACGATGTTTTGGATAGCAGCAGCTCCAAACATTTTTCTGATCCCTTAGAAGAGATTCGTCTTATATACTGCAATGTGAAATTTTCAACCTCCTCGCAGTCTAACGGATCCTTTATCTTGGACAACCGTCAAAAATTGCTTGATATTGAAAACTTGACCCTACAGACACCATCAAGTAAAGCTACACTCGTCAGGGACTTGTCATTGAAGATATATGAGAAGGATCATCTGCTGGTAGGGATTCTGTTTTTATTTTTGAGTTAACTCGCTAAGGTAGTTAGCTAGTATAGGGGATAGATATTGACTGGTATAGTACTGCATTAACAGGTGACGGGACCAAGTGGGAGTGGTAAAACATCATTGCTGAGAGCTATTGCTGGTCTTTGGAGCACTGGGAGGGGAAAAATCAGGTTATATGTGCAAGATACTAATCCTCAGTCAGCCCTTTCTCCAGAGCTAGCTCCTCTAGAAGCAACTGTTGTGGATGATACATATGGGAATCTTGAAAGATCTGGTTGTAGAAATTCTAGTGGTGTATTTTTCCTTCCTCAAAGACCCTATATGGTTTTGGGAACACTCCGTCAACAATTGCTTTATCCTATATGGACTGAAGATTCAATTTCTACGTCAGAAAACACAAAACAAACCGGTATGAAGTTTTGAACTCTTGTCACCGCATGTCTTTACTATGTTGAATTGTACTTAGTGAAGAACATTCCTATGACATTATCTGCCAAAACAATTTTTATTTGTTGAACACTTTTATGATGTAATAATAAATTTATCGTTGAATGCCTGTGTTGCACCACTGGAAATGTTCTACATTTTGTAATCCCTCTATATATGCGGGCTAAGAAGCGCAGATAAACATTCAACATCCTACATCCCCATCAAAAGCACTAAAGAAGAGGAGAGAAAAAAAACTAGTTGGCGTGTCCGTGGTGTGTCCCATGAAAACAAATTAATTAAAAAAAGGGACACGCCAAGTGGCATGTCTCCTACATGTCCCTGTGTCTGACACCGCTACGACACCTATTTTGAAGTGTCGATGCTTCACAATATGCGGGATGACAAAATTTAAACATTTTGTATTCTCTACATATGAGAATATTAAACTTATGAAGAGCCATCGCTTGCATTTCCTTGTTTCCATTGGTGCGAGATAGATTTGACGTGGTGGTGGTAGACGAAGAATTGTTCTGATTGGCTAGAAGACATTTGATTTGGAGGTGGATGGTGGTGAATGAAAAGAGGCAGAGCTTTTCAGCGAGCCATAACTTTGCAGATCAAAGTTTTGTGTTGGGTGTGTGAGCAGCTTGAAGAGGCATCACAGAGGAGGTAGAGGAGTGTTTTTAGGAGTATGTGGGAGAAATCAGGTGGTGGAGTGTTGACACCTGAAAAATTATGAGGGAGGGAGGCATTTTGAAGTGGAGATGAGAGGTTATAGAGGCAGAGGGAAGATTTGTATTCCAGAGGAAGGAATATTGGTTTGGTGAGAAGGCAAAGCAAAGAATTTGTGGGATTTTGCTTTAGCAGAGGGGCATGTACTGAAAAATAAATTGAGATCTTTTCTGGAGGTTGTAAAGATGACTGGAGAATTTGGTTCGGGTCTATCATAACAGGTCTTGAGGGGTGAGGTGGGGCCTTCTTCCTCTTTCTCTTTCTTTTGAATATGCTACTATGTTGCTTGTTAGGAGGGATTGGAGATCTGGTGACGATTCAGTCTTCCTTGACTGGTGGTCCTTCACTGGTTGCTGCTATAAGCCCAAGGCCGGTGCTAAAGAGGTGTGACTACAGTTGATGGGACTCCTGCATATTGGAACATGGATGTATTGAAGGCTATTGGTGTGCAGGCTTCGTTGCTATGGATGAAGCTAGATTGCACTTCCAGTGGGTGAGGGTGCTTGTCAGGGAAGACAGTAGTCAGATTCCAGCATTTTTGTCAATTAGAGTGGGTTGTTGAAGTTCAAGTTTCGGCAGAATCCGGTCCTCAGCCAGATTCCATGGTTGCAGTTTTGAGAGAAGGGGTATTGGTTGTGGTGAAGGAGGTAGCGTGTGGATTAGTTGTTAGCTATATGTGTTGGAGGAGTGTTCAAGGGTATCAGAGGGCTGGGACAGGGCTTAGAGAGTTGGGTCTGTCGTTTGCAATTTGAAGTGGGGGATTGCTGGGCAAGGCAATTAAAAACTCTCTGCTTCCTATTGTGCTCCTTTGTTTCCTCTCATTTTAAAGTTATTTCAGAAGCAGAAAGTTGTGGATGGATGGGTTGTTCCTGTGGGGTTTGTTATTTGTGTATGCCCAAGCTAGTAAGGAGGAAGGTCTGAACCTTGTGGATGTAGGTGGGGAGACTGGACATTGGGTTGGAGAAGGGGTAGAGGTGCATACATCCCAGATGGTGTTGGGGAGTGTGTGACTTGACTTTGGAGTATAGGGAAGAAGGAATGCGAAGGGAGAAGAGATAGGATAATCCAATGGCCCTTAGGCTGTTTTTGGATCATAGATTTGAGTAGCGATTTGTACAGAAAAAAGAAAAAGTAGTCAGAAATGTAGAATTTTTTTTGCTTATATTTCATTCACATTTCCCTCCCCTTTTCTTTTTCCCTCCACAAATTCCTACCAAAATTCATGATCCAAACATAGCCTAGAGTTTTTTTGGTTTTGGGGGGGGGGGGTGTACTGAGGATGATTTGATTAGAGCCAGGACAGAAGGGGAAGGGGCTGTGCATAGCAACATATGGTGGATATTATCAAGAAGTGAATGGGATGGGAAGGGGGGAAAAGCATTTTACTAGTTGGATCCTCTAGAGATAGGGATGGCGATGGCAAGGGTCACTTGGGTGTACCCCCATTATTGCAAGGGCAGAGGATTTGGAGGTGTTTGTCTTCGGATATCTGCCCTCTTTTGGCAGTCCTTGCACCAAGAGGTGATGATCAAGAGGAGTCTGTTAGATATCTCTTGGAACCTAGAGTGAAAGAATGGTCAGACTGGGTAAAATGAAAAATTAAGGATTTCAGTCATTTTTTTGGGAGTTTTATTGAAGGCTTTGAGGTAGAGGCAGGTCAGCTAATGGAGGCTATTGAAAAATGATGGAGGATTCAAATCTGTAGGGAAGGAGAAAAAAAGGGTGGGGGAACATCCTTCTCCATAATGCAACTTCTCATTTATATGTATTATTATTTTCCTCCCACCCCATGTGTGCGGTATATGCTTTATTTTCATATGAATCTCAATGTTGTTACAGGTGTGCAGCCTTTTTTGATGCCAGGACTGAACTCCAAAGATGTTTGTCTAAAGCCTCAAAAGCCCACAACAGATGATCTACTCCAAGTTTTGAAAGATGTTCGCCTCAGCTATATACTATCTCGTCTTAACGGTCTGGATTCTACATGTGAGTGGTCTAGTGTTCTTTCCCTCGGTGAGCAGCAACGCCTTGCTTTTGCACGTCTCTTGCTTTCAAAACCATATTTGGTTTTATTGGATGAATCCACCAGTGCTTTAGATGAAGCGAATGAGGTATTAATGGCTGCGTAATATCTCTCATACTTTTATAGTTGACCCTGATTCCGTTATGCATTTCTCTGGTAAAAATGCACAGCCACAGGCACTAATAGATCATTTTCCGCTGTACCTTTCACTTTACAATTTCCATTACCATTAAAATTTAGTGTTTTCCTGGTTTGCGAAAGACATGTTGGAGCTAATTTTAGGGGCCATAGCCATAACGTCCTAACAGAACAAAAATCTTCTTTTCATTACATTATAGAAATATGAACTCTAATGTAAGGAGTTTTCACTTTTGTTTCCCAAGTGGTGTTTTTGAGGATGCCTCCCAAACATGAAGTATAAATCTAACTTTATTTGCTACAGTTTTCAAACATGAAGTCTAGTTCTTTTGACAATTTTTTGGTTTCTTCAAATTATTGCTGCTTCTGCTTATCATGCATGCTTCTTTCTGCAGGTCCATCTCTATCAGAAGATTGAAGCAGCTGGGATTACGTATATAAGCATTGGCCACCGAAGTACCCTTTATAAACACCATAACAGGAGACTACATATATCAACGATTGATCCTCTCAGTAGCCAATGCAATTGGTACATTGATTCCATCAATGAAGACACCTTGTACAATATATCAAGGCAATAGGTGTAGCTGTGTTAAATGTAAAGTAGCATAATCGGTGCCTATCTTTTGATAGGTGGCTGGTTTGGACATCTTTTTTTGGGATTAGATTGCTAGACCAGAGAGATATTTGTGATTCATTCATGCAAGAATAACTTAGCAAGCTTAAATCAGAAGGAAATAAAGAAGGTTATGCCAAGTTGATCTTCGGAACGCATTCTTTGCACTAGCATGCTATATATATATATATAAACCCGTAAAGGTAGTCCAGTTGGTTGAAGGTAAGGGATCAGAGACTTATATTCTCTCTAGGTCTCAGGTTCAAATTCTACCCCAGCTGGCTACTGGTAGGTCACTGCGTCTTTGCCTGGTCGATTGGCTTAAGGCCCTGAGATTAGTCGAGGTGTGACACTCCGAAGGGATGCTGGCTCCGACACTCGGTTATAAAATAAAAAATAAAAAAAAAATATAAAATACATGCGTGGTGACTTAAATTCCTTCCTGACTATGGCTGCCCCAGAATTATAAGTTCAAACTGATTGTAATGCAAATATCAACTTCATTTTCGTGTTGGTCTTGTTGTGTTAAAAATATTTGTATTGGATTCTTTTGCTTTATCAAATCAAAGATGCATATAAATGATGATGATGATGAAGTGTTCGTGAAGGCAACGGCACCTGTTAGTGCAATAAAGTACTCGTCTTCTATTGTAATTTGGTGAAGTTAGAAGGGTAAATGAGTGAATTCGTAAAATAGCAGTGTTAGTCTCCGTGTTTGACCAGGAATTAGCGTTACTGTCATGATTGATTTGATAAAATTTTATTATATACGTATAAAATTATTTTTAAAAATGGTTACAATAAAAGAATAATTTTAATTTTATCATGATATAAAAATATAACTTAAATAAATATATGTAATAATTTTAGTTGAATTATTTTTATGTATGTCTATGTATACATATATATATATTTATTTTTTTTGTGTGAAATATACAAGGTAATCTTAGTTGTATCGTATTATAAATGTGTATTTTGAATAAATATGTGACATTTTTGTACTAAATTATAGTAACATAATAAAGTAAGTGCCCCACTTTAATATTAGAAATAATGAATAAAATAGAGAAAAAGTAGCAATTAAAATAAAATAGTGATCCTCATTAATTATTTTGCTAATCTTAGCTTGATTGTGCCATAAAAGGTTTTATATGATAATTTTAATTAAATTATTTATGTATATAACTGTGTATATGTATAATTATTTTAGAAAGTAACAAATTATGTAGGCATGAGAATAATTTTAATTCAATCCTGCTATAAAATTATAACGTAAATAAATATATATGAATAGAAGAGCGGTGCACATAATATGAGAGATAAATTTAAAGTAATATTATAAATCTAAACTTAATTATTTAGAAATTACTCAAAATTATCATATAGTGGTTCAAATTCATTTTACACATGACCGTATACTATACAAATTCAATCCTAACTACACAATTTATTTCAAATAAATTTAGAATAGTTAAGATGGGTACATAGAATTATTCATAAATTTAAGATAAAAGTAATTTTTAATACTATAGGCCATGTAGTAGGGAGGAGGCTGCGTGGGTATGTATTCGGTTGGGGTCTCAACGCTGAAATGAATGAAATAAAGGCATATCCTCCCCTACTCTTTGGGGATCCAGAGGAGGAGATTGCGTGGGAATCCCTTTGGGTCTGAAATGAATGCGTATTTTGCTAAAATGTTGGGTTGTTTGTTTAAGCCAACCGAGACATTGGACTGTGTACTACGTGTTTGGATCAGCACGTTGCTAAACCCACGGAGTTTCAGGATTTTGCTTGCTTTCTCCTCCAAGCCCCAGCCCCCCAGCCCCTCCTCACGTGCAAATTCAAAGCCCCACCCTTTTACCCGGTTGCTTTCGTTTTGTTTCAATTATGAATAAGATTATAGACAGATTGGCCTCCTTCCCTAAAGCCCCCTTTTCTAGTAGCCTAGGCTATTTTAGGTTGAGAAATGTTAGTGATCATAAAATTTTTTTTCATGAAAATGATCATGAAAGATTTGTGATTTTTAAATTACCTTGATTAGTGTGTAGTGCTTTATTCTAAGTGTAATTCAAATGTCACAAATATTTCATGATCATTTTTATGAAAGACTTTTTATAATACCTAACATTGCTGTTTTAGGTTTTTTTTTTTTTGACTACTTTAATAAGTAAAAATATTTATATTTGAAGAAAAAGTTGTATTTTTTCATAGTTAAATGTGATATTTGTAAGAGAAAAAATAAAATTATTATGAATTTGATGTGACATTTTATTTTATTAATTATTTTAATCTATTTTAAATTTTTATAGATTTTAACCCAAAAAATTTAAAAAAATCCTTTCCCAAACGCCCCCATTATTTTTTACATCATCCCTGTTAGTGGGACTCACACCATTCCACTGTGAATAGATGGTGTAAAAAAAAATAAAGGACTCTTTAACTAATCCCAACCTAACACCTATCAATCGCCTTACAGCAAAAGCTGCTTTCAAATTCAAAGATATGATATGATACCAATAGAATTTACTTTCAAATATAAATTGGGATTTTGGAAGAGCACAGTTTATTCGTTGTGGAGTTACCAATTGTACAAAGCAAAGCCACTTCAAAAATAACACAAAAAAAGACCAAATGTAGAAAGATAGAAAATTTCTTCATTCCACTATTCTTACTCTGACCGTCCGGTGATTGTGTACACAGATATTATATAATATATATATATATATATATCAGATAAAAAAACCGAGATGATAAAATCTTACAGGAAATGTTTTACTAATTGACAGTTGTGCAGATTTTCTTCATTCTTATGAGGCGAATTTGGGGATGGGGTCTGCTATTCAACGGCAGTTTCCAAGACTCATCGTACCCTCATGAGATGGAGAAGAGACATTACGTCCTCAATAATAAATTATTACCACCTCCCTTCCTATTTTATAATATTTCTCCCCCCTTTATTTCTGTTCCCATTCTTGGTTGTGGCAACTCCATCTTTAACCTTCACAGTTCACACCAAGCTCTCTCGCTCTCTCTTTAACCTCTCTCTCTCTCTCTCTCTCTCTATCTCCCTCCTTTAAACCACACTTCTATCGCTCTTCAAGCACAGAAAATTGGCCACGCTGCCTAGCTATCTTTACCCGCCCTTTGTCTTTTGTCACGGTGGAAGAAGTATTTCGGTAACAGAGGTCTGTCTTCTTGCTCAATTTCAATTTGAGGTTTCCTCCTCAGTTAGACAATCCGATGTTGGTCTAACCAAGATCAACCTCGATTCTTTTTCTTTATTCCTTTCCTTTTTTTCGTTTTTATGTGTATGTGTGTGTTGGGGGTTGTGTTGTGTTGTGTTGTGTTGTGTTTTGTTAAACACTAGTACCTTAGGTTTTGGAGAAGCGTTAATTTTTTCCCGTCATTCTCTCTCAGATCTATATGTTATTTGTTTTTGTTTTTTGCTTAAAGAAAAAAAAATTTCCCCAGAAGGAAATGATGGTGGTTTGGTCTGCATTGCTTTAAAACTAGTTAGCGGAAAAGTAACTTTGCTATTATAACCAATGAAACACAGGTTGAGGTGGGTTCTACTGCAACAACTATTACTATCAAAATCGTTATACTACTCCTATCAAAATCTTCCTTGTAACTCAACGGTTTATTTATTTATTATTATTTTTAAATTAGTTTTTAAGATATGCATTTGGGAACAACAATGCATCAGCTCAGTAATAGCATAGTAGCTACCGGAAAGAGTGAACATAAAGCACCATCCGTCGCACACCCAACGGAGGGGTTTACGCAGCAAGAATAGAGAAAACTAACCTTACTTTTTAGTTTTCTAGGGTTTAACGTTTTTGTTAGTTTTCATATCATCATGATCAATCACTGTTTCTTGTATTTGTGCTTGAAGGATTCCTGGTATACACTGTCATTTCATATGCCAGATAGTTAGGGAGCTGGGAGCGTATGTAGGGTCCTCAGAAGGGTTTCCAACCCTAATCTTATTGAATCTATGTATAGAAGTGAATGAACTTTGTTTCCTAATTATTAGTCTGATCCCCTTTCATGACAACAGACGAGAAAGTAGAGGATGATGCCAGAAAATGGACAGCTCCCTGTTCCCCCAGGCTTTCGATTCCATCCCACCGATGAGGAGCTACTTTATTACTATCTGAGGAAGAAGGTCTCATATGAAGCCATCGACCTTGATGTTATTCGAGAAGTGGATCTCAACAAACTTGAGCCTTGGGATCTCAAAGGTCAGATTACTTGTTCTGCTTAATTTTCTTCTGTAGGGGGCAAGGTTTATCACAAATTCACATTATTCAGATGATTATATATCTCTGTTTAGTATAGAACATAGATTGCGCCCTGTCAGTTTCAGAGCGCTGAAAAAAAAATTATTACATACTCTCGGGACACAACGTATTATTTTTTTGACAATAATTTATAATATTATCATAACAAAAATGTTATGGACCATGAAAAAGGTACCTCTTAATTTATTTTGAAATGAATTGTATGGTATAAATTTGAAGTTGGTGTGATGTGAGTCCCATTTATAATGATTGTGATTCATGGATGTATTTTTTTGAGTATTTTTTTTGATTTATAGTGTTACTGATATCAGAAAGGTAATAATTCTCTTACGTTGGCTTTGGCAATTGGAGGCTTCCATGACCCACTACGGCTTGTTTAGATAATTTTAGCTATTCATGTTGTATGATTATTAGAATAGATCATTTATGGAAAAAAATAAATTAATTGAACAATTGTAAACACATAATTAGATTCCATTTATCATTCATATATATATATATATATAATATAAATGTGATCTAATATGCGGTTGCATGATTAACATAATTTTATTTATTTATTTGTAAGATGAGCCCAAATCCAATACAGCCAGCTAAGAGAATCTTGCACTTGGAAAAACTCCCATGCACGCACGGTGGAAGTCGAAGTAGAAAAGAGTTTGTTACCTTCGCAAACTCTTCCAAGCGTATAGGGTTAGCGTGGGAACAAAATTAGTTGTTTTCTTCAGTTGCATGAAAGCATTAAATATTGGGCAGCCATGCAAAAGATCGTACTAAATTGAAGGAAAGAAAACATTTTTCCAGCTTAATCCGTTGACAATGACATCACGCGTATTTTGAATTTAAAATTTCACTTTATACTTTGTAATTTAGGAGGTTTCTTAGGTGTGCAACTCACAAAAGGTGTAAGTGGGTTGCACACCATGTGCCACTCACACAAAAGGTATAAGTGTAAGGTGTAAGGTGTAAGTGGAAGGTATAAATAAAATGTATAAGTTGCACACCATGTGCCACTTACACAAAAGGTGTAAGTGCAAGGTAAAAAAGGTGTAAGTATAAGGTGTAAGTGAACACAAAAAGGTGTAAGGTGTAAGTTGCACACTATAGCATTACCCTGTAATTTAATTAATTTACATAAATTTTCTTATCATTCTAAAATAAACATGACTCTTTTTGTGAACTAAAATGATTATCACTCTTTTTATGTAAATCACAAATATTTTTTTTGATGAACAATTTATTTTAAATCCTGTGTCTTGCTTCATGTGCGATTTATTCTCTTAATATTTTAAAAAATAAGCACATAACTTTTTTTTTTATTACTAACACATGTTTTACACTTTTTGTTGTTAACTTGAATAGAGTGCCTGATAACACTTTAATCCACATGATTATTTTCAATCGACATGATTTTTTTCAAACTGTAAACAATATAAACATAAAATAAAGTAAGATTATAATAATATTTGTCGATGTTTATGCATAAATATCTATAAATTTAATCACATTAAATGAATTCAATTTACACGTAATTATCCATGGTTTTAGGATGCCATTGATTTAGACATCATATGCACCATAGATGTTTGACACAGAAAATAAAATGAGAAAAAAAAATTCAAATTCGATATTGTGTGGGTCACAACAATGCATTGTCAAAAAAGAAAAAGAAAAAGAAGGTGAAGCACCGTGAATAAAATATATAAAAAGGGCTGGGCTTCATTTTAGTCCGTGATTAGATTGGAGGGCACTGTTGGGCCTGTGGAGATCCACTATGAATTCTTTTTTGATAATTCAAACCGTTTAATGTGTAGAACTCATCGAGTATTATATGCCTACAAAAATCTCATCGGATCAGATTTCTGTCAACACTTTATTTTTTCATCGTCCATTTTTTTTTATACAAAACTGATTTGATTACGTAGCTATCGATATTCGATCAACGTGATTTTTTACAAAAATATAGTATTCATGAACTCTACACATTGAACGGTTCAGATTATCGAAACGAGACCCGTGATAAGTTCCCACAGACCCAATAGTACCCTCCAGCCCCATATAAAAATGCTTACTCTCTCAAATTTACCCCAAAATGAGGTGTCAGATATAATTTAAAATTAAAATTAATGGGATATTAACCACACCCATAAAACAGACGTCATTTAGGTTATTACTTAAAAATGAGTTCAATTACACACCCACATCCACATACATATATATAGTTACAACGACATTGCTTAAAACTTCACATATACATTATTGGCTAGAAGTCTGGTTCTGGTTAATAGTATTTTTTTTTTTCCAAAAAAAAGCAACCCGGCATTTAGACATGATCGTGAGGACCATATTACCAAAACTTCAATCAAGTTTCCTATACTTTTCCATGGTGCGTATATCTATCTATCTATACATATATATAGTTAAGACGTCATTGCTTAAAACTTCACATATACGTCGAAAGTCTGGTTTTGGTTAATAGTATTTTTTTTTTCAAAAAAAAGAAACCCAGCCTTTAAACATGATCATGAGGAACCACATTACCGAAACTTCAATTAAGTTTCCTACACTTGTCCATGGTGTGTATATCTATCTATCTATCTATCTATATATTGTGAATTGAAAAATTCTATACTTAATAAATTCATACATGAAACTTGACAAAAATGATGTAATAATGCCATTATTATAAATAAATTTATCTTCAATGATATTTTATTTTGAAATGAAATGTTCATAATGAGCCACATCATTATGTATGAAAATTATGTACGAATTTTTTTGTTTATATAACATTACTATTGTAAATAATCTAACTCTAAGACCATCTCATGTCATATTATGCAGAAAAATGTAGAATTGGATCAGGTCCTCAAAATGAGTGGTATTTTTTCAGCCACAAAGATAAGAAATATCCAACTGGAACTCGAACGAATCGGGCTACCATAGCTGGTTTTTGGAAGGCTACAGGAAGGGACAAGGCCATTCATCTCAACAACTCCAAGAGGATTGGTATGAGGAAAACTCTAGTTTTCTACACAGGACGTGCTCCCCATGGCCAAAAGACCGACTGGATCATGCATGAGTATCGCCTAGATGATGACAACACCCAAGTTCAGGTACTTTCATTTCTACCACCATTGTTCAGTTTGATTTTTGGATTCAACTCTCATAACTCTCTGTCTTTCACTTTCCTTCTCGTACTCATTGTTCAAGCTACAGGAGGATGGTTGGGTCGTCTGTAGGGTGTTCAGGAAAAAGGGTCATAATAATAGGGGTTTCCAACCAGAAATTGTTGAAGAAGATGATCAACACCACTTTGCTCACACGAAAGCAAGTGCAAGTGGATCCCCTCCGTTGGATCTTAAACAGAATTTGCAAGCGCTATATGATCAATGTAACTTTGATGGTTCCATGCATCTCCCACCGTTGTTGTCTCCTGAGTCGGCTACCCACCCATCATTTCTCTCACCCATGTCCTTCAACACTATGGATATTGAGTGTTCTCATAGCTTGCTGAGGCTGACATCTGGTGGTTCTGGAGTCATGCAACAAGAGAGGTTTAATGGGGACTGGTCATTCTTGGATAAGCTTCTTGCTTCCCATCAAAACCTGGATCAGAGCAAATGCCATCATCCTCCCTCCCAAGCTCTTGATCATGTGGGTCTTTCAGCTCAAAGGTTCCCATTTCAGTACCTTGGCTGCGAAACAGACATTTTGAAGTTTTTTAAGTAGGGTCGCAATATAATCCTCTAAGAGTCACTTGGCAACAATTTTATTCTTATTTTTATTATGAATGAAATTATACATAATGAAAATGTCCTTAAGGATGAATAGGACTACTTAAATTTTTGCCTCTTTTTTTTTTTAAAAATATTTTTTATATGTTGTTTATATAATTCTTGTTCCTCAAACTTTTGTTTTAGGCATTTCGATGCTCATAAGCCTTACTAGTGAGGCTGAAAAAATAGAAGTAAGAAGACAAAGAGGGTGTGAGAGAATACTTTGTATTCACTTGAGAGAATTTATACAACTCTTGGATTGTTGATTGGAACAAATGAGCCATTCTTCTATTTATAGGCTTCTTAGGCCTTCTATAGAATATTTCAGAACATACAAGAAACGAACTATGGAGAAACTTTTCATGGAAACTTTCTTTATCCTACAAGAGTGTTCTAGAATCTTTTCTAAAAATATCTATATAAACATCTACCTCATTCTAGAAGCTTCTATTGCTTCAATTCCTCTAATCTTCATTTAAATGCTCAAGAACCTATTCTAAATCCTTCATATATATTGTTCATATTCCCCCATTCTCTCAAGTTTTTCAGGAACTTTTGAAATTTTCCATTAGCCTCCATTTCTTGAGACTTCCTCTTGGTAGGCAATTTTGTGTAGGTAATTTAACAGGATGTGACAATTAGGTCGCCTGTTTCAAAAGTCTATCCCAAACTAACATGTAGATAGACAGTATAAATTTATACAAAATGCGATATAAAGATGAATGAAAAGACTAGTGCGTTTGGTTTAGTTTTGATAGATAATTTTGTAAAAAAAAAATTGAAAATTCAAAACTTGTTTGGTTATAAGTTTTCAAACTAGTTTTAAGTTACATATTTTGAAATAATTTTTAAAAATTTGAAAATTCAAAACTTGTTGGTTATGAGTTTTCAAAACTAATTTTTAAGTTTTTTTTTTGGTCTTGTATTTTTTTGTTCTATAGTCAATTTTTTTTTATAATAATATTATAGTCAAATTTGTTTATATCAAATTTTTTGGATAGTTATTCTTGAAACTATATTTGTCGTCTATTTTTTAAAACAAATATGATTTAAATATATAATTACCAATATTCAATAATCTTATTTTTTGTATGAATATTCTACCCAATGAGTCTAAAAAAGTAAACGGTTCGAATAACTGAAATCAATTATAAAATGAGCCTATCAAACTCAAACACTCTCTTAAGTTGAGATTAAAACTTGAGCCTATCAAAATGAGCCTAGGTATTTTGGATGATCTAAATAAATATTGTGGTGTAATGGATTTAGGAATACTCTCTCGTCCAAACAGAACTCTTCAATTCTCCAAGACTTGTTTTTTCCTCCTCCCTCTCTTTGATTATGGATTTGCTTTTTATATTGCTCCCTGTGGGCCCTCACAAGGCCCACTGCCTCCTCCTAGGCTTCGACCTCATTCTTGGACCTTCTAAAAAGCCCATGGGATACACGGCTCCTACAATCCCTTTAATTCGGTTTTACTCGGCTACGACCCTCTACTGGAGTTGGCACTGGCCAGCTGATGGACCTGGTATGGATCGACTTGCACTTGGCTCGTTCATGAATTTCTTCTTCATTCGGCCCCCACAATTGGCCCCGAACATATGATTAACATCTATTATTCGGCGTGGTCGGCCTTCGTACTTTTCGGCTTATAGAGTTGACGGACCTCGAGAGTTGGAAATATGGCATATGCGTGCCTTTTAGTATTGATACGTCAGATCAGCCGCCATATCGAATCATGACCGCTTCCTGCCCTTTCATAATTTGACTCTCATTTAATGTGATTTGAAATTTGTACGAGCTGCGTCTTGGATCTTTGGCATTCTTCACATCATTCTTCCTTGCCTTCCTCACAAGACTTATGCGTTTTCAACTTTGCTTCTACTACAAGAAAAAACATCTTTGGCGACCATCTTTTTTGAGTTGGTCACTAAAAGAATACTAATCTGCGACCAACATTTATTTTGGTCACGGATGATAGTGTTTTCGCGACCAACATTTTTTTGATGGCTAATAGGTATGTATTTGCAACCAAATAAAAAATGTGGTTGCCAAAAGTAATGGCAGGAGAGCGAAAAAAAAAGACGGGACATCAAACCTTTTGTGACCAGTAGATTGTGATCACAAAAAGCAAAAAAAAATATGTGTAACAAAACTACGTAGTTTTGAAATTCTTAAATAAAAAACACTTTTCTTTAACCTTGAGCTTCCTTCATTGTTGCCCTCTTTCCTTAATCAAAAACACGTTTCCTCTTTATCACTCTCTACACTGCTGATCGGTTCATCAAAGCCTAGCCACCATCTCATCACTTCGTCCCCTGTTTTTGCTGCTCTTCATCTTCGCCTCCGCCTCATACTTACCAGGTTAGTCTCTCTCTCTCTCTCTGTTCGTGTATATATATATATAATCAATTGACCTGCCCTCTTTCAACTCCCCATGTCAGATTGGTTACTATCCTGCAACTCCTCACTCTCTACACTTCCAATCGGTTCATCAAAACCCTAGCCACCATTGTTGCCCTCTTTCAACTCCCCTCCTCATCCCCAATCCTACCATTCTCACTCCGAACTCTGCTTTCGTCTCTCTCCCAGACCCAAACTCCGATTCTCCACCAATGTTTTATTTTATTTTAATCTCTATCATTTGATTTTCATACATAGACTCTTGATTGGTTCATAATCTTGCTTCTCTTTCATTTTTCTTATATACCCTTGTGTTTGTATATTTGTTTTTGATGCAGTATTTTTTTTTTGGTTGAATATTCATGCATGAAATTTTCTCACAAGAAAAACGAATTAAATAAAAAGAAATAAAAGGTAATAAATGATTTATTTTTCTATTAATAGTTATGTTTACAAAAAAATTTATGTAAATAATAATAATAATAATAATGATAATAATAATAATAACAAATAGATGTACTTTTCATAGGAAGTCATTTAAAAAAATTAGGTCAATTGAAAGGTACTCTGAGAACAATGCCAAGTAAGGCAAAGCTAGCTGGGTTCTATTGCTTACTTCGTTAATGAAATAAATCATTTTGGGATAATCTAAAGTGCAAACCACATGGCTTCTGAATCTCTTATGCAAATGTAGTATGTTGTATTACACTTTTATTTTAATCTTACCTTTCATAGATAAAGTTTCAAATAATTATTGTCCCCATTGACAATGTCTAGGCTAAAATTGAGAGATAAAAAAGTAGATTCAATTCAAATATTGATTTAAGGGTCTCATAATTATATATTGTATTTTCTTATTTAGAATTTTTTGTTCATGGTCTAAATTGCTTTTCTTTTTTTTTTTTTTGGGTCACACGATAGAATATTTAGTAAGTTAATAGGGTTAGATTATCACAATAAACTAATGTCATTCCATCACTATACTAAAACTTAAGTGCCGCTTATGACCACTTGGACTAACACTCTATTGTATAATTAATTGGCTACTCTTGTAATTATTAGACGTCAAACTATTAACTTTATTCTCATATGACAGGATCAAAATCGGAAGTAGTGTGCAAAATTTGATTTTTTCTATTTTCTCTTTCCAATTCAAGTTGGTCTATCTCTCTGAATATGAGGGGATGTAAATATGTATATATATATATATATATATTTAAAAATATTTGTGTTCCCTTATTCAAGATTTTTTGTTTACTAGGTACATTGCTTAGTTAACATTTTATTAGAAATCTCATACAATGAAAGAAGAACAAAGAAAAATTCAGACACAAGGGCAGAGAGGTTTAAAGCTGTGTTTTTCATTGGTTGATAGTTAGGCAGCCAAAAAAAAGTGGGGATTTGAGTTTGTGGAATATATATCATCTTTCTTCTTATTTCATAGAAGTGGAATTTCATTGCTGCGGTGCCAAATATTACCTTAGTATGTTTCTTAGACAGTACATTTTAAATTTTTATTTTTATTTATTTTTTAATTACCAAAGAAACAGAAGTGCTAAATCAGATTTGTTAGACATATCTTTTGTTTCTATTATGAGCCAGACTGATTGATCAAAATGAAGGTTAGAGCCAAAGAGCAGAGTTATTATTGGTTTCTTTGGCTCTAAAATATGCTCTTGTTTTATTTTTAAACTCAAAAATTGCTTTTGAGATTTTTTTTTTCTTGTTTCCTTCGTCTTAGTGAATTCTTTTTTATTTTATTTTATATTTTAGTCATTTTTTTTTATAAAACTTTTCAAATGCACCTAATCTAATATAAATAAAAAATAAAATATTTGTGAAAAATATGAAAAAAATTTATAATTTTTTTTAAGTGCATTTAATCCATTGTATACTTGTTTCTGATACATAGACTTTCTGGATGTTTTCCTTTTCTTTTTGGGAATTTCTTACTAGTTTCTTGTTTTGCTTGGTGTGGTGTTTTATTATGTAAAAGATTTGTGTTTTTGTCTTTTAGAATTCAAAATCAGAAATTGAGCCATTTTGAACTTGACTCGTTCATAGATCAGATAATTTCATATGTGAAGATTTAAATTTGTCTATTTCTTTTTTGTAAAAACATAGAATTGTCTAATCTAAATTCATGTGATTCAAAATCTATTAAGATTAACTTCTTCATGAATTTTGAATTTACTCATGTATAAATTTGGAAGATTTGAATTACTTAATTTCAAAAAATGAAATAATTCAATTTGTTCAATCAAATCGACCCTCCCCATATCCCCCAACAAAACACAGCCTTGATGAATGTAATAATTCTTTTTTAAGTGTTGGGGTTCATTGAGTTCTATTTAACTGTTCAACATTTCAGTATTTGTTATGGCTAAGTAAAAATTAGTTGATCTAGGCTTTATGGTTTTTGCATATTTCTAGTGATAAAAATGAATGTTTGTACATGCAAGAAATACTAGTAATTAATTGGCTTTGTTAATAGACACATTTAGTCCATGTTTGTCTAGATGGACTGGATAAAAGTAGATTGTAATCAATCGGACTATTAATTCTGTGATATATAATCCCTGAATTATTTGATTGGAAAGAATGTATAACCAAAACTATAGAGGAGTTAAAGGGTTGAATTTGATGTTATATGTTCCTTCTATGAGATTTTGTAAATTTTTCTCAAGGTTTACAATAGGACATAGTCAATTGTTTTGTTTGTTTATTTATTAAATTATTATAGTCAGGAATTAATGTGATTTGCTCTAAAATCATTATTTTGTAAGCACGCATTACAATCCCAATGTTGGTTTGCTAAGAAAATTAAGTTAAAATGTAAGAAAAGTATTGAACTTTACAATTTATTTTCAGTTAGTCTGCATAATGGAATGATATTTTAATTCCATCTCATTCCAATAAACCAAACATTACAAAACACCCTCTCATGCAGTTCACCCTTGTTACAAGTTGGATCATCATAATTCTTTTCTAGAATATTTAAATTGAAGGACAGTGATGCATCCTCTAATAGATCTTCAAAATAAATCAAACCATCTGCATTAGGAAATACAAATTCTTACTAAGAAAACATGAACTAGAAGTATGATTGATTTAGTAAAACATAGTCATATATAATATATATATAGAGAGAGAGAGAGAGAAAAGAACTTTCAACTTAACCTGTGTCAATATTGTCTAGTTAAAGTCTACATTGGTTGAGATTGTTTGGCTGTCCTGTTGCTGTTTGTTAGAATCATGCTTTGTCCTGTTCTTTGTGGTATAGAATCATGCTTACAGTGTGAGCATTGTGGCAGCAGCAGCTTTAGTAGTTTTGTGCATTGTCGCTGCTCTTTGTCTTGCTCTTTGTGGCAGCATTGTGGCAGCAGCAGCTTCATGTTGGTTCTTTGTGCATTATGGCAACAAGTTGCTGCAGCAGTAGCTTCTTGTTGGTTCTTAATCTTTTTCTCTTCTTTTCTTGGCAGCAGCAGTAGTATTCAGTATTATGCTTAGTGAATACTAAAACAACCACAATGGAATCAATAACTATTATAGTTGAATAATATAGGAAGGAATGTGAGATTTTATGCTTGCCTAAAGCGTATAAATAACCTTTTCACCTTATAACAAGATTAGCCTCCAAAATAGGAAGATGAAGATGATGATCAAAATTCAAATGATCATAGTGATGATGAAGATGAATTTTGTAGTCATAGTGACTCGGATACAGATCATGATATAGAGCCTTGATTGTAATGTCCTTTACTGTTTACATTATTAAGTCATTTTGATTGTAATGTCTTTGATTGTAATGTCCTTTATAGAGCCTTAATTATAATGTCCTTGATTGTAAAGGCATGCACTTGTTAATGAAATCATGTTTAGTTATGATTCAAATTGTAATGTAGTTGTAATATTAGACTATTAGCTTGTCTTATAATTTCATGAATTGTCATGCATTTTAAATCTTTATTAATGCATTGCTTATAATTTATTTGTTACATACAAAGACTACACATATGCCGCCTGGGCAAGCCACTAAGAGGAGGTCGATGACTTCAGTATCAGAGGCAGCCTCGACTGAGGTCCCAGCTCACTTGTCACCATCTCCATTGTCGCAGACAGTTGGTATTTGTAAGTGTTTCATCTTTTCTATAGAACAGTTTGATTCTTGCAACTACCATTGTAATTTATGTTGAGTACTTATTACATGCTTACTCTTTTTGGAGTGATTATGATTGACAATGTTGAATTTGGTTGCCAAATCATGATGTGCAGATGGTATTTTAACTGTAAATTTTGCTAATATGCCAGCATAATAAAATGTACGAGGACATTTTGCTGAAATGATTCATGCACTACAAATCTGTTAGTATTAAAGTATGACCCTGTCATGTATGGGATTGAGAGAGCATGCAGTCACAGTCACAGTTCTGCGACAGCAAAACGGAATGACAATATGCATAGCCACAGTTCTATGGCAGTAATGACAATATGCACACATTCAACTAAGTAATTCAATTGGATAAGGAACTGATTAGTCTCAATTATGCTTATACATGTATATATATTAGACATAAAATATAATAATAAGCAGAAGAGCAAAGTTACATGGATTCAAACTGTGAAAAAACATACATAGTCTTGGTTTCTTGAAGTTCAATACATGCATTCAAGATTTCCCCCCTAAGTAGATCCATTGATGAATTGACTGAAATCGGTTCTTCTCTTGGATGTAATCAATCATCTGTTAGTTACAATTGTAGAAACATTTTCGATCATCCACTAACTAATCAAGTCTATCAACGCAATTAACTCTTGTAACTAACTCATGCTTACTCATCAAGTCTATTAACTCAATTAACTCTTATAACTAACTCTTGTGCCAGTATGAATGACTTTAGAAGAAGCAAAATGATGACCTGATAACCAAAATTAGGTCATTGCTTATGTTTCACTTCTACCTACTGCATAATAAGAAGGCTTGTGTTTCACTTCTAACTGTTGCATATAACAAGAAGATCCCATATGGTCATTGCATCAATTCTGCTAGACCCCACAGACAGCTGCTCAATTTGTCTCTGCATTAAAATGCCAAAACAAATATGTTCTTGAGCCATAGACTGTCTCCCATTTTAACCTCCTTTGATTGATATCCCATAGGCAACACATCTAGTGAAATTCTGAAATCTGAATTTTTTCATTTTCTTTAATTCCCAATTCAATGATGCTAGAACATTTTTCATGAACTGTCAGATTTAGGAATCTTCTCTTTAGATACAATCTCTAAATGGAAAAGAGGGTGAGTTTTAATACATGGAACATCTGCTTTTAATTTCCCCAACTCTACCACCACCACACTCTTCTCATTTGCATAAGACTCATCATCTGAACTGTTATGGCTGTTGTTACTAGAAATCTATCCATCCAAAGACTTATGTCCATCATAAGATTCTTCCTCATACCCAGCATACTTGGTACTATCATTCTTTCTATCATAATCTTTATCAGGCTTCAATACATCATCAATTTGGATAATGATTTCCTTGTTTCTAGCCACCCCTTTTGAATCATCACTTTCTTCATAATCACTATCTTCATCATTCCAACTTAAAACACCCTCTTCTAATTCCTTTGATTCTTTGCAATGCATATTTGGATCACATTGAAAATCAAGAGCTGTCTTAGAAACAGATATATGATTACCAACACTTCCATCAAAAATCAAATTCTTACCATGAGATTTGATCTCAGAGTTGGCGCTCCAAATGCTCATCTCTTGTAGTAAAGCTAAACCAATGGTTTGATCCATGGTATAGGGTTGGAACCTTCGCACACCAGCCTTGATTTCATCTCTAAGTCCATTGATGAAGCACTTGATTATGAATTCATCAGGCACATTCTGGGTTGTATCAACTATTTCTTGAAACCTTCTTTTGTAAATCCTAACATTCATTAGGCACTTTATTACGAATTCATCAGGCACATTCTGAGTTTTTCCACTACCTCAGTTTTATGAGTTTTTCTAGCCCCTCCTGCCATGGTTGTGATACCTCATAGGTCTGAAAATCTACTTCTTTGATACCACTTGATGCACACACAAAGTATTTAACAAAGAAAAGAATAACATAGAGAAGAAAGAGAGAAACTATTACAAAATTGGAGTGAAGATTGAAGACTGGGTGGTGAAGATTGAAGATTGTTGGATTGGCTGCCTAGTGTTGTGATGCAAATTGGAGTGAATTAGGTGGTCTTTAGTCCAAGGAGCATGAACTGTAGGCAAAAAACTGGACTGAAGGGGACACACATGCAACAATTTCAATTCAACTTTGACATAGAATGTACACTGTTACAAAATGTTCTTTACTTCTTCTTTCCAATTTTGTTGATTGACTTCTTGATTCACATATGTTATTTAAATAGATGTTCAGATGTTCATATGAAACTGTTAAATTTTGTTATAGGTAAATAAAGGTTTTCAACTTTCTAATGCTCTTGATGTTCTATTTCTAATTTGTGATTGGACTTTCTATCCTAACTCATCTTACTCATTTACTAAGTCCATGGTTTTCATCAAATTCAGTATTATAAAATTGGCTTATTGCTTTTGTTTCAAGAGAGAGAATGTCAGTTTGAGGTTAATATAAGGGCACAAGGGTTAGAAGTCAAATGAATGCTGGATGATGGGAACTGCCTATTTCGAGCCATTGCAGATCAGCTGTATGGGGACTGTGATGCATATGATTTGGTTAGACAAATGTGCATTGATTATAAATTTATATGGTATGACTATTCTTATGTGACTTCCTATCCTTAGAAGCTAAAGTATACATCTTTCATCTTTATGTGATTCCTATCTTTCATCTTGTGAGTGTTATGCAATCATTCTAAAGGTTACAGACTATTAGCCTACTAAATAGAATATTATGTGTTCACCTAGAAAAAGTGGGATGCTAGTTTGTTTGTTTCCCGATACCACCCAAAAAAAAAAAAAAAAAAGGTAAAGAAAAAAAATACCATGCGAAAAGATAAAGTAAAGAGAAAAATGCAAAGCAGACTGACTTTGTTTTATCTTCAGGGTATATTTGGAAATTTCCTTATGAGACAACATTCTAGGGTGATGTACTTTGTGAGCTGTTTTTTGAATTTTTTGATTGGTTGATTGAACTGTATTATTTTCCATTTGTTAAAATCTAATACTATTACAAATTGGGAAAAAAGTTACAGAGTAGAGCATAAACATTTGACAACTGAATTGTGTTACTTTTCCATGAGAAATCTTTTACTGAGCTGTCAATTTCTTTAATTGACAACTCCAACCAGGTAAAAAATAAAATCAGTTTTTTTTCTTTTTTAGTGGATTAGTATTCTCTTGGTATATGTCAAAGAGTTAGAGGCCTCATTTTGCAATCATTGCTTCCTTTGGAAATTGTAGTTTTCATGTAGTATTTTATTACATGAGTAAGTTTCATTTTCCACTTATACATTATGTAGTGATTTTCAAATACATATTGGAGTCTCCAGGCTTTGAGTTGTTCTTCAAATATGTGGAGCTGCCTAAAGGTCTTAAACATTTAAAATATCTCCTTATCCAAAGAGATATAAAAACCAATGCTGCTTTCACTTATTTTACCATCACAATGTTTATTTACCATTATGATCTATTTGATTACTAACAGGTGATAGAAATTCTAGATTTTATAAATTGTAGAAACCTTGAAACATTTCCATGTTTCTTTTTTTTTATTTTTTTATTTTATGTGGACAGATTTAATGCTTGATGATTGATGAAGATCTTTTAATTAGAATGATTAAAATTGTTTTTGGGAAATAGGAGTGTCAAAATGCAGGTTTCGAGAAAAGTTAATGTTGGGATTTTTCTGTTTTTAGAGTAACTTATAATTTTTTTTCCAGGGTATTTGAAAGGTTTCGGGGTTGGTCCAAAGCCGTCTTCCGCTTTCAAGTCTACAGCTAGGTCACAAGCACATGATGAAGAGGTTAAGATCCTTAAAGAAGAGGTAGCATCTCTGAAAGGGATAATTCAATCAAATGAAGGACGCTTTGAGCAATTCGAACACTTTATGAGACAAATGCAGGGCGATCATACTGGATACGACTCTTTTGATGAGTAAGTATTTTAAATGTTATTACATATATTAGTGCTTTTAAAATAGTAATATTTTATAACTAACCAATTTCACTTGTTCCCTTTATGCATGTTGTTCAAGTGACTGTTAATATTTGTTCCACTAAAGATATCTTTAATTTTCTAATCAGGATCCAAATCCTTAAATTTTTAATGAGTTTGTATCATGGGCAGGAAACTTAATATATGTTAAGTGAAATCGAATACGTTAAAATCATCATCTTAATACAATATGTTAAGATGTGATCATGACGTTCAAAAGGTTCTATGTGATTGCTAGTTTGAGAGTGGAATTAGATCCACAGAATTTTACAAAATGAAATAGAAGTATAAGCAAAAATATTATTATTAACAACTCTTTCTTCATTTTTTTTTTCCTTGCAGGTAACTAGAGGTGTAGTGATGCGTGTTTATGGACATGATTAGTTTGTTGGTACATGAATTTTAAGTTATGCTTATACGTGGACTTTTTGATATATTTCGCATTAGACAAATATGACACGCATTTGGATATATGAATGGTTTGTGAAATCTTTGATAATTTTCTCATATATGTTTTTGATTTGGTGAATATTCATTGTAAAGTAAATGGATGGAAGAATGGTAATTTTGTAAAGTAAATGGATGGATAGATGGTTATTTTGTAAAATATTAATGTGTTCATGTTGACAGGTGGTAGTAATAGATGGATTAATTATTATTTTGAATTCCTTTTGATGGCTTTTTGTTTGTAGATTGGATTGGTATGTTGAAATTAATTGGATGGACATGAATCATGCATTAATTGTAAATGTATTACAGGTATTACAAAAAAAAAAAAAGAGTAGCATTACAATGACAAAAATGCTGTTTAAAATTGAAAGTCTTTTTGTGACCAATAAAATTGTAGTCGAAATAGGTCCTTGACAAACTTGTAGCCGTGCTACATTTTTTGTGACTAGGATAGTTTTGGTCGCCAAAAACCGCATTTGAGTGACTAAAATTGGTGGTCGCAATTGTAACTTTCTACGACTAGATTTTTCGTCGCAAAATGAACTACTTTCGATAAATTGAACTACATTCCGCGACCAACATATAAGGTTGCAAATAACTACTTTCTGTGACCAACTTTACTTTTGGTCGCCAAAAACCACCTTTCAGTGACTAACATTGGTGGTCGCAATTGCTAACCTTTCAGTGACTAAATTTTGCGTCGCAAAATGATCTACTTTCCGCGACCAAGAATGTGGTTGCCAAAAACTTACTTTCCGCGACCAAGAATGTGGTCGCCAAAAACCTACTTTCCGCGACCAAATCTAAAGTTGGTCGCCAAAAACCTTCTATGACCGGCTTTTAGCGACTTCATTGTGACCAACTTTTTTTGGTCGCTAAAAAAATTGGCGACTAGATATGAGCTTTCTGCGACTAGATTTTTGGTCGCTAAAAGTATTATTTCTTGTAGTGTTCGTATTGCTTCCTTGCTTTGCTTCTTCATTCTGACTTGTAAGTCCCTTCCACTTTTCCTATTTCACATTCTAGTCCCTTTGTGTGCTTTTGTACCTTATATTCCGTCAGAAATGGTGACTAATTTGAAAGCTCTCCTTTCTGAGGAGCGAGTCGCCGCTTTTCGTCGTCACTTTTCGATCCTAGATGATGTCCATCTGTCCCTTGTTGCAGACAGTGTGGTTGATGGAGAGGGCTAATGCAAACACCATCATCTTCCCTCTCGTGTCAATTGCTGAGGATGGGGTCCGTTTCCCCTTACACCCTTTCCTTAGGGCTGTTCTGCGTTATTGGGGTCTCATTCCCTCTCAGCCCAATGTGAATTTTTAATCATGGTTTAGTGGAACTGAACCGTCGACTTAGGTTCAATCTGGAAATCCCAGCGATTCGGCACTGTTACATCTTGGCGCGGTCGTCAGGGCTGTTACTTTCTTAGAGCCAAGGACATAGATCACCATGTGATGACTATGCTTGCCAGCTTTGGAAAAAGAGTCGACGATGTTATGGTCGTTGTCTGAGGCAACTAGGAATTTGGCGAGGGAGAAGATCGCCAAGACCCTGTGCTAAGATGAAAGGACGAGCCAGGAGGCTAAACAAAATTTAGTTAGACTAAAAGATTAGTGACCAGTGTTTTGTGCAAGTAACAACTTAAAGAGAGCCCTCCTATCGGTTGATGAAGCCGTGATCAATCAGGTGAAGACGATTCTCGAGTACAAAGGGCGAGACAATCTTCAAGGATAGGGGCGTGTCGCGTATATTCTATTAAGGTACAACCCAACCTACTCAACATTTTCGGCGGCAGACCATATCCTCGTGCCGAGGGAGGAACAACATCTTACGGTACTCATATTTTCCCACTTCAAGAGCCTAAGGGACATTAGCCTTGAAGGTTCAGAAGCCAAAGAGGCTGAACAGGGGATCGTTTCGAAGAAAGTTTTGACGCTGAAGATACTGGCCGAGGCGGCCATTTGGAAGAAGAGCTAAACTAGGAAATTGAGTCGGCCTTCGAGCAACGCAACCCCGAGGGCAACGACATTCCCTCCATTTCTGGCAGAGTACCAATTGCTTCTCTAGAGGACGATATCTTTACCGAATTGGGAGATTTTCCTGGGGCCAAGTCCGAGGAGATGGACGAAGAGTCACTTGTCCAGTTTGCCAAGAGAAGAAATGCTGAGAAGATGGCGGCAAGGAGGAAAGCCAACGGTGCTAGGGGGGAACTAGAAACTCCCCCTTTAGTGGCAACTCTTCCAGCGACCATTCCAGAACCAACACACGAATTGATTATGGCCGATGAAGTCCCTGATTGGTAACCGATGGAAACTTCAAGCTCCGATCAAACCGATGAAAGGGGTGAAAAGCGCTTAGCCGATTTCCTTGTCGAATCATCAGAAAAATCGATTAATAAATGGCAAAGGCTGGGTGCGCTTTCCCCGGATTCGGCAGAGTCGTTCGTCATCCAGCCAAGGATGAAAAGCGCGCCGGTTCTGTCCAGTGGATCGGCCATTAAAGATCTAGCCGTAGCTTTAAGTGTAGCGTCAGCGCTTTCACTTTCGTCGGACAAAGCCGCGTTTCATGCCAAATCGGACGTTGTTTCTATTGCCTTGGTGGCTCAATCGGCTATATTGGTAAGTAAATTACATTGATCCTTTTACGCCGTTTTTATGTTGACTAATCGTGACTGTGATATCATGTTTGTTAGGCGGTGGGTAGGATAGTAGAAATCGGCCGTCGCCACTATGACGTCATGGAGAAACTCGGCATCATAGAAGGCCGACTGGAGGACGAAAGAAACAAGGCTGCTGCCGCAATGGCCGATTTGATGGCGGCGACAGCAAAAGCGGAGATCGAAGCCAAGAGGGCCGATAATGAGCAAGCGAAGGCTATTGCCGAAGGGGAGAAAGTCAAACATGTTGATCTGTTTTCGCGAGCCACCAAGGAGAGGGCTACTTTTCTTGACGGCGAATTGAAGTTGGCCAAAGTAGAGAAAGCCTAGTTAATGGCCGACTTGGAGGGGTCAAAAAAGGCCTAAGAACGCGCGGAGGCAGATGCAGCCAAGGGATTTGCTGCCGGAGAGCTTAAGACCAAAGAGCTGTATGCAGATGAAGCGTTGAAGTTTGAAAACCGAGGCTTCAAGCACGACTGGCTGAAGGCTCTGGCGGCTGCCCAAGTGACGCTCGACCGGCCGATTCCATACGAGTAGCTAGAAGTTAAGCCTTTGGAGTCAGATCCAGAGGACCTCAAAGATAGTTGACTATCTGGCTGTTGTTTTTTGTAGTTGTGATAGTTAGAAGACTTTATTTTTGCTGTTTTTGTACTTATGATTGTTGAAGACCTTATTTTTAGAGTATTAGTAATGTTTTGTATTAGGGTGGTTTTCATTGATAAAGTAATGCTTGTGTGTGTATAGTTTATGAATGAAAAATGCTCGTTCTGAAAAATGCATATGTATAAAACTCAGAAAATGACATTAGTTGATTGGTATTAGGGCGGTTTTTATGTGTACCTAGGGTTGGACAAGCAGTCCCAAAACGGTCAAGTGGGGCAGTGGATTAATTCGGCCAAAGATGTATAAGCCAAATAGATTCACATATCTGCCCTTGCCCCATTTAATCATGGGTCCACCGCCGAATACACAGAACAACCAAAATGGTCAAGTGGGGCAGTTGATTAATTGAGCCAAAGATGTATAAGCCGAATCGATTCACATATTTGCCCTTGCCCCATTTGATCGTGGGCCCACCACTGAATACACAAAACAACCAAAATGGTCGTGGGGCAGTGGATTAATTCGGCCAAAGATGTATAAGCTGAATAGATTCACATATCTGCCCTTGCCCCATTTGATCACCGGTCCAACGCCGAATACACAAAACAACCAAAATGGTCAAGTGAGGTAGTGGATTAATTCGGCCAAAGATGTATAAGCTGAATAGATTCACATATCTGCACTTGCCTCATTTGATCACGGGTCCATCGTCGAATACACAAAACAACCAAAATGGTCAAGTGGGGTAGTAAATTAATTTGGCCAAAGATGTATAAGCCAAATAGATTCACATATCTGCTCTTGCCCCATTTGATCATGGGTCCACCGCCGAATACACAAAATAACCAAAATGGTCATGGGGCAGTGGATTAATTTGGCCAAAGATGTATAAGCCGAATAGATTGAGCATGGGTGAATCAACGAATACAGGCGGTGACGGCGGCAGCTGCGGGCGCATCGTAAGTGTCATGCGTTGTAATTAATGCCGGGGACATCGTTAAATAGACCTTGCGCAGTCCATGAATAGGGATATCCAACCATGCAGTGGGCAACAAGTGAAGTGGAAGAAACGAAAGCAGTCGTTCAGTACTCAGTGTGAGCGTTTATGTCTGGTAGATTATTTTTCAACAATAAAGGCGAGGGAAAGAGTTTAGCAGAGCTGGATGCGGAAATGGACCGTGGAACAAGTGGTGCAGCGCCTTGAGCAAGTACTGTAGTGTCAGAGGAACGGGAGAGACGACGTTTGCCCCGTCAACGAAGTAGATCCCCAAGGAGGAGTGAGGTGGAAAAATCGCCCAGAGGCGGGGCGCAGTAAAAAGGTAATGTCAGGGCCACAAGTGCTCAAACTTCTACGCGACATGAGCCAAGTAGGCCGCCATGCCCTCTAAGTTTTGCAGTCTTGGCAACAATCCTATGACTGAAGCAGACTCGATTATTTATAATTCGGATGTGGCGGTGGATTTTGCTAGACAAATATTTCTGTCCGAAGTACAGCAATTTGTGACTGGGCAGGGTGACTACGAAGTTTTCAGAGAGGGTATTCATGGGTCCATCAAAGGACTTTATTGTGCATATGAGACTGGCATTCTCCTTTGGGCTGCTCAGAAAGAGATTGCACAAAAAGATGGGTGGATTCGAGATTTGGAACACCAGGCAGATAAGGCGGAGGCTGAAGTGCGTAAAGCCAGGGTCGTCGAGAAACAACCGGTGGGGTCTGTGAATACGGTCGTGACTGATAGAGTAAACCAGCGGTTGATTAATCATGCTATAGCTAATCGGGATATGGCTGCCATGTTTGCCAAAGAAGCCATACGGTCCCGGGCTTATGAGGAAGGATTCTTTAATGGGAGAAAAGTCGGCATCGAAAAGACCAAGGAGAAGCTGGTCGATGATGTCTGCCGATGTGAGAACTGTGGTCTTAAACACGAATGGCTGAAGGCTCTTTAGGCTACTGGTATTGACTCGGCGTCGCCCTTGTATAAAACTTACAAATTTCCATTTGAGGCCTATGACACCAAAAAAACAGATGATGAAGAGGAGGCGGACAAGGGTGAGGCCGCAACTACCTCTCAGAGAGCTTGAGTGATCTAAGAGATTTGTAATCTTAACAAATATTGCCGTTTATTATAATAAACTCTGCATTGTGCTTTAGTGTCCGTTGTGTTTGTTCATTTTGTGCGATATGCTACGTGCTGCCGTTAATAATTTTGTATTGTATTTTGGAAGTCTCATCTGAATCCGGAGGCTTATTCGGCCAATCGTGGCTAACACGAAGGGCGTTCCGAATTCGGAGTCTTTTGTAATGGCCAATTGTGCCAAGCACAAAGGGCGCTCTGAATCCGGAGGCTTATTCGGCCAATTGTGGCTAATACGAAGGGTGCTCCGAATTCGGAGTCCTTTGTAATGGCCAATTATGCCAAGCACAAAGGGCACTCCGAATCTGGAGGCTTATTCGGCCAATTGTGGCTAACGCGAAGGGCGCTCTGAATTCGGAGTCTTTTGTAATGGCCAATTGTGCCAAGCACAAAGGGCGCTCCGAATCCGGAGGCTTATTCAGCCAATCGTGGCTAACACGAAGGGCGCTCCGAATCCGGAGGCTTATTTGGCCAATTGTGGCTAACACGAAAGGCATTTTGAATTTGGAGTCTTTTGTAATGGCCAATTGTGCCAAGCACAAGGGGCGCTTCGAATCTAGAGGCTTATTCAGCTAATCGTTAGAGATCCAAGCAAATATGAGCCATGAAGATTCATTGATGAACTGCGTATATACATTCACCAAAAGAGCAGGATCATTACATAACTAGTTGTCATGCCGTTTAATGGTAAAACTTGCGTAAGTGAGTAGCATTCCATGGTCGGGGAAGTTTCTTGTCGGCCATATCCGAGAGCCGATATGCTCCTGCCCCAGCAATTAAATCAACTTGGTAAGGGCCATTCCAATTGGAGCCCAGCTTGCCGTCTGCCAGATTTTTAGTGGTAGGAAGCACCTTCTTGAGAACCAATTCTCTAGGGGTGTAACGGCGTTGCTGTATGCACTGATTATACGATTTGGCGAGCTGCTACTGATACCGCGCCATGTGCATGAGAGCTTGATCACGACGTTCTTCAATCAAATTGAGGTCTAAGGCCAACATCATGTCATTTTGCCCTGTGTTAAAGGCTTTTGATTTTAGAGTAGGCAGGCCAATTTCAAGAGGAATAATAGCTTCGGTACCAAAGCACAGGGCGAATGGTGTTTCGTCGGTGGGTCTCCTTGGTGTGGTGCGATGAGCCCACAATACACTGGGTAGTTTTTCAACCCAACTCCCTTTAGCCCTTTCTAACCGCTTCTTGATTCCATCTAGGATCACTTTATTGGAGGCCTCAGCTTGGCTGTTGCTTTGCAGATTAGCTGGTGAGGAGAAATATGGCCATATACCATATGTGTCACATATCTGACGATAGACACCGTAGTCGAATTGGATGCTGTTGTCGAAGATAAGTGCTCGCGGTATGCCGAATCGCGTTATAATGTTTTTCTATACAAAGCGTTTGACACGTCTCGGACGTGTGCCAATGGTTCCACCTCGACCCACTTCGTGAAGTAATCGGTTGCAACAATCAAGAAACGTTTACTTCCTAGAGCTCTTGGAAGTGGGCCGACGATGTCCAGTCCCTATTGGGAAAAAGGCCAAGGACTAGTGATGGCATTCAGTTCTTCCGCTGGCAAATGAGTCAAGGGAGAGAATTTTTGGCATTGTTCACACTTCTTTACATAGTTCTCTGCATCGGCTCGCATGGTGGGCCAATAATACCCTTGGGTCACAGCTTGATGGGCCAGTGAACGCCTATGGACTCGTCTTTTTCTGCGCCCTGCCTTTCGGAAAGGGTTTGAAAAGAAGGCCTCACAGTTCGGACTCTTGCGGTTCTGAATTTAGTCTCATAAGTGCAATGTGAAATTGATAAACACCAAAGAGTCCAAATCCGACAAACCTTTTGGGAAAATTGATTTTAAATCAAACAATGCAAAAATTGGACTGCTTTGCCAGATACAGAGTCCACACCTAAATATTTTGTTTTTTGGGAAATTTAGGAAACCCTGACTCGTGCCAAAGGCCACGTGTCCATCATCACCAAAGTTGCCTCGGCTCGGGAACTTAGGTACGAGAGGGGAAGGTCTCTAAATGAGCACCCCCCCTCGCCCGATCAAAGATCGGCCTCTACTAACCATGATATGATGTTTTATAAACATTATGTGTTCTTATTCCGGTTATTAATCTGACCTTACTATGTGATGCGCACAAGCAAGTATAGACTAGTTTGCTCAATTTGGAACAATTCAACTCATGTTTGTTTTTGAAAATGGTTTGAATTTGCCACCCTCAAGTGGGCTTAAAGATGCGGATTTGCCACCAAACATAGTGGACTTAAAACATGATTTTGCCACAACAAAGTGGGCTTAAAACGCACAATCCTTGAATCATTCCAATTCAAACAAGAAGCCTTCATCCCCAGGCATTCATGCAGTTTAGCAAGTAAGCACATAGCCTCATGGCAAGCATGCGAAACATGGCAACATGGCAATCACACTTATGCAAGTATGCTAAAGCATAAAACTCACCGAGTACTTCAAGCCAAAACAGAAACTAGTTAGAAAGATGCATGATCCTAACTATGTTAAGATGTCTAATGCAACACATGCAATAATGCAATTAATAGGCTCGGCTACTAATATGGCATATGGATCAATTTGAACAACATGCGATTTAAACACGTATTCAAAGGATTATATTGAAATGGCAATGCAGTTTGAATGATGTGCTGAGCCTCGGTGCATGCAAAACAAATGAATGGATGCAAACATGCAAGCATAAGGTATGCTAATTGAAAATGTCCCTAATCTAACCATCAAAAGCGATTAAATAAAAGGGAGAAAGACATGGGGTTGGAAGACATACACATACGCACGTACACTAATTACAACATTACGCCCTGATGAAAGAGGGTCTGAATAAATAAGCTAACTAGCTACGTTAAGCTAAGCTAATTATTACAACACGATATGAATTAACTAACTATTCTAAGCTAATTAAATATTACAAATCAAATTAATTAGGTAAATACTTAACTAACTAATTACAAAGTAATTAACCTAATTAATTACAATATGAATTAACTAGCTAATCTACTTGAATAATTACATCACTTGCAAGAGTTAGCTACAACTATCTAAGCAAAGCAACTAAATGGCCTCGGGAAATGAGGAATGCATGCATGCTCGGTTTCTCCACCCAAAAAACCACCGTTTTGCTGCTCCGAGCCTCTGTTTGCACATTTGAACACTAAAAAGGCTGCCCACTTCCAGAACACCTCTGCTCCACCTCAGGAACACACTGTGCAAATTTCATTGGTGGCCGGTCAGCTACCACTGGTGGCCAGTCGGCTACTGGTGACATGAACTCCTCTTTTTGCTGCAAGAGAGCAGACAGAGCAAAACAATGTATTCTCACAGGTTTGTGTGTACTGTTTACACTCCTTATCATCAAACAAGCTCAAAGGAGTGAAACTCTTGGCTCTCAAACTATCAATCAAGCAATTTCCATGCATGATGGCCAAAGAACCAAGTTTGTACAAGTTTAATGAGTGCAAAACAAGACTCAAAAAGGCCACCACCCTATCATGCATGATCAAGGGTGATGGTGACCTAGGAAAATGGCACATTTCATCACTATTGAGTATAAAATATCCCATTTACCTTGTGTTCAAGTTAACGTCCGATTCGAACACATGCAATGCAACATGAAAGATGCTTATCTTACCTCTTTTACTGGTCAATTTTGTTTACTCATTTTACATTACCGATTCATTCTTTAATCGATTAAGTCCAAAAGTGAGTGTCCTCTAATGGAAAAATGGCTCAAACAATGAGTTGCCTTGGGCATGAAAGAGGCATTTCATTGTTGGAAATGAACCCCCTAAGGGATTAAATCATTAGGTGCAACACCTCCATTTCATACTTAGGCAAACAAGGGGTTTAAGACCACTTTCAAAGCAAAAAAAAAAAGAATGAAGAATGGAGGGAGATTGCAGAGATTTTAAGTGCTGAAATGAAGTGTAAAACAGTACTAAAACATGCTATTAACTCAAAACAATGATGATCAGAGCATTAAAACATCAAGCTAGTAAAGGAAATAACACTATAACTATGAAATACAAGCCTCAAATGAACTATCCAGCCTAAAATAGAACCAAAACAGGTCAAAATAGAAGCAAAAACATGCTGGACTTAAGCTAAGATAAGCTAGAAAAACATGCTAACTCATGAAGCTAACTAGGCATGCAAACAAAACACTAGGAGGGGAGGCTAACCCCTCCAATTTTGGACTTCAAAACAAAGTTTTTACCACTGAAATACCTTTGAAATTCAATGATTAAAAGGCCCACAAAAGTTGATTTCAAAGTGATGAAAAATGGTACCAAAAGCTTAACAAGCTAAGAAGCAAAAGGGATGGACAACCCCCTAACTCAAAAGGGCTCAAACCACCACTTTTGGGCCTCAAAAATAGAACTTTTTACATGCCAAAACCAGCCCCAAAATAGTAGAAAAAGATGGCAAAGCAAGTATTGAAAGCAAGCTTAAACAACAAGTGTTATACCTCTTGAAGCTAAGGCATAAAATAGGCAACAATTCAAGCCCAAACCTCCTTCTAGAGCTCAAACAAGGCTCTAAGGGATCTCAGCCCAAAGGTGAGAGTATTTGGTTAAGGGTTGATGTGCAAAAGCTAAGAGAAACTAGGCAAAGGTGTACAAAATATCAAGAGAGAGAGAGAGAGAGAATTCTAGAGAGAGACAGAGATTTTTGTTCTAAATCTTCTAACTCTCAAAAATGGGGGAGGAACCTGCCTATTTATAGAAAAACACCCCTTGAGCTTAGATACATCCTACCATACACGTGTATGAAGATGCAGCTCAGTGTGCAACAACTGGCACAGTTGTCAATAAATATCTAGAAAAAGAAATTGGTGGCCGTCGGCCACCACTGATAGCCAACTAGCCACCGGCCACATTCATGGCCGACAGGCACAACCCATGGCTGACAGCCTTGGGGTGTGGCTGACAGGTCACCAAAAGGTCCAGACACCAAGTTTTGGTCCAAAATAAGGCACATAAAGAACAAGGTTCAAAGACAGGGCATTCCGCTGAGGATTTCGGGTGCTCAAAACGAACACAAACACATAATCATCGCGTGCAGAAGCGATGATGTGTAAGTCTTGAGGATGGTAAAAAATGGGGTGTCTACAGTTACCCCTCTTTGGCTGAACTCAAGAGTCATGAAATGACGGGAGTGAATGTCAAAGCCCAGAGACGACCCATTTTTGACAAGGCCGAAGACTTGGACAAGTAAACAAGAAAGACAAAACAAATGGTTGTGCCCTCAGGCTGCCTACATATCCCTTTGCAAGGAATCAAACCAGCGTAGTTCTGGAGCAAGATGCAAGTGATATGCATGATGTAAAACATAACTTATGATCATGCAATGAGGCTGTAATGAAACATCTAGATGCAAATGTTATGCAAAGAAATGCTACAGTCAAATACCGAAGTAAGGTATAGCAACCTCTAACATGAAGAGAAGTAAGTAAACACGCCACGTGTGAGAATCACAAGCCAAACCACATTTCACACAGAAAGGATATAAGAAAATTATGCAAACTTAACTACGGATCACTCAGGAAAGGCAAAGAATAACGCAATCTTTGGGCGCACCTGAGGTGTCGAACAAGATCCCAACGCGTTGCACGAAACCTCAACTTCGATAGGCAGAATAGCCTCCATCCCATAAACCAAGGAATACGGAGTTGCCCCAGTAGAAGTTCGAATTGAAGTTCGGTAGCCCCAAAGAGCAAATGGTAGCTTATTTGGCCAGTCCCTGTAGGTTTCCACCATTTTCTGCAGAATGTGCTTGATGTTCTTGTTGGCGGCCTCAACTGCTCCGTTGGTTTGCGGTCGATATGTAGATGACTTATGAAAAGCCACGTTGTACTTCTCCAACAAGTCGATCACCTCCTTCTTGAAGTGGGAACCATTATCTGAAATAATCTCATTCGGGACCCCGTAGCAACAGATAGTGTTATTTTTGATGAACTTAGCGACATGCGATACCTTCAACACCACGTAAGATTGGGCCTCAACCTACTTCGTAAAGTAGTCATCGCTACCAGAATGTACTCATGCCCGTTAGACCCCTTCGGAGTGACATCCCCAATCACATCAATACCCCAGACTGAAAACGGCCACGGCAAAGTCATGTTGTACAGCTTCGACGACGGAATGTTCATGCGGTTTGCATGGATCTGACATTTGTGGCATCGCCGGACAAAGCCAATACAATCCTTCTCCATGGTTGACCAGTAATAACCCTGTTTAAGGATCTTCCGGGCTAGCATTACCCCGCTCATGTGCGCTCTGCACTCTCCTCCATGGATGGCCTTCATTAGGCACTTGGATTCTTCAGCATCTACGCATAGCTTATGCATCCCGAGATGACCCCTCTTGTATAGTTTACCCCCGCAGACGATGAACTGAGCAGCCATTCTTCAAATTGCCCTCTTATCTTTGGCATTTCCCCCTGGTGGATACACTTCCTTTTCCAAGAAGTTCTATACGTCGTAATACCATGGGTTTTGATCTTGTACCTCATCTATGTCAGCAATCAGCTCGTAGGCCGGCATGAATTTCTGTTCAATGATGATCGGACGCATCCGAACTCCGAAAGGGATGTCTATCATAGAAGATAGAGTTGCTAATGAATCAGCGAACCTGTTGTTCTCTCTTAACAGATGAGCGAAGTTCATTTTTTCAAACCGAGGAATCAGAACGTCCAGGGTTTGGTAATAGATTCTCATCTTTTCTTCTTTAACTTTCTAATCTCCTTTAGCTTGAGATACAACCAGGTTCGAGTCCCCGATGACATCCAACCATTTTGCCCCTAGTTCCAGGGCAGCTTCTAGTCTAGCGATACATGCCTCATATTCTGCCTCATTGTTCGACACTTTGAACCGGAGTTTGAATGCTAAGGGTATGCGGGAATTGTCGGGTGCTATCAGCAACACCCCTATCCCATACCTATATTGGTTTGACGCTCCATCAAAGTACATCGTCCAAGTCTCTTCTTCGACATGCAGAATGGCCTCGTCTGGGAACAGATATTCTACTGCTTCATCCCCNTCCTCTCAGATCCTCAGATCGTATCGGAGTGCTTAGGGGATAATTTCTTAGTTTCCATGATCGGGGATGAAGCGGTTGTGGGCCCATCTTCAGGCATTCTCGATGCATCCATCGCACCCTCCCTCGTCTGGCAATACGAGGAGGGCTTTTTATCGAGCAGCACCGGGTCAGGTAGTGAGCCGGAATCTAATTCCACTGAGTCTGTGGAGTCGGAATCAGGTTCCAGCTCGTCTGAGTTTGAGTCCGATATTCTTGGGGGTGATAACCCGGATGCCACTATCCTGTCTAGGTTGTCTTTTTTTTTTCCTTTGAGTCTGTTGTAACAGAGGAATCAGGCGGACTGGATGTTATTAAGGAGAATGGTACGGCTGTGGCTTCCGAGTACTTTTCTGTGCCTTTAATTTATTGCATTAATCAGGATTTTCAAAATTTTGATGAAAACGACGAGGAAGAAATTCCTCCAGTTTTACAACATTTGATTGATCAAGAGCAGGAGAGGTTTGTAAAACCCTTGGTTGATGAAATCACCACAATTAATGTTGGTACTGAGAAGGACCCACGGCTGGTCCAAATCGGGTCCACGTTGTCTTCGGAGGAGCACGAGCGCTTAGTCGCTTTATTAAAAGATTTCAAAGATGTTTTCGCGTGGTCCTACGAAGACATGCCTGGAATCGATCCTGAGATTGTACAGCACCGGATCCCTCTTGACCCAGAGGCCCGACCTGTTAAGCAGAAGCTCCGAAGGATCCGCCCGGACTGGGCTCTGAAGATCAAAGAAGAGGTCACCAAGCAGATCGACGCAGGGTTCCTGTTAGTATCTGAGTACCCAACTTGGCTGGCCAATATAGTTCCGGTGCCGAAGAAGGACGGCAGAATTCGGGTATGTGTGGACTTCAGGGATTTGAACAAAGCCAATCCGAAGGCGACTTTCCTCTGCCGCATATCGACGAATTAGTGGACTTCACTGCTAGGCATGTGCTGCTCTCGTTCATGGATGGGTTTTCAGGCTACAATCAGATTTTGATGGCACCTGAAGACAGGGAGAAGACTGCTTTCACCACACCGTGGGGAACCTATTGTTATAGGGTGATGCCGTTTGGGTTGAAGAATGCTGGGGCTACATATCAATGGGCTGCGACCACGATTTTGCACAATATGATCCACAAAGAGGTTGAGGTGTATGTGGACGACATGATTGTCAAGTCCAAGGAAAGAGAGGGCCACTACACCGCCTTGCAGAAATTCTTCCAACGGATCAGAGAGTATCGGTTGCGACTGAATCCTCATAAATGTACATTTGGTGTTACAGCAGGGAAAATGTTGGGTTCTTGATCACACAAAAGGATATCAAGGTCGATCCTTCCAAAATCAAGGCCATCTTAGAAATGCCACCACCGAGGACTGAAAAGGAGGTGCGAGGCTTTCTGGGTAAAGTGCAATTCATAAGACGGTTTATTGCAAAATTAACCTTGACTTGTGAACCACTGTTTGGTCTCCTGAAGAAAGGAAAGAAGTTCCAATGGGACGATCGATGCCAAGTTGCTTTCGAGCAGTATCAAGACAATATCTACAGAACCCACCTGTGTTGTCACCGCCTGAGCCGGGGAAACCGTTGATTCTGTACCTATCAGTGACTGAAACGACAATGGGCTGCATGCTTGCACAGGAGTCTGAGGACAAAGTGGAGAAGGCTATCTACTACCTGAGCAAGAAAATGCTGGGATTACGAAACCCGTTACACTCCGCTGGAGAAGGCTTGTCTAGCCTTGGTATGGGCTACCAGAAGTTGAGGCACTACCTGTTAGCTCACTCTGTAATACTGGTTTCGAGATTAGATCCCATCAAATATCTCTTGAGAAACCGGCACTTACGGTAGGCTAGCCCGTTGGCTGCTTCTCTTTCCGAATTTGATCTGAAGTACATGACGCGCAAGTCAGTGAAAGGAAGAGCGGTAGCGGAGTTCCTAGCTGACCACCCAGTTGAATGCGAAATAAATGCAACATTTTAAGCGAATGCTAGGCAAGCAAGTAAACTCGAGCCAAACTACATCTCGTGCAGAAAGGATGTAAGAAAAATGCAATTCTCATTGCGTCTCACGCAGAGAAGGCTAAAAGTGACTACCGAGAGTACCGGAGTCTCACACACAACATCTCTCTGCGTATCACACACAGGAGGAAAGAAGGTAAACCTCTCAGCGTATCACACGCAAGAGAGGAAAGGTAACTTTCTCAGCGTATCACACGCAAGAGAAGAAAGGTAAATTTCTCAACGTATCACACGTAAGAGAAAAACCTCTCAGCATATCACATGCAAGAGAGGAAAGGTAAATTTCTCAACGTATCACACGCAAGAGAAGGGGAAGATCATCTCTCAACGTATCACACGCAAGAGAGAAAAAGGTAAATTTCTCAGCGTATCACACGCATAAGAGGAAGAAGACCTCTCAGCATATCACATGCAAGAGAGGGAAAGAAGCATTCTCAGCGTATCACACGCAAGAGAGGAAAGGTGAATTTCTCAGCGTATCACACGCATAAGAAGGAAGACAGACCTCTCAGCATATCACATGCAAGAGAGGGAAGGAAGCATCTCTCAGCGTATCACACGCAAGAGAGGAAAGGTGAATTTCTCAGCGTATCACACGCAAGAGAAGAAGACTCTCAGCATATCACATGCAAGAGAGGAAAGAAGCATTCTCAGCGTATCACACGCAAGAGAGGAAAGGTGAATTTCTCAGCGTATCACACGCATAAGAAGGAAGACAGAACCTCTCAGCATATCACATGCAAGAGAGAAGGAAGCATCTCTCAGCGTATCACACGCAAGAGAGGAAAGGTGAATTTCTCAGCGTATCACACGCATAAGAAGGAAGATAGACCTCTCAGCATATCACATGCAAGAGAGGAAATGAAGCATCTCTCAGCATATCACACGCAAGAGAGGAAAGGTAAATTTCTCAGGGTATCACACGCAAGAGAAAAAAAGGAAGCATCTCTCAGCGTATCACACGCAAGAGAGGAAAGATCAACAATGCGAGTGAAAAAGGTGCATAACAATGCAGGTAAAGTGTGCATAACAATGCAACGAATGGGCATAACAATGCTAGTGGATGTGCATAACAATGCAAGGGAAAAAGGTGCATAACAATGCTAGATAGATGTGTATAACAATGCAACGAATGGGCATAACAATGCTAGATAGATGTGCATAACAATGCAACGAATGAGCATAGTGTGATTGATACACGAAGTGAGCAGAGTATGATAGATATACTAAAGGTGAACACAAAGCGTGATAGATGCACTATGTGAACAAGTGTGATTGATACACTAAAGGTGTGTGATGGATACACAAAAAGTGAATATGTGCGTGATAGATACACAAAATGGATGAAGTGTGATTGATACACTAAAGTGAAGAGAGTGTGAGTGACACACTAAGTGGAAATGTGTGTGATAGATACACGAAATGAATGAAGTGTGATTGATACACTAAAGTGAAGAGAGTGTGAGTGACACACTAAGTGAAAATGTGTGTGATAGATACACAAAATGAATAAAGTGTGATTGATACACTAAAGCAAATGAAGTGTGTTAGATACACTGAGTGAAGCAAATAAAGTGTGATTGATACACTAAAGAATGATCTTAAACGGAACTTCTTTGAATGAACCGTACATACAATATCGTGCATGACTGAGAAAGAAACTTGACAGGTACAATGCATTACAATGCATGATGCTTAAGGAAAGCAATAAATGGACAAAGCGGCGCTTTAGAAAGCACCTCATGAGGTGAGTGGCGGTGAACCGCTCTACTCTGATGGGGATCTCCCCTCGTGCTCTTCGAACACTTTACCTTGAACACACAGCACAAAGGCTCTGGAATGCTAACAAGTAACAATATCTGCATATGGGAGCCACGGCTGCCGCTTGTCTTCCTGATCGTACTCACAACTTTCCCTATTCTCCAACGGGGTGACAGACTAGGTTGGTTCAGTATCCAGAATTGAGGTGCACACATGCTATCTCAACCTATGGGGCTTCCATACAGATTTCAAGCCGAGGGCGCGCCTCTGGGTATTTAAACCAGACTTTAGTCTCGGAAATCCCGAACCTTTGCGTTCTAGGCCACGGCCATTCGAACTCTAATTTCCACCGTCGCAGTTGGTCTCCTAGGAACTCATCGCAAACACGGCCAAGATGCCTCTGGCAGGGAATGGCACTCAAGGAGAGCACTCCTGATCGCCATTCTGGCTTGAAGTAGACTTGATTTTGAGCTTGAGGTAGAGGCACACTCATACGTCGGAACATTGGCAAGACCTGAAGAGGTACACACGGATATAGTCTCGGAACTTACTGAAGTTGGAACAAACTCAGATTCCCGACGTTTCCTCTTTTGCTTTTGCTTTGCAGCCCGAAACTCATAGCTTCAGATAGGTCCTGGTTTTACTGTTCTCATATGACCTGGGTTGAGCCCTGCGGTTTTATGAAAGAACAAATTCTGTTTTGCACAAATGTGGAGAACGGCACGGCACTCGGAGCACAAAATGATTTTTATTTTTTTGAAAATGAGAAAAGGATTCTCAACCGGGTATTGAGCCTACAACTGACCACAGCCAAAACAACTCAACACAGAAAAACAAAAGGTAAACGACCTAAATACAACGAGACACGCTCGGGATGACTTAAAACAAGAAATGAGACAAACGAAAAGACACGAACTCAGACGTGCACAGGGAGCCTGTTTCACCGGATGTGTTTCCCACCCTTTCTTATTTATGATTCTCACATCACTCGGCCCTCAAGCTCTATTTTTCTGTCAAAACCCTTTTGCTCACTTTTTCTCTCATCGCACGCCTCTCTATTGTTCAATCTCTCATTTTTCAATCCCTCCCCTGGGTGGTTGATGGATAAACAGCAAGTTGTGGGCTCGTGCCCTAGCATTCTGCTAGATTCTTCTTCTGCACACAGCTAGTGAATTCCTCCACAGAGGGGTTGCGCTACAACTGGGTGTGTAGCAAATCTAGCTGACATCGATGATGATGATGATGCTCTACTGGGGAGTTTGGACGTAATCAGATCTGTCCAGATAATGGAGTGGAATATCTTGCCTCATTCCAGTTCGTGCTTCGCACTTGGCTCGACAGTTTTGCTTGGAGGTGAGAGAGCTTTCAGCCCTTTTTGCGGTTAGCTTCAGGTCCCCTTCTTGGCGAATACAGTGCCCTTCTTGGTAAGTATGGTGCCCTTTTGCAAATGCATTGGCTACGGGGAAAAGACAGAACTGACTCAATTGTGCCCCTAGTTCATCATTTTGACCATTTTTTATTTTGAGCTTTCTCCTAAAAAATTTTGACCAAAAATGAGAGTTAGATAACATGTTTGTTCGATTTTTGATTTGAAATCATGCAGTTCAGGCTATGAGCACTGAAAATTTTCCTTTTTTGGGTCCAAGAAAATGGTCCAGTTTTGGAAAATGAAACAATTTTCGAGAAAATTAGTCAACCTCAGTAAAAATTCTCAAAAACTATTTTGCAAACGGCCAATGCTCAACAAGCGCGAACCTACTCCTGAGATGCAACCTCGGATCCAAAGAAAACTGCCCTGTGCTTGAAGAGAGCTGCATGGCAACGGAAAGTTGCCCCTTGTTTGAACAGCACCGCGGCGCGTTGAATGGCAACGGAAAGTTGCCCCTGTTTGGATGGCGCCGCAGCACACTATAATCAGTCCTCAGAGTGATGATGACAACCGAACTCTCAGATACAGAGAAGGCAAAGATGATCAAAACCATTACATGGACACAATCGAATTTGAATCGTTTTGCGGCTGGACTTCAGGATGAAGTTGCCTACGTATCCCAAACATGGGAATCAAGCCTTACGTAGTTCGGGTTTAAGGTACACTCAGGTATTTAACCTCTCCTTTTTAGGCTCTAACTTTTGCCAAGGCGCCTGTTGCAGGTTTTCGACCTTGCGAGCTTTGTTCTTTTTCTTTTCTTTTCATTCTTTCTTCTTCTTTTTTTTTCTTCTTTTTTGCATTTCTTTTCTATTCTTTTTTTGCATTTTTTGTTCTTTGCATTTTTCTCTTTTTCTTTTTTTCTTCTTTTCTTTGCTCTAACTTTTGCTGGGTCGCCCTTTTAGGTTTTCGGCCCACGAGCCTCTCAAAGGGTAAAAGTGTAACAAGTCCATGCCAATGGTTTTGAGATTGAAGCCCTCTGCATCCAGGAGAGTGGCTGTTGTATTGACTTGCAGAAAGATCCACCTTTGGCTCTTCGAGCACATCAGATATTTTTTGCCCCTAGTTCGAGGGGTGCTTCTGCTAGCTTTGCAAGTCTTCTGATGAGGCCTGGCTTTCAATCTGACTTTTGGTGCCTCTTGTTCGAGGGCTGCTTCAAATCTGGCCACACAGGCCTCATGTTGTAGTTGACCGTTGAAACTTCTGAATTCAAGTTCAAGGTTTGGAAGCAAAGGGGGGTCGAGTCTCGAGGCTGAGAGCGATCCTAAGCTGCACAATCTCAAGAGCGATTCCACACAGTCTTGCAGGACCGCGCAAAACATTTTTTGAAAGTTTTTAAGAAAGCGACAAATCGCTCGCGCTGAAGACAGTGTAGGATCAATCTGGATCAAAGCTAGGGTCCTTCTCAGTACTCACACTAACAAGCATGATTCATTCATTAAGGGCTTAGCATGCCTCTCTTTCTCTCAATTTGATCAAAGTTTTGCAAATCCCGAGGAATTGCTCCCTCTTGTTTTCACCGCAGTGTTCAAAAAGGTTTTGAAAAAATCAGGTCATTACAATGACTTCAAGGCACAAGAGAGCAGGTGGAATGCACTGCCATTTCATTCAAATCCCGGCACAACTAGCACACGGCAGAAGCAAATGCGAGAGTGTGGAAATCACTGCTGTTTCATTCAAAGTCTGGCGGCATAACTGGCTCCCTGGCAGAAACAGACTCAAAACAAAACGAAAAGACAAACACAAAACAAAAAATGGTGATGTCCGATGTAACACCCCCCGGAATCACCCGACTCCTATACAACAGGACTGACTCGATACAACAAGACAGACCCAAAACAAAAGAGACTGACTCAAAACATAACAACAAGACTGACTCAAAACAAAACAACAAAACTGACCCAATACCCAAGTCAGAAAACACAAAAACTGGTATTTGCACATTGCTCAGAACAATGCGTGCCATTCCCACGTCTGGAGTAAACTGAGCGCTGCCCGCAGGTGGTTCATCCCTCGATCACATCACATTATCCCCCACAAGTTCACTAATCAAGTGCCGATAGACTTTGCAGAGCTTGGCGGGAGGACAACCCCGTTGTCAAACAGATCCTGTACTTCATGACGAAGACGGAAGCAGTCGTCGGTAGTATGGCCAGTTTGCTGATGGTACGCGCAGTACTGGGTAGCATCATGTGTAGCCAGAAGAGGGTTCGGAGAGGTCGAGGTTCAAGGGGTTCGAGATGGCCTTGTCCCACAAGGATTTGAAAAGCTTTGGACAAAGGCATATAGAGGGCATGGAAGACCCTCCGACCTCGAGGTTGGTACTTCTGGGTTTGTGGATTTTTGCTGGACGCACCAGCAAAAGGATTGGCAGGTGCTGGCCTGGTTTGCTGATCTCTTCTGAGTGCAAGATTAGAGCTAACAGGATCATTTCTGGTACAACGGCTCTTCTCCCAGTTTTTCCTTTGATTTAGACTGCCCCCGACTTGAGTGGCGAAAATGCCGTCCACAGTTTTTGCAACAACTGTGAGCACTTGCTCTTTGTCCAGTCCCTCGGCTTTCAAAGCCTCAATAGCCAACAGAAGATGTTCATGGGGGTCCATGCCCGCCCCTATTTTGTTCTTTCCACTCGCCTCCACTTTGCCAAGGGATTGGCCTTCCTCGAATGTAGCCCGTCCTAAGCTTGGGGAGCCTTTTGACATAAAACTCCCAGTATGTGGTGTGGTCGATGATGGAGCCAATGTCCAGAGGCCAGATCGGTCACAGTTCTTTGAAGATCTTTAATCATCCTCATCAGCTCGGAAGTAGTGGGTTCATGGGTTTGAGATGATTGGGGTTCAGGTGCACCCATCATGCATAAGTCCATGCTTTCTGGGATAAACCCTCAGGCTTGGGTAGATGGGCCGGGGTGATGTATATGCTGGGGTCATAGGTGGATGCAATGTATGGATGAGATTGAGGTAAGTGGGAAATGTTCGGTCATTGGGGCCTGAAGGTGGAGCTATCGTCCGGTTGTCGATGAGATTTTGGACCTCATGACGAAGGCGGTAGCAACGGTCGGTGCCATGACCGCGCTGCTGATGGTACATACAGTACTTGGAGGGGTTATGTCTGGTTGGGAGTGGGTTGGGAAGAGGTTGAGGATCGAGGGTTTGAGATGCCCTCTTTCCATCAGGACTTTTAGTGCGCTAGTCAGGCTCATATGGAGAGGGGTGAAAGTTCTGCCTTGGGCTCGGGCTGGGTCGGCTGTTTGTAGGCTTGGATTGGCAAAAGGGTTGGCTGTGGCGACTGTATTGATTTCAGTGGGTTCGGGAATAGTGCTACTTCCGGCATTGGTACTCCTTGAAATCACCTTCCTTGTCGGTTCACCTGTTCTGGGAATGATCCCGCTGTTGAACGCATTCTCGACCTGAACCCCCAGTTCATGCAAACTTTTGAAAGTGAATAGCGGAGCCACTATCAATTTTTGCAACATATCATGCTCGAGGTTTCGCACCATCATCTGCACTTGATCCCTCTCAGAAGGGCGGCGATCTGTCATCTGTGCTGCCTTTGCTCTCCACCTCGCAACAAATTTCACAAAAGGCTCTTTTGGGTTCTGGCGAGTTGCTTCAAGTTCTTGGATGGTCATTTCAACTTGGGTATTGTAGGAATACTGATCGACAAAGGCCTCAGCCAATTCTTCCCAGTTTTGCTTCACTTTGTCCTCCAACTTAGAGTACCAAGTGGCTGCTACACCGGATAGGGTTCTTCCATATAGAGAGAGTTTCTGTGGCTTAGTCAGACCCATCGGCTTCAGGACATCCAAGAAAAGTCGGATATGTACCATTGGATCCCCAGACCCGTCGAAACAGTCAATATGTGGCATTTTGAATCTGTCTGGGAGCGCCGACAGCAAACTCAGTGTGCCCATCCTCAATGTCGGGAATGGAGTTAAGGCCCTGTGCCTTTCTGAATTGATTCTCAAGATTCGCAATTTTCACTGTGGTCAGATCAAGGTCATTAGCATCAAGGGGATAACGCCTCTCATTCGGCTGCACCAGGGTCTGAAAACTTGGGCTTGAGCCAACCCTTCTCGAGGATCTGGACCCTGCAAATCTTCAACTGGCAGAAATGGGTCAAAGTTCGGCTGGGGTCCCAAAGCTGGATGTGAGGCAGATGCCCAGATGGGCGCTGCGTTTCAATACTGGTCTCAGCCTGCATGGCAGTTCCCTGATTCAACGCTGCTATCACGGCTACAAATTCTTCCGAACCCTGTGCCATCACGGGCTGCTGATTCTGAACAGGGTGATGTGACTGGTGACTGACGGATCAGATGAGCCAATGAGCCCTGTATGGCCCTTCTTTGCCTTGCCTCAGCGAAAGAACACTGGTTGCCCTTGAATTGAATTTCTGACCTAACAAAGTCTATCAGCACTAGTCCAATGTACCCGGGGGATATCGGAGCCTTCTGAAGCTATGGTTCCAGGACTACCTAGCAAAAGAGAAAACGGACAGCATCTCAGCCTGATTTCACAATAACAGATACGAACAAAGCTGAATGAGTGTGCTCTCTACTGAATTCTGCCTCAAAATTCCGCCTGTAAGCTGATACCCTCAGGTACAACTGATTCCACCAAATACTGATGCCCGCAGGCCTGATACCCAAAATACTGAATTGGTGCCCGCAGGCCTGATGCCCAAACTCGCAAACTGATACATGCATTCCCTGTAGAGACACACTCTAACAAGCACATAACAGATAAGTGAGAGCCAAAACACCCCTATGTTGGGGTAGGGTTTCCCTGTCCTATTTTGTCAGGAACTAGGGTTTCACTACGCACGCAGCGGCTTCAAGCAACCTATAAACGGGTAAGCAACCTGTCCTAATTTGGAATGGTCACTATGGATCCGAATATGCACTAGGTCGAATGGTCAAAAAAGGGTGCCCCGGTAAAACCGGGGTTTGTGTTCCCATACTGGCAGAGCCCGTAACCGATCAGCCTTATGGACATGTCTTGACAAGACAAGCCTCCGGCAAACCGCTCAGGAATAGCAGATGGCAAACACGGTGTCCTAGGCGCACCAATGCAAATGCAATGCAAAGAAGCACACAAGTGTAGTCAAAAACAGATATCATGAGTTCGAGTCAAGTTCTCTAAATCCCCAGCGGAGTCGCCAGAAACTGTAGACGTCCCCGAACGCATCCCGGGAGGGTTAAGTCCCGTTCTGTTCATATTGGGGTCACTACAGTTCAAGGACTCAAATGTCACGGTTCTTAATCTTGAACCAAAGAGTCCAAATCCGGCAAATCGTTTTTGAGAAAAACAGATTTTTAGAAAAGAAGTGCCAAACATGGACTGCTTTGCCAGATAACAGAGTCGCCACCTAAATATTTTTTAAATGGGAAATTTAGGAAACCCTGACTCGGTGCCAAAGGCCACGTGTCCGTCATCACCAAAGTTGGCTCGGGAACTTGGGTACGATTGGGGAAGGTCACATCGTGAGCACCCCCGCTCGCCCGGTCAAAGACCGGCCTCTACTAACCATGATATCTGTTTTTGAAAACATTGTATGCTCTTATTCCGATTATTAGCCTAGGTTACTATGTGATGCGCACAGCAAACAAGTATAGACTGAGTCGCCTGAATTGGAACAAAACATTTCATGTTTGTTTATTTGAAAATGGTTTGATGGTGCTACCCGCAGGTAGGCTAAGACGCGGATTTGCCACCCTCAGGTGGGCTTAGTAAAACATGATTTTGCCACTATCTAGTGGGCTTAAAACAAACAGTTAATGAATTGCTCCAATTCAGATAACTCAACCTCCACCCACAGGCATTCAAGGCAGTTATATCATGTAAGCACTTAGCCTCATGGTAAGCATGCTATCATGGCAACACTCACACGCATGCAAGGATGCTAAAGCATAAAACTCACCTAGTACTCCAAGCCAAAACAGGAACTGATTAGAAATCATGCATGGATCCTAAGTATACAGAATGCCTAATGCAACACATGCAAAATGCAACTATAGCAGGCTCGGCTATTCTAAATGGCATATGAAATGCTACAGCTAACATGTATTCAATTTGGAATTTGAAATACGAATGCAGTTTGTATGATGCGCGATAAAACCAAATGTCTCGAAATGCGTGCACACGGGCACGCAAACCGAGGCGGAGGCATACGCAATGCCAATCGGATAAAACAGAATGTCTCGAAATGCGTGCACACGGGCACGCGAACCGAGGCAGAGGCATACGCAATGCCAATCGGATAAAATAGAATGTCTCGAAATGCGTGCACACGGGCACGCAAACCGAGGCAGAGGCATACGCAATGCCAATCGGATAAAACAGAATGTCTCGAAATGCGTGCACACGGGCACGCAAACCGAGGCAGAGACATGCAAAACGGATAAAACCGAAGTGCCTCAAAATGCATGCACACGGGCACGCAAACCGAGGCGATGGTATGAAAATGCAAATCGGATAAAACCGAAGTGCCTCAAAATGCGTGCACACGGGCACGCAAACCGAGGCGATGGCATACAAAGCATGAAATGGCATGAAAATGTAGATTGGGCTTACGCCAACATGAGAGGGCTTCAACCGCACTCACATAGGCTGCCGATGAATGAAAATGGAGTGCCTCGAAGTGCGTGCCCATGGGCACGCAAACCGAGGCAATGCATTAAGGCATGAAATGACATGGGAAATGATATGCAAGCATGCAAATCAAATTTCAGCAGCTATATGAAGGGGAAAACAGTCCCGAAATGATACGAAATGACAATCAATGCATGAAATCATCCCGAAATGCTATAATAACCCCCCGAAATGGCCTACAGCTATGCTATACATGCAAAATCGACTCATGGCAGTAAAAACAGTAGCAAGGCAGTCCCAAATATGGCATTTTTCAGTAACAAACATGGCCAAAATGTAAGCATAGATATGGCAACATTATCATGCAAGATTAGTGGCCAAAAGAGGAATATAATGAGAGGTAGTATATAGAAAATTCAAATGGACAAACTTTCTTCTACAACATTGAAGAGGGCCTAAAAATAAGCACTTTTGCAGAAGATGGCAGCCTCGAAATCATAATACAAACATGCTAGAAATTCTATGCAAAATAAGCTCCAAATAGGCTATATCATGAGACATGCAATCTATACACCAAATGACCAAACCTTCTTCATGAAACATGTAAAGGGGGTCAAAATAAGACCCCTATTAGCTCTGACCAAGAGCCAAAACCATAAGCACAAAAGGCTACAAAACATGCAAGAATACGGTAATTTTGAGGAATTACAAAGCAAGTACCAAAAACATTAACCAAATGGCTTAAGGCCCTGAACATAACATGAAAAGGAGACCAAAACAAGGCTATTTCTAAGCCTGATGGAGGCTCGAAACAGTAGCTAAGCAAGTCAAACAAAACATGCAAGAATTAGGGCCTAAAGTGGATTTCAAAGGGAGGTGGTATATAGAATGGCCAAACATGGTTGAGCCCTTCTTCAATGTTGAAGAGGGGCTCAAAATAAGCACTTCATCAGTTCATGGCAGCCACGAAATCAGATCATACATAGGCTAGAACTTTGATGCAAGAAATGAGCTAGAAAGAGGGAAATGACCACTCACCCTTGTAGACAAGTCTTGGCTGCTTCTTTGCTTGAGAAGTGGTGCCTCCTAGCTGCTAGAAAGCTTCCTTAGCTGCTGGAAATGGATTGGTGGTGGTTGTGCTTGAAGATGATGAAGAAATGGCCTAGAACCTTGAAGCTTTTTAGGGTTTTGGCTATGGAAAATGGAAGCTTTTGAATATCCAAGGCTCAAAGATTTTTTTTCTCCTCTCAAATGAGGTTCGGCAGCTGCTGGAAATGGACAAGAGAGAGGGCTTAAAAGGAGGGCCAAAAGGGTTAAAATATCTTGCCTCAAATATCTAGATATTTTGAGGGCAAAATATCTAGATATTTTGAGGGCAAAAAGAAAAGATTTTGTTCAGCCACGAAGTGGGCATCTGAGACCGCAGTGTTCTTCGGAATGATGAAACAGAGGTACCTGCCAAAATTGAACAAAAACTAATGCAAAACGAAAGCTCGGGGACCAAAACCGCGCGGGGTCCCGAAAATGGGCTGCCGGGCACCGGAAGTGGTGTTCGGCTGCGAAGTGGGTCTCAGAGACCCCAGTGTCCCTCGGAAGGACCAAACAGAAGTGTCTGCCAAAAATGAACAGACATCGATGCAAAATGAATGCTCGGGGCCAAAACCGCGTGGTTCGGGATCCCGAAAATGGGCTGCCGGGCACCGGAAGTGGTGTTCGGCTGCGAAGTGGGTCTCAGAGACCCCAGTGTCCCTCGGAAGGACCAAACAGAGGTGTCTGCCAAAAATGAACAGACATCGATGCAAAATGAATGCTCGGGGCCAAAACCGCGTGGTTCGGGATCCCGAAAATGGGCTGCCGGGCACCGGAAGTGGTGTTCGGCTGCGAAGTGGGTCTCAGAGACCCCAGTGTCCCTCGGAAGGACCAAACAGAGGTGTCTGCCAAAAATGAACAGACATCGATGCAAAATGAATGCTCGGGGCCAAAACCGCGCGGTTCGGGATCCCGAAAATGGGCTGCCGGGCACCGGAAGTGGTGTTCGGCTGCGAAGTGGGTCTCAGAGACCCCAGTGTCCCTCGGAAGGACCAAACAGAAGTGTCTGCCAAAAATGAACAGACATCGATGCAAAATGAATGCTCAGGGCGAAAACCGCGCGGTTCAGGATCCCGAAAATGGGCTGCCGGGCACCGGAAGTGGTGTTCGGCTGCGAAGTGGGTCTCAGAGACCCCAGTGTCCCTCGGAAGGACCAAACAGAAGTGTCTGCCAAAAATGAACAGACATCGATGCAAAATGAATGCTCAGGGCCAAAACCGCGCGGTTCGGGATCCCGAAAATGGGCTGCCGGGCACCGGAAGTGGTGTTCGGCTGCGAAGTGGGTTTCTGAGCCCCCAGTGTCCCTTAAATGGGAGTAAATGAGATGCATGCCAGAAATCGGAGAAATCGGAGATGGTTGGGCGGTCCCGAACCGAGGCACACGGCCTAACGGCTCCGAAAACCGGGAACCGGGCTCCGAAATGGGAAAAATGGCCTACGGCCACGAAAAGTAGCGCAAGGCCACCGAGAGATGGTCTACAGGACCACTCCCTTCCCTCAGGAAAGAAAACAGAGAAAACCGAGTCTGGTTCGCAAACCGAGACAAGGCACAGAAGAGAGTTCGGAAGTCCGGAGGCAAGGCGCACGGCCGCGACTCTGGGGCTTCTGAACGAGCACGATATGCAACACCACCGAGTGCTCAATCGGTGACGTCTGAGTCTTAAGGTCGGTCAAAAATGGGGTGTCTACACTATGGCTCATCGCCGGAAGGTTAAGCCAAGAACAGCGCCAAGCAATGCGATCAGCAGACAAATTGCACATCCATTCAAACCACCATCCCTCATCGAGGGCGTCGACCAGGCGTTGTCGAAAGAAGTAGCCGCGGGCTGAGTAAGCAGGGCAAGAGTCCACAACTTGCAATTTATCCATCAACCATATCTGGGGAGGGATAAAAAATGAGAGAATAAAGAATAGAGAGATGTGCGATGAGAGAAAAGTAAGAAAAAGGGTTTCGTGAGAAAAAAACGAGCTTGAGGGCCGAGTGATGTGAGCAAATACATATGTGAGCTTAGGTGGGAAACATTACCTGCAGCAGTAGTGGGCTCCCCGCAAACCTAGTCGTCTCCCGACGATAGAAGGCATCCAAGCCTAGCAGCGTTTCGGCCAATGTCATGGTGATACAGCTCTTTCCTTCCCTCAAGCCTTGAGCGACTTCAATCAAACGGATGCCAGCTCCCCCGGAGCCCGAGACAAACAAAAAATAAGATAGCATGCACAAGCAGAGGGCATGTTGTCGGAAACCTTGCCAATGATGGTCGCTGCGGTCACCGGCATCAGAGAATCGGTAAATCAGGCTCGGGATATCCAACATGCCATCACCAATCAGAGATCGAGCATCATGCGCGTTGAAACCACACATCCGCCCTAAAGCTTGGTTGTGGCCAAAACGAGATTGAGGCAAAATCTCTTCTGAGCGTTCAGACTCCATCAAAACTTGAAAATCTTCGAAAGTGGGACATACCTCTTGCCCTCCGAAGCTGAAGACATGCATCACCGGGTTCCAAAACCTTGCCGCGGCATAGAGGAAAGGAAGATGTAGCGGAGTCCGGCCCAGCGTGAATAGTGCATTCAAGCCGAAACCCCGGAAGTTCAACTTTTCCGAGCCGTCCAGAGAAGAGATCCAAGATGTGAGATTTTCTGCGAGAAATGCCTCCATTTTTGTGAAAAACAGTGATGAAATGAATAAGTTTCAAGGTTGGGGCTTTTATAGAGGGTGAAACACTATTCAAAGGACACGTGTCACAATTCTGGAAGCTGCAGGGAGAGGTGGCCGGCCGGCCACCTATTCTAGCAGGCCGGCCACCCTTGATTCAAAAACCTGGCCGGCCGGCCACCCTCCAATCCCCAAAACAATTGTGGCCCACCATGCTCATTGGTCCTGTTTTGCCCTCCGGAAGGAAGTTTGAGGCACTTTCACGCATCGGGAACGTCGAAGGCCTCCATTTCTCTCAGTTTCGGATACGTTCCATCATCCAGATCGTCCGTCCGAAGTACGCTTTGTTGTACTTTTGCTTATCGAGTTGTTGTTTTGTTTATCGAGTTGTAAGTTTTGTCGAGCTGTCGCTTTTTTTTGTGTTTTGAGTTATTACTTTTTGTTTACTTTTTGTTTACGCGATTTCGTTGAGACTTGTTTATTGAGTCGTTAATATTGTTGTACTTTGCTTATCGAGTTGTAAACTTGCTAAGATTCTGTTATTTCTTAGTGAGTCGAGTTGTTTGATTTGTAGTGTCGGTTCATTACCTGACCCGGTAAATACACAAGGCACATTCCCATTCAATTCCATTTTCGTGCAAAATGATGCGTTGCGATGCTAAGAGTTTCAAATACAAACATCTTTTCAAAGGCTGTTTCATTCCATCATGTTTTACAACAAAATAAAGGTACAAGTTTCACAGGAAATAAAACTGCCTAACAATATGCAAAGTGCTACAAACTACTAGCAAAAAGTAAAATAAAGCAGGAAATAACATCAATATCCTCGGGAATGGGAATGAGAAGGCCCTCTCATCCTCTTCTGCGGGACAACCTCTGCACCATCATCACCATCCGGGTCAGAGCTATCAACCTCCGGATCCCCCTCAGCCTCGTCTCCACTCCCGGAACCAAGACCGGAGCCTTCCTCCCCAGCAGATGTCTCTGACTCACGGTCTGCGACCTCCTTCTCCTCAATAATGGGTGCCCTGCGTCTGCGAGATGACCCTGCTCCTCGAGCTCCTCGGACAGGCCTAGATGGCCCTGCTCCCTGAGAAGGCCTGGATGGCTCAACTCCTCGAAAGGGCCCAGATGGCCCAGCACCTCGACCTCTCTGAGAAGGCCTGCGGTGGTGCGTATACAGGAGGCATCTGAAAGTGAAAAGTTCAAATACATCAGTTCAAATATGAAAAGCAGTTGCAAGTACAATATGCGAGTGGGGTGTGTGTTAGATGTGCTCTACACAGCCTATCAATACAGCAAGATGTTCAAAACTAGCGTGTCATCAGAGATATGCTAAATATGGGAAAGATGGACAGTACCTGCACACCCATGATGGCTAGCTGTGCCTCCTTCCGTAGGATCATGCCTTCGAATGTGGCCAGCATCCCGAGCAATTCGTCCGTGTACTCAACTGGAGGCTGCAAATACAAATGCAAAACTATCAGTAAAGGAATGAATGTCCAAATATCTGACTGATAAATCAAAGTTGAAAAACATACCGGGGGTAAATCAGGGTCTCTGACATATCTGTGGTCAGGAAGAGGAGGCTCTAGCGAGACCTGGTAAGGAGTCCCGAACCGCTAACTCGTCAACTCGGTCGGCATGTCTGGCCATCCAGGATGATGAAGAGTCGGAGGGATCGGAGGAATCGAACTACCTCTACCCCTAGATGCACCAGCCCTGCTAGAGGAGGGGATATCCGTAGCACGGGCACGACTCGAAGATGGTACATCAGTAGGCCTCAGTGTCGGAGCATGCACTCCCGTCAAGGGGGGCATCAGATATATACGACGATAGGTGGCGTAGTCCCCTTCCATGAGATATAACAAAGCATCGGTGCCCTGCATAGCACTAGTGACCTCCTGGGTAGAGAGCCTGTCCGCAGTCCGCATAGTGGCTGGAGGTTACAGCGGAGGGTCCTGAGAATCGTACCCCCACACCTGGCGCTGGCGCGCGTTCCCCAGGAACCATGCCCTACCAACTGGTCCTTCGAGCAGAGGAACCTATACTGGGAATTACCTGATCCTCCGGGATACTGATATCGGAGACCATCACCTAAGACCGCCCGGGGCTGCCAAGTAATCTGCGGATAGCCAGTGCATAAATCAATCAGAAATCAGGAATATACAGGGCAGATCAAAGATGAAAATGAAAGGAACTGAGAGTTCTGAAATACCTCTGTCGTCCGCACAGTATCAAAATACTGTCGCAGGTAGAAGAGAGTCTCTCGAGGTCTCGGTCGGTGCGGGCCCTCGAATGCCAGTGAGAACGGGGTCGTAAGAAACCCTGCCACCTCCATCTCCGGGGCTAACGTCGGAAAATACACGTAGACCCATAGCTGAGAAAAGCAGTGCGGAATGTAAATACAAAGTGCTGAGGGCAAAATACAGAATGTAAAGTGCGCCGTGTGTGCAATAAACAAGTAATGAGGAGCAGAAATATAAATCAAGAGGACAGAACGTACCTCCCAGGCTCTCTAGTAGCCGCCGAGTAAGTCTCCCCGCCCGCGAGAGGCCGCGCTCATATAGCAATAAAGAGTAGCCAGGCCGACGCCACCCCAGTCGTACCGCCTGACCTGTGACAGGTCCACTAGGGCACTCAAAAGGTACAATCCAACGGTGTTCCCCCTATCAGCAAACAAAGTGGTGCCAAAGAGGAACATAAGGAAACCTCGGGCGTACTGCTCCGCCTCTTCAGGAGACTCGGGCTCCATCTCCGGCCTCCGAAAACGGGAAGAAACCAGGTGTACCAGACTCTCCCAGAAGCTCTGTCTACAGGTGGGCGGGCCCCCAACAGATGTACCCAAGCGGCCTCCCACTCGCCCATATCCTCGTCATAAGGGATAGGCCAACCTCCTATGTCTAAACCGGTGAGTACGGCGAAGTCTAGCGGGGTCATGGTCAGATCCCCGGTGGCGGAAAAATGGAAAGAATTGGTGGTGTCCCACCATCTCTCCACCAAAGCAGCTAATAAGGTCCTACTGGCAGGACAATGTGATAATCCCATGCAGAAGGCCCCGAACCCTGCTGAATCGACCAAATCCCGGACAGCCTCCGGGAGCTCGGCGTACCACTCCCTCGCAGCAGTGGAGCCGTATCCTCGTACGGTACGAGAGCCAACCTGCGTTCAGAATGAACGCATATGTCAGAATCAGAATCAATGAGCCGTGTGCAAATGAAATGAATAAGCCGTGTGCAAATGAAATGGATAAGCTGTGTGCAAATCAAATGAAGTAGCTGTGTGCAAATGAAACAAAGCAGTGGGCTGCGTGTTCACTTCAAATCAGTGGGCTGCGTGTTCACTTCAAACCTGGGGTGCGTGTTCAGAAAATTTGTTATTTGGGCTGCGTGTTCAAATTTCAGGAAAATCAGTGGGCTGCGTGTTCACTTCAAATCTGGGCTGCGTGTTCAGAAAATTTGTTATTTGGGCTGCGTGTTCAAATTTCAGGAAAATTAGTGGGCTGTGTGTTCACTTCAAATCTGGCTGCGTGTTCAGAAAATTGTTATTTGGGCTGCGTGTTCAAATTTCAGGAAAATCAGTGGGCTGCGTGTTCATTTCAAATCTGGGCTGCGTGTTCAGAAAATTTGTTATTTGGGCTGCGTGTTCAAATTTCAGGAAAATCAGTGGGCTGCGTGTTCACTTCAAATTTGGGTTGCGTGTTCAGAAAATTTGTTATTTGGGCTGCGTGTTCAAATTTCAGGAAAATCAGTGGGCTGCGTGTTCACTTCAAATCTGGGCTGCGTGTTCAGAAAATTTGTTATTGGGCTGCGTTCAAATTTCAGGAAATTAGTGGGTTGTGTGTTCACTTCAAATCTAAGCTGCGTGTTCAGAAATTGTTATTTGGGCTGCGTGTTCAGAAAATTTGTTATTTGGGCTGCGTGTTCAAATTTCAAGAAAATCAGTGGGCTGCGTGTTCACTTCAAATCTGGGCTGCGTGTTCAGAAAATTTGTTATTTGGGCTGCGTGTTCAAATTTCAGGAAAATCAGTGGGCTGCGTGTTCACTTCAAATCTGGGCTGCGTGTTCAGAAAATTTGGTATTTGGGCTGCGTGTTCAAATTTCAGGAAAATCAATGGGCTGCTGTTTTCACTTTAATCTGGGTGTGTGTTCAGAAAATCAGAGTTTGGGACTGTGTGTTCTACTCTCAATTAGTGTGTGCCGTGTGTTCCCCCAAACTTGGACTGTGTGTTCAGAAAATCAGAGTTTGGGACTGTGTGTTCTACTCTTAGTCAGTGTGTGCTGTGTGTTCACCTTCAAATTCGGGCTGTGTGTTCGACAAATCAGTGTATGAGCTGTATGTTCAATTCTTAACTAATGTGTACCGTGTGTTCACAATCAATCAAGAGTCTAGTGTGTTCAGCAATTCAAGTGTTCAAGTCACATGTTCAGAATGCAAACAAAGTACTATGTCATAAGCTAAAACTGTGTGTCTCAAGCATGGCAAAGGTATGAAATGCACGAAAAATACAGAAAATAAAGTAAAATACCTCTCGTGCCTCATGAGAGAGGTGCTGCTCCGCTCTCGCAGAAGTAAATCCCCGGGTGCCCGGTCATTGAACTCAGTGAAACGACGAAAAACGGCCCGCGGAAGCATATGTAGCGGTGGGGCGTACCTCTCGGGAATAAAAGGGCGGACTCTCGGGCGGCAGTGCCATGATATCAAAATCATCCCCGGCACCTGGAGGACCTCCACCATGAGGGTAATCACCCGCCATTTCAAGAAATCTGCAAAAGGAGCGAAAATGAGCAAAAATGAGCCATAATTGGAAAAAGTCAACAAAAGTCAACTCCCGGGAAACGAAAAAGTCAACAAAAGTCAACTCCCGAGAAAATCTTCCAAATATTGAGACAAACTTACCTCAAGTGGTGAAAATGAGAAAAGAAGCCCCGAAATCAAAATTTAATCGACTCAAAGTGCTTAAAACTGAAAGATTTCGCGAAAACAACTTGCGTGGAGGAAAAAAGCGCGTATAAAGTGCAGATCTGAAGGAAAAAATGGTTTGGGCAGAGGAAGAGGAGAAGATTCAGGCTGAGGAGGAGGATTTCACACCTGTGGAGTTTCGGATTGAATGGATGAGGATATATATAGAAATGAGGCAAAAGACAAAATTGCCCCTACTTTTGGATAGGTGGCCGGCCGGCCACCTTTTCTAGCTGGCCGGCCATCTGCTTTTTTTGTCCCTAGCCGGTGGCCTCCCCTAGGGCAACCACCTGGCCGGTGGTGTTCCCCACACCCCCCCTAGCTCTCTGCAAATTTTGAGGAAGATTGGAGTTCCCGGGACCTGAAAAAGTTCAAGAAAAGTGTACTTTCTGGCGCGAAATTGCTCCGCCGGAACTTCAGCTGCAGTTTCTGACATGTGTCTCATCATTACTCATCAAAATCAAGGTGTATCCTTTTTGATCATGTTGTAACCTCTCCGGGAGGTGAATCAAAGGCCGCGATCAAGTCGCCTTCGCCGAAATGCACGTTTTCTTACTCGTTGTTTCGCAACAAACGAGCACCCTGATTCGTGCTCATTTTGCATTGTTGTGCACATAACTTGCATTCTCATCAACATTTTGCATTGTCATGCATGATTTCTTGGTGTACCATACCTCTGTGCTTGAGCGTGCGTTGTCACGCGTGTTCCTTTCTCGCATTGTGTTGCATTCACTCGCCGACACTGTGTGTGTCAAACTTTCGGAATCACAAGAATCACATTGAATATATGTTATTAGCATATTGTTCTTGTTGAATTTCTCTCTTTTGCAGGCACGATATTGTATGTACGGTTCATTTGAGGCTGGTGCGACCAGACGAATCGCGCAGGTATCGTATCTTCTCCGTGTGAGACGCGACGAGAATGAATGATTCTCCGCATTCATAACTGCATGAAATGTAGTTGTTGCTTTGCATTCTTGCTTAAAACTGTTGCCTCTATCTTAAGATGCAATTTAACAGCTCATTACAGCTCGCTGCATTTGCATGATCATTTGGCTCTGTGCATGTCGCTTTGCATTTTGCCCCCCCTGCCTGCGGGCACGCCTGCAGGGCGCATATCTCTGTTCATCTTGTATGATTGTCTAAGTCTTCGGCCTTGTCAAAAATGGGTCGTCTCTGGGCTTTGACATTCACTCCCGTCACTTGTGACTTTCGAGTTCTGTCAAAGAGGGCAACTGTAGACACCCCATTTTTGACCGACCTTAAGACTCAGACGTCACCGGTTGAGCGCTCGGTGATGTTGCATATCGTGCTCGTTCAGAAGTCTCAGAGTCGCGGCCGTGCGCCCTGTCTCCGGACTTCCGAACCCTCTTCTGTGCCTTGCCTCGGTTTGCGAACCAGACTCGATTTTCTCTGTTTTCTTTCCTGAGGGGAGGGAGAGGTCCAGTAGACCATCTCTCAGTGGCCGTGGGCTACATTTCGTGGCCGTAGGCCATTTTGCCCATTTCGGAGCCCGGTTCCCGGTTTTCGGAGCCGTCAGGCCGTGTGCCTCGGTTCGGTACCACCCAACCATCTCCGATTCCTCTGGTTTTTGGCATGCATCTCATTTACTCCCTTTCGAGGGACACTGGGGTCTTAGATACCCACTTCGTGGCCAAACACCACTTTCGGTACTTAACGGCCGGTTTTCGGGACCCCGAACTGCGTGTTTTGGCCCCCGAGCATTCGTTTTGCATCGGTTTTTGTTCATTTTTGGCAGGTACCTCTGTTTTATCATAAGGAAGATCACTGGAGGGTGGGAGGCCAGCAATTGTCTCAGCAACCAGTTATGCTCCTCCGGCGCCCCCCGGCGCCCGTTTTTCTCACTTCCGGGCTAATGTTGAACACCCTAGGGCTATTTTCTTCGAGCAAAAATCACATATTTGTGTTGTACACACATGGGAGGATCCTAAAAACACCTGGCCGGCCAGTAATTCTTTTTTTCATTTTTGAACCTCTTTGAAAAGTGGCTTGTTGTTTCTCCTGTTTCAGAGTTGCCAATTTCCAACCATAGGGTCTTGTTGTACACACATAGGAGGACACCAATCTTTGGTGGCCGGCCAGAAATTCTCAAATGACCATTTTGCCCCTAGCCGGCCGCCCATAGGGGGTAGCCGGCCGGCCACCTGCAACAAAAGTGGCTGGCCGGCCATGCTCCTTGGGAGGTGTGTTTTACAGCTGTATAGCTGTATCCCCCAAAATATCTGATTTCGGGGGATATTTTGTATGCAAGGGAACTTAATCCCTTAAGGCCTACACTCTTGACACATTTTTGGCACACCATCCTTACATGCATACATCTCTCTCTCTCTCCCTCAAGAGCTAGAACACTTGCCTCAAGCTTACAAACACATATACATCTCCATCTCTTTGATTCTTCTCAAGTTTGGTGCCATTTCTTCATCATCATCAAGCACCACCATCACCACTCCATTTCCAGCAGCAAGGAGAGGTTCTCAGAGGCTTAGAAGCAACATTCCTCAAGCCAAGAGGTAGAAAAGAAGAGGTCTTCAAGGGTAAGTCTCCATTTCCCTCTTTGTAGCATTTTCTTGCTTCATTTCTTAAGCCTACTTGCTCACTGTTTTGGGCTCCGACCTTAACTGAAAGGGTCCTTATTTTGAGCTATTATCATGTTTGTTCAAGGGCTCAACCCTGTTTGAGCCCTCCATTTGGCACTTGCTTCAATAACATCTTGTATGCCATTATTGCATAATAAGATTCTAGCCCATTGTGATCTTTTTTCGAGCATAATGTAAACTGTGAGCGGGCCTATTTTGATCCCCTCTTCAACATTGAAGAAGGGCTCAACCCTGTTTGGCCTCTCTATCATGCACTTGCTTCATAATCTCTCATATTTACCGTAAATTTGCATGATTTGTTTGACCTACATGTAGTCTGTTTTGGGGCATGTCATGAACTGTGAGTAAGCTTATTTTATGTCCCTCTACAAGATTGTAGAAGGGATCAACCTTGTTGGGGGTCTCCATGTTGTGCTTGTCTTTATATCCCTCTTTGGCCCCCATTTTTGCATGCTTTTTTAAGCTTATCTAGCTTCTGTTTTCGGCCATCATCAGAACTGGAAAGAGTCATATTTTGATCTTCTTGACATATTTCATTAAGGGTTTTTTCTAGTTTGATGAATGTTTGGGGTACCTCATGTTCTAGCCTTATGTATCCTAGTTCTTGCATGGCATTTTTAGCATGTTTGCATATTGATTTGGGGGATGTCATCTACTGTAAATGTTCATATTTTTAATCCCTCATCAGTGTTGTAGAAGGGTATTTTTCTATTTGGGCATCGCATGTATCACTTGCTTCAACACCCCTCTTGCGGAGCCGTTTTTGTATGCCATTGTTGCCCTATCTATGCTTACTATTTCGCCATGTTTGTACTGTTAAAAAATGATATTTTGGGGCTGCCTTGCTACTTTTTTGCATGTCATGTACCAATTATGCATGTTTAGTATGGCTCTAGGCCATTTCGGGTGCTTAATATCGCATTCCGGGACCATTCCGTGCATTTGTGTCATTTCCCCACCTTTCGGGACTGTTTGCATCATTTGTGAGCGCTGAAAGTCCATTTGCATGTTTTCATATCATCTTCCATGCCATTTCATGCCTTTATGTCATTGCCTCGGTTTGCGTGCCCGCGTGCACGCATTTCGAGGCAGCTTATTTTCATCCGTCGGCCTCTTATGTGAGTGTGGCTGAGGCCCTCTCATGTTAGTGTAAGCCCAGTTTGCATTGTGTATGTCATTTCATGCCTTTATGCCATTGCCTCGGTTTGCATGCCCGTGTGCACGCATTTCGAGGCATCTCATTTTTCATCTCTCGGCCTCTTATGTGAGTGTGGCTGAGGTCCACTCATGTTAGTGTAAGTCCAATTGTATTGCGTATGCCGTTTTATGCCTTAGGATCATTTCTTCGGTTTGCGTGCCCGTGTGCACGCGTTCCGAGACATCTCATTTTCATAGCATTGTGTATGTTAGGATTGTATCTTAGTTGCATTTCATGCATATCATGCATATTGCATCGTGTCGGGATAGGAGTTAGCCTCGGGCACGGGAAACGAGGTGTGTTTCGTACTCGAGTGACGGAACGGGTCTCAATTCCCAGTCACCGACACTCCGGATTATCCATGATGAAGTTAGGTTTGTTTTTGTTGTAGCATTCATATGCATTCATCCTATATTGAGTTGTGCAATTCGGCTCCTCGGCCATCATGCATCGAGATGCGTGATTGGTGGCACGAGGATCGAGGCATGCATATATTTGTGAAATACATGCTATGCCCCTTTCCTGCTCTCTGTTGCAGCAAAATAGAGAATCAGCAACTTTTCGGAGTCTAGCACGCATTTCGAGAAACATTGCAAACAGAGGCTAATTGGGGCATCCCAGTGGATTTCCGTGCAAGGCAGCCCAACATGCATCATTTCATTATCCGGAGCGGAGTCAAGGCAGCCCCTGGCTTGCATGCCAGTTTACAGTTTTTCTTAGTTAATCTGTTAATTAATTAGGAATTTGTAAATATTTATTATTCGGACTGTATATTTCGGACTGTATTATTCTTTTATTTCGGACTGTATTATTTATTCGGACCCTCTGCGCGAGGGCATAATTGTAATAAGTGTGCGTGAGTGTGATGTATGTCTTCCAACCCCACGTCTTTCTTCCCTTTTATTTACCCGCTTATGATGGTTAGATATAGGGCATATTTCAATTAGCATACAGTATGACAGCATGTTTGCATCATTCATCTGTTTTGCACGCACCGGGCTCGGCGCATCATACAAACTGCATTTGTATTTCAATTCCAAATTGAATACGTGTTAGTTGTAGCATTCATATGCCATGTTTAGAATAGCCGAGCCTGCTATAGTTGCATTTTGCATGTGTTGCATTAGGCATTTCTGTATAATTAGGATCATGCATTGATTCCAATTAGCTTCTTTCTTTGGCTTGGAGTACCCGGTGAGTTTTATGCTTTAGCATCCTTGAATGCATGCTTGTGCCTGTGAGTTTGCCATGAATAAGCTGTAGACGTCCTCGAACGCCCGGGAGGGTTAAGTCCCGTTCCGTTCATATTAGGGTCACCACAGTTCGGACTCAAATTGTCACGGTTCTTAATCTGAACCAAAGAGTCCAAATCCGGCAAATCGTTTGAGAAACAGATTTTTGAAAAGAAGTGCCAAACATGGACTGCTTTGCCAGATACAGAGTCGCCACCTAAATATTTTTTAATGGGGAAATTTAGGAAACCCTGACTCGGTGCCAAAGGCCACGTGTCCGTCATCACCAAATGTCTTGGCTCGGGAGCTTGTGTACGATCGGGGAAGGTCAGCTATGAGCACCCCCTTTCGCCCGGTGCGAAGACCGGCCTCTACTAACCGTGATATCCGATTTTGAAAACATTACATGCTCTTATTCCAATTATTAGCCTAGAATTACTATGTTATGCGCACAGCAAACAAGTATAGACTAGATCGCCTAATTTGGAAACAAACATTGCATATCCGTTCGTTTTGAAAATGCTTTGGAATTTGCTACTCGCAAGTAGGCTAAAACACGGATTTCAATGAGTTTTCCCAACTCAAGCAATCCAACCTCCACCCACAGGCATTCAAACAGTTTATCTCATATAAGCATTTAGCCACATGGTAATCATGCTGTCATGTTAACATTCACACGCATGCGAGATGCTAAAGCATAAATACTTACATCGTACTCCGCGCCAAAACAGAAGCTTATCAGAAATCCATGCATGGACCTAAGCATACTGAAATGTCTAATGCAACACATGCAAAGTTGTAATCTAGACAGGCTCGGCTATCCTAGACATGGCATGTGAAATGCTACAACTATCACGTATTCAATTTGGAATTGAAAGTACGATGCAGTTTGTATGATATGCCGAGCCCGGTGCATGTCAACAAATGCATGGATGCACGCATGCATTGCATAAGGTATGCTAATTTTAAATATGCCCTAATCTACCATCGTAAGCAGGTAAATAAAGGGAAGAAAGAAATGGGGATTGGGAGACATACACCCACTCACCCACACTTATTACAATTATGCCCTCGCTCGGAGGGACCAAAAGAATATACAAATTAATTAACTACGCAAGCTAATTAAAACATTACAAATTTCACTAAATTAATCAAATAAATTAATTATTATCTAATTAAAGCAGTAAACCGCCTCGGGATGAGGACCGGATGCAACACACGCTCGGGACTAACTCGGAACCGCACTGCCATGCACGGATTGCCTCTGTTTCCTCTGCTCTCCTCCTCAGAAAATTTCCAAAGTCTCAGAAGTACCTCTCAGGGCACTGGGGAGTACCACCGGCTGGGGTAGAGCACCACCGGCGCTGAAGGAGGAGGCCACCGGCACAAAATTCATCCATCGGCAGCTTGTTTACTGCCGGTCGGCACTAAACACTGCCGGCCGGCACTAAATGCCTGCAAAAACCTGCAACTCACAGCAGCAGAGGACAACAACATGCATGGCAATGTGATTCAAGGTATTTATGCACTACACATACCCCTTATCATGTTTTTGACTCAAGGGGGCATGTGCCTCGATTCCCGGACCACCAATCACGCATTTCCATGCATAATGGCCCAAGGAACCAAGGATGCATGCAACTTCACTTTCAAATGCATGCAAACAAGTAAACATGAAAGGGTGCCAAACCTCTATCATTTTCATCTCAAGAGGCCAAGCATGCATGCTTATGCAATGCAACTCTAAGCATGTTATCTAGCATGCAACATGAACAATGCGAGCAAGCTAAGCATGTTAGGCATACAACCTAAGCAAAGAGGCATATAAACCAAGCAATGGAGTGGACTAAAACATGAATTAGACTACTCCTAATTGGCCTAAAATCAGTGGCCAAAGTGCCTAGAAATGGAGACTAAACACACACACACACATGCAAGTGTTATGGTCCAAACCCAAGGCATAAACATGGCAACCCCCAAGCACACTTGGAGATACCAACAAGGACAATAAACACACATTGTAAAGCTCTGAAATCATGCAAAACATGATGCCAAATCATGCAACAAAACAAGCCAAACAAAGCATGCAAATGGTCTAAGGTTCAAAGCAAATCGATGAGGCTTTGAACCACACTTAGCACAACCACACATGGCAATACTTAAACACTTAAAAACAGAGTTTTAACACATAAAACTAAGCCTAAAGGACCACATAGATGGCATCTAGATGACATGAATCCAAAGGCATGCATTAAAGCCAAAACATAGAGCATTTAACACATACTCTTAAAGCATTAAAGAGGCATGCTAAGCAATCAAACAAACATGTATGAAGGACTGAAATAGCATGCAAAATGGTTCCAAACCGTCAAAAATGAAGCAAGCAAGGCATGCTACACACTCATGCTCTTAAGGCCAACAAGCCCAATGCAAAGAGGCTATATTAAACATGCTATGGTTGGCTCTCAAACAACATGAGACAGACCTAAAACATGGAAATATGAGCACAAAAAACTTCACAAATGCAAGCCTAAAACATGCTAGAAGCTAAGGCATACAACCTAGGCATGTTAGAGGATCAAAAGGCATTACAAGGCAACTATGCTAAGCATGCATAAGGGACCTAAACCAACTTAGAAACATGTTATACCATGGCAATATAAGCATGAAAAACAAACCAAACATGCTCAACACACACTTAAGCACAAGCTCCCTCAAGAAGCCAAATCTTGTCCTTTTCAAGGACATCAAGGAGAGAGGGGGTGGTCCTCTCCTTCTTGAGACTCTAAGGCATCATCTTCACCACTGAAATCCCTCAAGATTTCAGTGGTGAAGAGATCCTAACACCAAAGTCTCGGATCTCTCACAAAATGGCACAAAGAAGGGCCTTTTCAAGGCTTAAGGGTGGTCAAGCTTGCTCAAACCACAAAACACTCTTAATAAACAATAAAGAGGCTTAAAAAACAGAATTTTTATGTTTTAATCACTAAGCACAAAAATAGTTCTAAAGCAAGTAGAAATGGAGTGCAAGAATGGGGAAAAAAAAGGCTAGTTGGCTCACCCTTGTAGACCTCTTCAACAATGGGGATGTGTTGGTTTCCTTGAGCACCAAACCAGCTCCAAAGCTCCAAAACAAACCTCTGGACCTTCAAGAACCCAAGGAAGGTGAAACACTAGGTGTGGTGAGCAAAAGTATGACACAAACACCTAGTGTACAAAAACAAGAGAGAAGAAGAGAGATAGGATGTGTATCTATCCTAACCCTAAAAACCAGAGCTTGGCCTGTCTAAAATGTCTAAAATTTTTGTAACCCTAAGCCAAGAAGAGGAGTGGTCCTCTTATAGGCAAGCAAAGCTTGCAAAGCTTACAAGCTAAGCTAACTAAGAGGGTCATCCTCCATACACGTGTATGGAGGGAACCAAAACTATACAGCTGTCTGAAAATATCTCAAAAAGCAACTGCACAGTGTCCGGCCGGCAAAGAGTGTCATTTTGACAAAACTTAGTGCCGGTCGGCACAAAAGAGTGCCGGTCGGCACAATAAAGTGCCGATGGCAACACCAGCCAGCCGGTGGCCTCTAGCCACAGCGGTGGTATGTGGGGGTGCCTCACAAAGCATTCCCTGCCCTTCCAAGGCAAAACACAAGTGTTTGGTTGCAAAACCAGACACAAGATGGTCGAGTTCGGAAGTCCTGAGGCAAGGCGCGCGAGCCGAGAACTCCGGGAACTCCAAACGAACACAAACATGGATAATCACCGAGTGTTCCAACGGTGACGTCCAAGTCTTGAGGACGGTCAAAAATGGGGTGTCTACAATAGCATACTTGCCATGAGACTATGTGCTTATGTGATATACCTGCCTTGAATGCCTGTGGGTGGAGGTTGAGTTACTTGGATTGGACAATTCATAAAATGTTTGTTTTAAGCCCACTAGATAGTGGCAAAATCATGTTTTTCCTAAGCCCACCCGAGGGTGGCAAATCACGTCTTAGCCTACCTGCGGGTAGCACCATCAAACCATTTTCAAACAAACAAACATGAAATGTTTTGTTCCAATTCAGGCGGCCCAGTCTATACTTATTTGCTGTGCGCATCACATAGTAACCTAGGCTAATAACCGGAATAAGAACTCACAGTGTTTTCAAAATAAGATATCATGGTTAGTAGTAGAGGCCGGTCTTTGACGGGGGCGAGCGGGGGTGCTCACGAAGTGACCTTCCCAATCGTACCCAAGTTCCCGAGCCGAGGTTGGCAACTTTGGTGATGACGGACACGTGGCCTTTGGCACCGAGTCAGGGTTTCCTAAATTTCCCAAAAATAAAATATTTAGGTGGCGACTCTGTATCTGGCAAAGCAGTCCATGTTTGGCACTTCTTTCAAAAGATCTGTTTTCCAAAACGATTTGCCGGATTTGGACTCTTTGGTTCAAGATTAAGAACCGTGACACAAATCGAGTCCGAGCTGTAGCGAGGTCCCCCGCGGGCTTGTTACAAAAACCATTTACATTTACTAAAATACTCATAGGCTATAAGTTTTTTCTTTTTCAAGCTACTTGTTTGGTCTATCCTCTTTTTCCCCTTTTCATATTCTTGCTGTTGGTGCTGAGGTTAAGCAAGTTGAGGCTGGGAAGAAGGTAAGATTTGTAAAGGTTTGACTAGCTACTTTTCTTCAAGGGTCAATAATTTATTGCAATGCTAATCAATTTTGTTGCGGTACAGATTATCTTTTTGGTGCGATACAAATTTCCTTTTGGATATGAAATTTGCTTAATTCTCTATTGTGTATGGAACTAAATTTTTGAGGTTTTTCCTTCTACTGCTTGCTTATGATCTGTTACAGCTCTTAACTTTTGTGTAATCTTCATGTTAAATATAAATCAGTTTAGGTGAATGTTTTTCTTTGAACACTTATTAGTGATGCTGTGTTTTTCTTTAAATATTTTGGCCTCAGGTTTTGTGGATCTTGTAATCGAGTTTGATCTTAAAGTGACTTTTCTCAAAGGCCTTAGACAAGAATTGACGAGCAAGTATCTTCTACACATCGATATATATATATACACATATGTACACAGTCTCACACACATGGACGAGGTTAAGGTGAGCCTACTAAAAACCCATAATGGTCTTAAGAGGTTGAGAGTGAACCTACTGAAAACCCGGATATGTTATATTTGTTGTATGGGTTGTTGGTAGAGGTTACAGGTGAACCTACTGAAAACCCATGTATATGTTTTTATTTATTGTAGCATTATTGAAAACCCATATATGTTAAATGGAAATGCAACATCAAAAAAAAGAAAAAGAAACATAACCAATTAAATATCTAATACATTTTCATAAGTCATGATAATATATGCATGGATATAGGATGGGACTCCTAGTTTGAAAACTATGTAGAAAAATACACTTTTTCAAACTAAGTCCAAAAATGTACTTTTCCAAACTTAGGCTTGAAAATAGGCCATCGGAGACTAAAATCGTGAAAAAGCCATGAGAAGGCCCGAGAGAACACCCTTAACACCTTGGAGACATGAGACTCCTGGTTTGAAAACTAAGTAAAAAAATGTACTTTTCCAACACTTAGGCTTTGAAAATAGGCTATTGGGGGGGGCCAAAATCGTGTAACAGCACAAGAAGGCCTGGGAAAACACCTCAAACACCTCGGGGGGGACCAATGTAAGTTGTGAAAACTTATGGAACTAGCACGGGACTCCCGGTTTGAAAACTGAGTTCAAAAATATATTTTTTCACACTTAAGCTTGAAAATAGGCCATCGGAGGCCAAAATCAGTGCAACGGCCACTAGACGGCCCAGGGAACACTCAAACACCTCGGGAGGGATCAATGTGAGTTGTGAAAACTTACGGAACTAACACGGGACTGCCGGTTTGAAAACTAAGTCTAAAAATGCACCTTTTCACACTTAAGCTTGAAAATAGGCCATTGGAGGCCAAATCGTGCAAACAGCCACGAGACGGCCCAGGGAACACCTCAAACACCTCGGGAGGGACCACTGTAAGTTGTGAAAACTTACGAAACTAGCACGGGACTCCCGGTTTGAAAACTAAGTCCAAAAATGCACTTTTTTACACTTAAGCTTGAAAATAGGCCATCGGAGGGAAAAATCGTGCAACAGCCACGAGACGGCCTGGGGAACACGTCAAACACATCGAGAGGGACCAATGGGAGTTATGGAAACTTACGGAACTAACACGGGACTCTCGGTTTGAAAACTAAGTCCAAAATTGTACTTTTTCACATTTAAGCTTCAAAATAGGCCACCGGAGGCAAAAATCGTGCAACAGCCACGAGACGGCCTGGGGAGCACCTCAAACACCTCGGGAGGGACCAATGTGAGTTGTGGAAACTTATGGAATTAGCACAGGACTCCCGGTTTGAAAACTAAGTCAAAAAATGCACTTTTTCACACTTAAGCTTGAAAATAGGCCATCGGAGGCCAAAATCGTGCAACAGCCACAAGACGGCCTGGGAAACATGTCAAACACATCGGGAGGGGCCAATGTGAGTTGTGGAAACTTACGGAACTAGCACGGGACTCCCGATTTGAAAACATAGTCCAAAAATGTACTTTTTCACACTTAAGCTTGAAAAGTAGGCCATCGGAGGCCAAAATCGTGCAACAACCACGAGACGGCCCGGGGAACATATCAAACACCTTGGGAGGGACCAATGTGAGTTGTGGAAACTTACAGAACTAGCACGGGACTCCCGGTTTGAAAACATAGTCCAAAAATGCACTTTTTCACACTTAAGCTTGAAAAGTAGGCCATCGGAGGCCAAAATCGTGCAACAACCACGAGACGGCCCGGAGAACATGTCAAACACCTCGAGAGGGATCAATGTGAGTTGTGAAAACTTACGGAACTAGCACGGGACTCCCGGTTTGAAAACTAAGTCCAAAAATGCACTTTTTTACACTTAAGCTTGAAAATAGGCTATCGGAGGCCAAAATCATGCAACAGCCACGAGACGGCCCGGGGAACACCTCAAACACCTCGGGAGGGACCAATGTGAGTTGTGAAAACTTACGGAACTAGCACAAGACTCCCGGTTTGAAAACTAAGTCCAAAATTGTACTTTTTCACACTTAAGCTTCAAAATAGGCCACCGGAGGCCAAAATCATGCAACAGCCACAAGACGGCTCGGGGAACACATCAAACATGTTGGAAGAGACCAATGTGAGTTGTGAAAACTTACGGAACTAGCACGGGACTCCCGGTTTGAAAACTAAGTCCAAAATTGCACTTTTTCTCACTTAAGCTTCAAAATAGGCCACCGGAGGCCAAAATCGCGCAACAGCCACGAGACGGCCGAGGAACACGTCAAACACGTCGGGAGGGACCAATGTGAGTTGTGGAAACTTACGGAACTAGCACAGGACTCCCGGTTTGAAAACTAAGTCGGAAAATGCACTTTTTCACACTTAAGCTTCAAAATAGGCCACCGGAGGCCAAAATCGTGCAACAACCACAAGACGGCCTGGGGAACCCATCAAACACGTCAGAGGGACCAATGGGAGTTGTGGNTTCAACTGGGTGGTCAGCTAGGAACTCCGCTACCGCTCTTCCTTTCACTGACTTGCGCGTCATGTACTTCAGATCAAATTCGGAAAGTAGAAGCAGCCAACGGGCTAGCCTACTCGTAAGTGCCGGTTTCTCAAAGAGATATTTGATGGGATCTAATCTCGAAACCAGTATTACAGAGTGAGCTAACAGGTAGTGCCTCAACTTCTTGGTAGCCCATACCAAGGCTAGACAAGCCTTCTCCAGCGGAGTGTAACGGGTTTCGTAATCCCGCAGTTTCTTGCTCAGGTAGTAGATAGCCTTCTCCACTTTGTCCTCAGACTCCTGTGCAAGCATGCAGCCCATTGTCGTTTCAGTCACTGATAGGTACAGAATCAACGGTTTCCCCGGCTCAGGCGGTGACAACACAGGTGGGTTCTGTAGATATTGTTTGATATGCTCGAAAGCAACTTGGCATCGATCGTCCCATTGGAACTTCTTTCCTTTCTTCAGGAGACCAAACAGTGGTTCACAAGTCAAGGTTAATTTTGCAATAAACCGTCTTATGAATTGCACTTTACCCAGAAAGCCTCGCACCTCCTTTTCAGTCCTCGGTGGTGGCATTTCTAAGATGGCCTTGATTTTGGAAGGATCGACCTTGATATCCTTTTGTGTGATCAAGAACCCCAACATTTTCCCTGCTGTAACACCAAATGTACATTTATGAGGATTCAGTCGCAACCGATACTCTCTGATCCGTTGGAAGAATTTCTGCAAGGCGGTGTAGTGGCCCTCTCTTTCCTTGGACTTGACAATCATGTCGTCCACATACACCTCAACCTCTTTGTGGATCATATTGTGCAAAATCATGGTCGCAGCCCATTGATATGTAGCCCCAGCATTCTTCAACCCAAACGGCATCACCCTATAACAATAGGTTCCCCATGGTGTGGTGAAAGCAGTCTTCTCCCTGTCTTCAGGTGCCATCAAAATCTGATTGTAGCCTGAAAACCCATCCATGAACGAGAGCAGCACATGCCTAGCAGTGAAGTCCACTAATTCGTCGATATGCGGCAGAGGAAAGTCGCCCTTCGGATTGGCTTTGTTCAAATCCCTGAAGTCCACACATACCCGAATTCTGCCGTCCTTCTTCGGCACCGGAACTATATTGGCCAGCCAAGTTGGGTACTCAGATACTAACAGGAACCCTGCGCCGATTTGCTTGGTGACCTCTTCTTTGATCTTCAGAGCCCAGTCCGGGCGGATCCTTCGGAGCTTCTGCTTAACAGGTCGGGCCTCTGGGTCAAGAGGGATCCGGTGCTGTACAATCTCAGGATCGATTCCAGGCATGTCTTCGTAGGACCACGCGAAAACATCTTTGAAATCTTTTAATAAAGCGACTAAGCGCTCGTGCTCCTCCGAAGACAACGTGGACCCGATTTGGACCAGCCGTGGGTCCTTCTCAGTACCAACATTAATTGTGGTGATTTCATCAACCAAGGGTTTTACAAACCTCTCCTGCTCTTGATCAATCAAATGTTGTAAAACTGGAGGAATTTCTTCCTCGTCGTTTTCATCAAAATTTTGAAAATCCTGATTAATGCAATAAATTAAAGGCACAGAAAAATACTCGGAAGCCACACCCGTACCATTCTCCTTAATAACATCCAGTCCGCCTGATTCCTCTGTTACAACAGACTCAAAGGAAAAAGAAAAAGACAACCTAGACAGATAGTGGCATCCGGGTTATCACCCCCAAGAATATCGGACTCAAACTCAGACGAGCTGGAACCTGATTCCGACTCCACAGACTCAGTGGAATTAGATTCCGGCTCACTACCTGACCCGGTGCTGCTCGATAAAAAGCCCTCCTCGTATTGCCAGACGAGGGAGGGTGCGATGGATGCATCGAGAATGCCTGAAGATGGGCCCACAACCGCTTCATCCCCGATCATGGAAACTAAGAAATTATCCCCTAAGCACTCCGATATGATCTGAGGATCTGAGAGGAGACAAGCCAACGCTACCCCCATCTCAATTTCTGTATCTTGGAATCCTCCTCCTTGCACTGCTCAGCCTCAGTTGGTGGGTCTGTCTGCTCTACGGCAACTTCATCCCCGGACAACTAAAGATCAAAAAAGATTTCGAAGCCGGCAAACGCCGCTTCTCTGAATTTATCCAGGGCTCTGGAAAGCCACAGAATGGGAAGTCTTCCCCCTCTCGGACAAAGCGTCCATTCAGGGTCCCCCGGATAGGTCGGTGCATCAACTCGTAATGCTTCTCGGCTTGTTTGGCTTTGGCTCTTCCGGCCATCTCTCTTCCTTTCCTCGCCCAATCTCTTTGGTAGGCAGATAACCTAGGCCAAAGGTATATGGGTTATACGGCACTTCAGCCGATGCTGCAACACCCTTCCGGCCACTTCGTCCCAATCCCATCCTGGGGATATGCTGAAGCTTGTTCATAAGGTAGATAGATTGTGCACTGACGTATAGCCCTTCATCAATAGCTAGAATATTCTGTACAACCCGGGCCTCAGCTAGGGTGAATCTTGACAAAAATACATCTTCCGCGCCATGCTCAATCTCCAGAACTGGTGTAGAAACCTCTGGCGGCAGATGTATCGAAGAATTCCCAAAAACGATTGCCACCCCTTCCCGTGGGGGTACTTCAGCATTTGGTGTAAGGTGGAAGAGACGGCTTTCACCTGGTGCAACCACGACCGCCCAAGGAGTAGATTGAAGGTTGCGGGAACATCCAAGACATGAAAATCAATATCCTGTTGCCCTGGACCAACCTGAGTCCAAATCTGTACAGTCCCCATCACCTCTCGGCTGGTATAATCATAGGCCCGTATCACCTAGGCAGTAGGCACGAAATCCGCGGGCTTTAACCCAATAGCATATGCCGTTCTCGACGGACACACATTGATAGCAGATCCTGTGTCAACAAGGACCACCGGTATCCATTTCTCTCTACACTCGACAGAGATATAGAGCGGTTTGTTATGATCTGAGCCCTCAGGCGTAGTTCCTTGTCGGTGAAGGTTAAGGTCGGGGAAGCTCCTCCTGGGAAAACTAGCCCTACCAACTGCTCAGGTGTCGTGTCAATTGAAAGCTTGGCCCTATCCATGGTTGTAAGGATGACCTGTTTGTGAACCCTCGAGGCCATAAGCAGTCCCCAGATGGAGATGTCTGCTTGAATTTTCTTAAGTTGCTTCAGTACAGCCTCTTTCTCGAGCAGTTTTTCTTTCTGCCTCTCTGCTTCTTTGTCCTTCCCGGACGCCTTTGGCTGGTCCAAGTGTGGGGGCTTGAAATATCGCCCACTCCTGGTCATATGGTCAACCTCCTCAACATACCAGGTGTCATCTGGTTGGTTTTGCCCCCAATCTTCGTCAGTGTGGGCAAGACGTAAGTCGTCGTCTTCCCACCACATCCCGTCGACAACTAACAGACAGCTGTCCGGTCCCATTGCAACTGTTTCTGTGCTCACAACACATTCTATCCTCGCAGGGGCTTTGGCCTTCCTAGCCCTCTCAAGATCCTCGATCTTTTCTTGCTCAAGCCGCTTCAATGCAGCCTCCTGTTCAGTGTCTACTGTACTCAAACTGCTCGGATCCCGAGCAAAATTCTTAGCACCGGTGCTCTCCAGCAATGCATCCTGATTCTCGGCCATTCCGGCCACTGCTGGTGTTCCCGTCTCTGACGGTTCCTGTTCGGGCTGAGATTCTTCAACAACATCTGGCTGGTCACTGAGCCACCCCGTATTCTCTGCGATCCATCCAAGTCGAACCAGTTGATGTCCACATCCCCTGAGTCCTGCTCGTTGAAGAACTGTAGATTGGCAATATCCTTTTCCAGCTCTGCTAGGTCATCTAACCCCTGACTTGGTCCATCTTCCCGAACCACACTGATCTTTACCCCTATCGGCAACTGTACCCTCGGCTTAACCTGATTTGTTGATGTGATATAACCACTCGGGTTGTATGCAAAGCTCCCAGACCCCTTAGGCTCTGAATCAACATTCCCATCTGCCTCCAAAGTCATTCCGGTTCTGTCTTCGACAGTCACCACCACCGGTTCAGGTTGGGTTAGGGAGGTGCTCAACATGCACAAGTCCGTGCTGTCTGGGATGAACACCTCAGGCTTGGGTAGGTGGGATGGTGAGATATATATGCTTGGGTCATATGGAATGGCTGCGGTTTGGATCAGGTTGACGTGTTTGGGTGGTGGAGCTTGGTTTTGTGGTGGGAGTGGGTTGCTGGTGACATTCGGCTTCTCTGGAGGCGCAATCACCTTGTTGTCAATAAGATCCTGGATCTCATGATGCAGTCTATAGCACGAGTCGGTGTCATGACCGTGTTGTTGGTGAAAGACACAGTATTTAGCCGGGTTATGAGAGGAAGGAAGTTTGTCTGGTAGTGGCCGCGACTCCAGGGGCTTCAGATGCCCCTTTTTGATCAGGACCCTCAGGGCCGTTGACAGAGACATGTACAGTGGGGTGAAGGTTCTCTGGCCTCGGGGTGGATATCTGGTCGTTTGTGAGCTGGTTCTGGACGCATCGGTGAAGGGTGTAGCTGTAAGTGTTTTTGGAGTGGTGGTGGTGACCATGCCCACATCAGAAGTTCTGGCAACTGTAACACTACTCGTGCCTGCATTCGAACTGCGTGTAAATGCCCTCTTGGGCTGCTCTCTCTCGTGGTCAATTAGACCCTGCTTCATGGCGTCCTTAATCTGTACCTCAATCTAGTGTAAATCCGCAAAGGTGGGAAAGGGTAAGACGATCATTTTTTGCATCAGCTTGGGTTGGAGGTTGCGCACAACCATCCGTATCTGATCTTTCTTGACCGGCCTGGTGGTCATCATAGAAGCTTTGGCCCTCCAACGGGTTTCAAAGTCAGAGAAGCCCTCTTTCGGCTCCTGTCTGGTTGTTTCGAGATCACGAGTTGTGATCTCAATTTGCGTGTTGTAGGAGTATTGAGCTATAAAGGCCTCAGCCATCTCCTCCCAACTTCTCTTGACAGAGTCCTCCAGCTTTGCATACCAAATAGCCGTAACACCCAACAAGGTCCAACGAAGAGAGAAAGCTTTTGCAATCTGGAGAGGCCCATTGGCCTTAGGATATCCGAGAACAATCGCAGATGTACCATAGGATCCCCAGAACCGTCAAAACGGTCTATATGTGGCATCTTGAACCGGTCCGGCAAAGTCACCACCGAATCGGTGTATCCGTCCTCTATATCCGGAATGGAATTAACGCCTTGAGCCTTTTTGAATAGCTTTTCTAACTTGCTCACTTTCAGTGCTGTTGGATCCACCTCGAACTCAAATGGTGTGTCCACTAGATTAGCCGGTGCTTTGGACAGCTGAGGTAGGATTGGGGGTGGAACTGGCCCCGTTGGGACGTCGTATTTTCCTAGACGTTTGCAGTTTCCCCGAGTGTTGGAACTCTAGGTGGGGGCGAGGGTGGATACGAAACAGATGCTCCGACTTGTTGTGGTTGCTGCTGTTGCTGAAGTTTGGCAATCAGCTCTGTCTATTGAGCCACAACCTCTGCCTGACGCACGGCAAACTCTGCCTGGCGGGCAGCATCCCGCTGCATGGCTTGCATGGTCTCTTGGAGTTGACGCATCATGTCCTCCATACTTGCCATAAGGTGCTGATCTGACTAAACAACAGGTATATCTCTCTCTGCGGTAGAAACGGAAACCTCAGCCGACTACACACTGGTGGGGTGGATAAAGACTGTTGATCTGGCAACCGCTATAGTGATGAACTACGCCTAACTGACCTCCGTCTAGTAACCGGGGGTAATGAAAAGAACATTGCTTGTCCGTTAACTAGATCCTCGGATCGATGAAGTCTTCGACCTCTGGTCCAGAGTGCTTGGGGAATATCTGCCTTTTCGGAAGCAATGATGCTAAACTACCTTGCAAAAAGATAAATAAAGCATAATAAGGAAACAAACAACCAGAAAAACGGACAGCATTTCGGCTTAAAATAAAGACAACACACAGTTGATATTGTAAGCTGAATACACTGTTCTCAACACTGATCACTGCCCCCAAATCACTTCCTAAATCTGATACCCCCAAATAATGATGTCCTCAGACTGATACTCAGACTTGCAAACTGATACATGCATTCTTGTAGAGACACACTCTAAAAGCACATAGCAAGCAAGTGAGAGCCAAAACACCTCTATAGAGGGGTAGGGTTTCCCTGTCCTATCTTGTCAGGAGCTAGGGTTTCACTATGCACACAGCGGTTTCAAACAACCTACAATCGGGTAAGCAACCTGTCCTAGTTTGGAATGGTCTTTACGGCTTCTGATATGCACTAGGTCGAATGGTCAAAAAAGGGTGCCTCGGTAAAAACTGAGGTTTGTGTTCCTATCGTGGCAGAGCCCGTAACAGGTCAGCCTTATGGCACGCTTTTCCAAGCAAGCCTTCGGCAAATCGTTCAGGAATAGCAGATGGCAAACACGGTGTCCTAGGTGCACCAATGCAAATGCAATGCAAAGAAACACATAAGTGTAGATAAAACAACATATCACGAGTTCGAGTCAAGTTCTCTAAATCCCCAGCAGAGTCGCCAGAAACTGTAGACAGCCCGAACTCGCTCCGCGTGCCCCTTCTTTCGGAGAGGGCGCGAATTTGGGTTCATAGCTACTACAGTTCGGACTCCTGTCACGGTTTTGAATCAAATCTCACAAAGTGAAATGTAAGACTGATAAATCACCAAAGAGTCCAAATCCAGTAAATCGTTTTGGAAAATCGATTTTAATCAAAAAGTGCCAAACATGGACTGCTTTGCCAGATTTCAGAGTCGCCACCTAAATATTTTGTTTTGGGAAATTTAGGAAACCCTAACTCGTGCCAAAGGCCACGTGTTCGTCATCACCAAAGTTGCCTCGGCTCGGAACTTGGGTACGAGAGGGGAAGGTCATGAAATGAGCACCCCCGCTTGCCCGATCAAAGATCGACCTCTACTAACATGATATGTTGTTTTTGAAAACACATGCGTTCTTATTCCGGTTTATTAGCTAATCTTACTATGTGATGCGCACAGCATACAAGTATAGACTAAATCACTCAATTTGGAACAAAACATCTCATGTTTGTTTTTTTGAAAATGGTTTGAAAGTGCTACTCGCAAGTAGGCTAAAACGTGGATTTGCCACCCTCAAGTGGGCTTAAAACATGATTTGCCACAAACAAGTGGGCTTAAAACGCACATTTTGATGAATTGTTCCAATTTAAGCAATAAAGCCTTCATCCACAGGCATTCATGCAGTTAATCATTTAAGCACATAGCCTCATGGCAAGCACGCTAACATGGCAACATACACATCTCATGCAGTATGCTAAAGCGTAAACACTCACAGTGTACTCCAAGCCAAAACAGAAAACTAGTTAAAATCATGTATGATCCTAGCTATGTTCAAGATGCCTAATGCAACACATGCAAAATGCAATTAAATAGGCTCGGCTATCTAAAATGCTATATGAATGCAACTTGATAACATGTATTCAAATAGGTATTGAAATACGATGCAGTTTGAATGATACGCTGAGCCCAGTGCATGCAATATGAATGAATGATGCACGCATGCAAAGCATAAGTATGCTAATTGAAACATGCCCTAAAACTACCATCAAAAGCTGGTAAATAAAAGGGAGAAAGACGTGGGGTTGGAAGACATGCATCACACACAAGCACACTTATTACAACAATACGCCCTCGCGAAGGAGGGTCCGAATGAAAGCTAAGCTATTCTAAGCTAAGCTACTTAACTAATCTAATAATTTAATTAGACTAATTATTACACAACCAAATCGAATAACTAGCAAATCAATTACTAATTATTACAATACTTTCATGAATGAAATAGCTAACTTAATCTAAGTTAACAAAAGCGATTAAATGGCCTCAAGGATGAGGGACATGCATGCTCGGTCGGCGTCCTCCCGGAAATCCACTGCCGTGCCTCATGATGCCTCTATTTGCACTCTTTTGGACTTCTAAAAATTATGCCAACTTCTAGAATGCTTCTGACCCACCTTAAGAACATGTTGAGGGATGGTCGGCCAAGAGGGATGGCCATCAGCCAAAGTTAATGGCCATCGGCCACTTCTGATAGCCGATCGACAGACTTGGTGGTCGGTCGACAACTTTGATGGCCGGTTAGCCACTGCTTTCTGCAATTTCTCCTTTTACTGCAACAGAGCACAAACAGAGGCATGGCAGTGTATTTGCAAGGAAATGTGTGTGCAACCACACTCCTTATCATGTCTCAAGTTCAAAGGAGTGCAGTGCTCGGCTCTCGAGCCACCAATCACGCATCTCAATGCATGATGGCCAAAGAGTCAAGTTTGCACAATGTTGATGAATGCACAAATAACACATAGGACTCGATGAACCTCCACCTTATCATACATGATCAAAGGTGTCGGTGACCTAAGGAATGAGGCACATTTCATCACTTTAAGTATGAAACGTCCCTCGTTTCTCGTGTTTGGATTAACGTCCGACCCAAACACAATGCAATGCAACAACATGCCAACAACAATGCAATGCAACAACATGCAAACAACAATGCAATGCAACAACATGCAAACACAATACAATGCAACAACATGCAATGCAACATGCATATCTATCAATGCTAATGTGGCATGCACAAGGTTTCTACCATGTGAACAATGCATGCAAGACATGTTCGGAGGCTAAGAACATCAAAGCTAGTAAAGAGCATCTCACAAGAGGCATGCAATACCAAGTTTAAATGGCTAGACCAATTATGGACAGACCTAATACATCTCAAAACAGTGGCAAAAACACATGAAGACTTAGGCATAAAGGAGCAAGATGTGCATGCTTATGTAATGGCTCATCAATAAGGCATAAGGGCACAACCCTCAAAGGCAATGAAAGAGTGATAAACATGGGAGTATAGCAAAGACAAAAGCTCTGAAATTACATTCCAAATGATGCCAAATCATGCACATATCACAAATGAAGCATGCTAGGAGGCTCAAAGCTTAAGGCTAGCAAAGGCACTTGCACTATAGCCATATCAAGCAAACCCCAAACGGCCAAGGTGACTTAAAACAGTCCCAAGGCAGATCAAAACAATGCCAAAACATGCATGGACTAGAGCTAACACATGCTAGAATGGGAGGCATAAAGCATGATGCATGCAAGGCCAATGAGCATGATTACACTACAAGTGTAAGAAGCAAATGAGGGATGCTCTAACCAACAAAAAACAGAGTTGTATTATGGTAAAATAAGACCAAAAACACACTGAGATGGTAGCCCAAATAGCTTAGACAAGCATGCATGCCAATTGGCTCACGATTGAGGCATAAAGCATAACCCTCCAAAGCATTGAAAGAGTGAAACATGTGAGGGTATGACAGTGAAAAAATGCTCTGAAATTACATTTTAAATGATGCCAAATCATGCACATATCACAAATGAAGCATGCTAGGAGGCTCAAAACATGAAGCTAGTGAGCAAGATTGCACTATGGCTATACAAGGCAAGGCATGCATGACCCAAAACACTTAAAATAGAGCTTAAGCATGGCAAAACATGAGTAAAACCTTGTTGGAGTGAAGCCAAAAACATGCTAAAATGATGGTCCAAAGCATGATGCATGTTAAGGCTATAAGGAGGATTGCACTACAAGGGTATGAAGCATGCAAGAGGTAATCAAACCGACCCAAAATAGAGTTATGTCATGCTGAAATAATGCCTAAGACATGCTAAGATGGAGCCAAAACATGCTAGAAAGACATGCTACTTTGATGAGCCATCAACACAAGCAAACAAGAGAAGAGGAGGGGGGACAACCCCCACCCATAAAAACACACTTTCCACCACTGAAATTCCTCTAGAATTCAGTGGCTAAAAGGCCAAGAGAAGGTGATCTCAAAGGTCTAAAGAGATGGCACAAAACAAAGCCAAACAAGGCACACAAGAGGGTGAAACACCTCCAACACCAAAGAGGTCTCAAACAAACACTTTAAGCACTTGAAAATGAAGCTTTTTGCAGTTTAAAGTTAAGCCTAAAACATCATGCAAATAGGGCCAAATAACCAATGGAAAGAAAGCTTTAAAGAGGCTATAGACTCACCCTTGAAGAACAACTTCAAAATAGCAACTTCAGAGGCAAAAACCAAGCTTTTGAGCTTCAAACAAACCTCCAAGAACCTCAGCTCAAGAGTGAAGGTGTTTCACTAGGTGCTTTAGTGCAAAAGTGTGAAGAAAAACCACTTTAAGGCACAAACTAGTGCAAATATAGAGAGAGAGGGAGCAATATAGAGAGATATATATGTATAGCTCTAATGCAATTTTTCTGAACCTCTAAAAGGGAAGAGGAGCCTCCCTCTTATAGAAATCCAAGTCTCAAGCTTGTTGAACAAGCTAGAAGCTTGGTGCAATCCCTCTATACACGTGTATGGAGGATGTATTCTATGCTCACCAGCTGGCACAGCTGGCAACAAAATATCTGCAAAAACAAAAAAAAGGGCCTCGGCTAAAAGAAATGGCCGGCTGGCCATTAAAGGAGCCGACCGGCCATCAGTGATGCCAACCGGCCACAACTGATGGTCGATGGAAAGAGGGCATGGCCGATGGGCACAGGGCCTGGCGATGGATTGTAGGGTTGGCCAGCAGGCCACCCCCTTCCCTCAGAAACAAAGCCACAAGCTCTTGGTCCACAACCAAGCACAAAACAGACAAGTTGAGAGGCTCCAAGGCAAGGCGCACAGCCGAGACCTTTAGGAACTCAAAACGAACACGAGCATGGATGATCATTGAGTGTTCAAACGATGACGTCCAAGTCTTGAGGACGGTCAAAAATGGGGTGTCTACACAAGGAGATCGAAGGACAGGAATAATCTCACCTAGAACTCCTCTGAATGATCTGCACATACAATATCGTGCCTGCATAAGAAAGAGACTTAACAGGTATAACATAAGAAGAGTGCATGTTCTGTGTAAGACGAATAACCATGACAAAATGTTAGAGACATGTTTTATGCAAAACATGCGAGAAAGAAAACGGAAGCATATTCTATGCAACGAGAACCAGAGCATGTTCTATGCAACATCGGAATGCATATTCAATGCAATAGTACAAAATGCATGTTCTATGCACGATTAATAGCACAAAATGCTTCTATGCAAGATTAGCAAATGAATGTTCTATGCATGATAATTGGAAGCATGTTCTATGCATGTTCTATGCGAAAATGGAGAAATGCATATTCTATGCAACAATGGAGGAATGCACATTCTATGTAACAATGAATTGAATAGCAACTTCCGATTTACCTCTCGAAAGAGCTTGCAACAAGTTAAAAAGGATACCCCTCATTTGTGTTGATTAGTGACGAATCATCATGCACTGAAGACACGGTTTAGAGCTTTGTAGAGGCAATTTGAGCTTGAAAGTGAACTTTTCTTGCACTTTCTTGAGAACTAAGGACACAAAACAGTAACAAAACACAAAGGAGGAGCACTAGAAGCTTGTCGGCCACCAGGGAGGGGTGTAGGCTGCTTGTTGGCCAAACATGAGCATTGTCGGCCATCAGAGGTGGCCGACCTCCATCGATGGAAGATCAGGCCATTTTGGTCTTTTTACATTCGGGTCTTTAAGTATAGGGCATGGGGTCTTATTTCCTCCATACCCCATGCTGAAATTCTTCTCTCTCTCTCCCTAGACCTTCATTCTCTCTAGATTTGAGCTTTACACGCGTTTTCCAATGCCCCACGTGAAATTGATTCGCTAAAGCCTCTTGATTTCCTTCGTTTTGAACCGATTGAAAACTGATTTCGGTGCTTTTTTTTTTCATTTTCACCACTTGACGCTTGTTCCCCTCGAGTTTCTCTTGGGTTTGGCGCATTTTCCCGGGTTTTGACTTTTTCTCCTATTTTCTCTCTTATAGGTTTGACTTGAGTTGACTTTCGGTATATTCCACCTATTTTTCCCATTTTCTTCACTTTTCATCGACTTTCATCTATATTCCAGATGGCAGACGACTTTCCACATGATGGGGCTCCTCCAGAGGCGGAGTTCGAGGCAGAGTTCGATTTTGATGCAGAGCCGGAGCCCTTACCACTGGAAGTGAGGCCTTTTGACGCGGTGAGGTATCATCCCCAGACGCACATTCTGCCTGCTGAAGGCATTAGGTACTTCATTGATTTCGCTGATGCACCACGGATCTCTTATTGAGGGAGCCAGACTCCCATATTTCAGCCATTGCCGTTAAGGTACAAACTCTATGTACTTGCACATCCAATGTTCTTTACTTGCATTTCTTGCACTAATCACACTCTTGCACTGTATTTACACTAATTCACATGTCCTTTGTCACAGGGTGGCCCGCGCATATAGGGGCTATAGGGCCACGACGGCCAGAGATTGGTACGACGAGTTCACTGCAGAGTACGAGCTATTATTAACAAGGCAGGCTTCGGCCTATTCTGCTCTGGATTACCACGAGTTATAGCGAGCTGCCCCCTTCTTGGAGCACTAGTGGAGAGATGGTGGGACACCACCAACTCTCTCCACCTTTTCATTGCCGGAGAGATGACAATGATCCCTTACGACTTCGCCATGATCACAGGCCTACGTGTAGGGGGTGATCCAATTCCCCTTGATCCTGATATGGGGGAGTGGGAGGCTACTTGGATTGAGCTTTTGGGAGTGTGCCCGCCTTTGTTCCGGACAGCCCAGGTCAGATACAGCTGGTTCGAGGAGCGGTTCCGGGGGACCGTGCCAGAGATAGTAGAGGAGATAGAGCACTACATTCGGGGTTTTTGATGTTCCTCTTCGGTACCACCCTGTTCGCGAACAGGGCGAACACCATAGGGCTATACTTGCTGAGTGCATTGGTAGTTCTTCCTCGAGTGAGTTTCTACAATTGGAGCGGGGCTGGCCTCGCCACCCTGACGGATATATGAGCTTGACCTCCCGCGGGATTGGACTCTTGATCGGAAGTTACTGGTGAGCCTGGGAGGTACACATCTCAGTTCCCTCTTTACACTTTGCATTTTTTGTTCAGCATTTCTTGCTTTACATCTGTTCAACGCATGTACTTTCTGCTTTGTACTTTCTATATCTGTTGAATACACTGTATTGATCATATATCATTGCGCTTTCTCCACAGCTATGGGTGTATGCATACTTCCCGACTCTTGTCTCGGAGCCAGGGTAGAGGTTCCATTGACGGTCCCTATTCACGGGTGTACAATGGTTAGCTTCGCCGCAGGACTCGAGCCCTTTTCTTTCTTCAGGCGTTACTTTGACACGTAGCTGCTCACAAGGTAACCTAAAACACGGTCATCATTTGCATTCATACTATTTTGATTCACATTATAGCCACTGACAGCAATTGACAAACCATATAACTTTCATTTGTAGATCTTATGGCAGCCATGGGCCATGATACCGAGAGGAGTTGGAGGCTAGTATAATGCGGCCTGGGGCATGTCTCGTTATCGCATTCTACTTGAGGGTCCAGTCTGCTGAGCTTGGTACCTTGGCGAGAGAGTCGTACGCTAGTCTTTGGGCATGCCTACTCAGTTCATACCAATGATGCAGCCAGAGTCCATGAGATCAGCGGACAACCTATCTGTTGATAGAGTTATCCAGTTCATGGTTGGCTTGGAGGCAAAATACTTCCAAGTTGAGGGTGATTATGCAGTCTTCATTCAGACATATCTTGTGCCACCTCTGACTGGTGTTCGCGAGGCAAGGGAGCGAGAGCTCCTGTTACGAGGATGGGGCCTAGGGCGACCAGGGCAGCCAGGGCCTATGGCAGAGGGGCTTCTCAGGCGAGGCAGAGGATGCCTGGCCGGAGTTGTCTACCACACTCACCGTTGGCAGTATATTGGGGAGGCATATCAGATCCCGATCGAGCCTGCCACAGCTGGGCATAGATATGTCAGAGCTCTTGACTCACCCTAGGTATGTATCACGGTTTTTTCCACTCTCTCTCAGATATTCACTCTTTCTGGACATTGATCATTCCCAAATGCATTTGCAGGCACCCCCAGCATACACCGAGGATCTGCTGGAGCTATTAGCCTCATTCGAGGGCATGATATTGAGGAGGGAGGCACTGCTCGGCTTCCACGGCATTCAGGTAGTTTCTTTAGTTTTCTTACATTCTAGTTATCAAATTTCTGCTGACACACTGAAACTGACACTTCAACTGAACACTTCCTACACTGCACTGATACACTGCATCTGAACCACTACACTGATACACTGCATTGACATACTGCACTTCCAGACCGCACTCATACATTGTATCTAACTCCTGCATACACTCATTCTGCACGTCATACTTGTATCTGATATACATACTGTGGTTGACATATGATAACCACCTTTTCAGGTCCCACCCATACCTACAACACCAGCGGCGGCTGCAGCAGGACTATCTGTACCCCCTCTGGCAGCCGAGAGGAGAGAGGGACAGCTCCGGCACGCAGCCGAGGCAGAGCCAGGGACACTAGAGATGAGAGTGGCCCTTCCGAGCCCATTCTGAGTGATGACGAGGCTGAGACCAGTGAGGCCGAGAACGCAGCGAGTCAGCACACTGAGTCATCCGAGAGCGGAGATGATGACGCTGGCTCAGGTTCTGCTAGTGGAGATGATGCTGCTCCGAGGCAGATGGCTGTGATGATTTTGATTCTGGTTCAGAGGAAGGTGCAGACAGCACAGAGACAGCTCTGAGGCTCTGCCCAGAAGAGGATGAAGAGGGACTCTCGAGACTGAGATAGCTGGCGCTGACTCTTTGTATTTTTGCTTAGTTTTTTTTTTTTTTTTGTGCTAGTAGTGTTAGCACTTTGTACAGCTTTAGACAGGTTTTATTTGCTTTAAAAACTTGTACTCTTTTGTAAAAAGTAACCAAGATTGGAATGAAAACCAGTCTTTTTGATGAAAAAGTGTTGTATTTTGCATTCTGAGCACTGCATAACATCGCATAGCATAAAAACGAGATTGATCTTGATTGAAAATTGCACATTGTATTGGCACTTTCTTAATCAGGTAATGAACCGACCAACACTTAGCAAACAAAATAAGACAACTTGATAAACAACTAACAATAACAACTCGATAAACAATGCAACAACTCGACGAGCAACAACTCGACAAGTAAAAACAAAACAAATACAACTCGATAAGCAACACAACAACTTGATAAATAAATTGAAACAACTCGATAAACAAATTGAAACAACTTAAAAGTGACTCAACAAAACTACTAAAACAAGACAGTAGAATGCACCAAGAGTAGAACAAAACACAGGTTCTCAGCACTCTCAACACATAGAACGACCACAAGCATGCTGTCGGCCATGAACAGAGGCTATCGGCCACCAGTGGTGGCCGGTCGGCTACAAAAGGTGGTTGTCGGCCATCACCACTGGCCGGTCGTCCATCACCACAGGCCGGTCGTCCATCAGTGTGAGGGACTGTAGACACCCCATTTTTGACCGACCTTAAGACGCAGACCTCATCGATTGAGCACTCGGTGATTGCGCATGTTGTGCTCGTTCTGAGGTTTCGGAGTTTCGGCTGAGAGCCTTACCCCGGACCTCGGGACCCTCTTGTGCTTTGCGTTGGTTTGCGAACCAGGTCTTGTTTTCTCTCCCGAAGGGAGGGAGAGGTCTCGTAGACCAGCTCTCAGTGGCCGTAGGCTACTTTTCGTGGTCGTAGGCCACTTTTCCCGTTTGGAGACCAGTTTTCGATTTTCGGAGCCGTCGGCCGTGCGCCTCGGTTTGGGACCGCTTAACTTTCTCCGTTTGGCACCGTTTTTGGCACACACCTTGCTTCCTCTCTCTAGAGGGACACTGTGGCCTGGGAGACCACCTTTGTGGTCACACGCCACTTTCGTTGCTTAACAGCCTGTTTTCGGGGCACCCGGCTGCGCGTTTTGACCCTCGAAGCCTCGTTTTGCATCGGTGTTGGTTCATTTTTGGCATGATCCTTGTTTTCATTGTTTGGGAGGTGGTACAAGGGTGGGAGACCACCTATTCTCCTTGGAGACCACTTTTCTCCCTCCAGCCGGTTTTCTTGTCAGGAAGCTGGTCTCCTTGGTCTTTGAGCCACATTTACTGGTCTCCCACCATACCACTAGCTTGCATTTAATGTGGAGACCATCAAATGGGGCTGCCGACCACCTTTCATTGAGTTGAACCTTTTGAACTGGTCGGCCGACCAGGGGAAGTGGTCGGCCGACCACCTGAACTGGTCGGCCTTCTTCCCCCAGTTTTGTCTCTGTGAGTTGTTGACAGCTGTGCCAGCTGGAAGGCACAGACTGTGTATGGAGGATCTTCAACCTTGGTTTTTAGCTTCTTTGAGAAGCTTTGGTCCCTTTTGGCTATAAAGAAGGGCCTCCCCCTCCTTTGTGGGGGTTCAGAAGTTTGTTGAAGGCATACAATACATCTCCCTCTATGTCATAACTTGAACCCGCCCCCGCCCCCGTGGGTTAAGGACATAATCGGCCAGTAATCATAAGATTACCTACGGCCTCAAACCAAAACAAATGTATTTTAACAGAGCTAATGGGGGCCAAACAGAAGCAGTTCAAAACTTTGTCCATAGAGCTGTGCTTACATGGCACATCCAAACAACCAAACATATAGACATTAATAACTCACAACAAAAATATAGTAGCATAAGTTCTGTACAAACAGGATCATCCAAAAACTAAGTTAACCCACGAAAACTATATACAGACATATGCAAAGTCCTCGCCAACATGACAAAAATAACATAGCACAGTAGAAAGGCGAAGACGAGTCTCGTGCGTGAGACACTGGGGCTGACTCTCCAAAACTCGATTATTCCACACAGACTTCACTGGGGCTGGGTCTGGACCTCTCTTGGCTCACCTACAAACACATGAATGAGCGTGAGCGATAGCCCAGTGAATAATATCAAATAAGAAGATACAAACGATATGTAGAACAACATACTTCGAACGGCCTTGGGCCCAATTCACAATTTTATTTAACATTTATATACACAATTTAAGTCAAGTGACTGTAGTTTCAAACCTACTGGCCTTTGGTCCATTTATCTTTCATTCCTGTCAAAACGGCCTCTGGCCCACTCATTTATGTCAAAACGGCCTCTGGCCCATCCTTTCATGTCAAAACGGCCTTTGGCCCATCCATTCATGTCAAACGGCCTCTGGCCCATTCATTCATGCCAAAACGGCCTCTGGCCCATTCATTCATGTCAAAACGGCCTCTGGCCCATTCATTCATGTCAAAACGGCCTTTGGCCCATCCATTCACGTCGAAACGGCCTTTGGCCCATCCATTCACGTCAAAACGGCCTTTGGCCCATTCATTCTTTCTTGTCAAAACGGCCTCTGGCCCATTCATTCTTATCAGACATTCGTCCACAATTCAAACTAGCAAATCATAAGGCATAAGGCTTATAAGAAATAAGCGATTGGACAAATGACAAGCTTCCAAATATCGATATTACTCACAGTGATCGGTTGGTTGGTTTCCCTGGAGCTCGACCCTACACAGTCCATGAACACAAAAGGGTCACCAACAATTCAATCCGTTCTTAAATTCACATTTTCCTCTTTAGGCTTTATTCTTATCTCTTTAACTCAATTACAATGCTTAATGCATGCCTAAGAGTGCTTGCAAGTGAAAGAGAACGGAAAACGAAACACAGAATGCATTTTCAAAATTTCAGAAAATAGGGTCCCTGCTCGAGCGTGGACTTCCCCGCTCGAGCGGACCCTTGAGGCCTGCAAAAGTACTGGTTAGGTCGAATTTATGCTCGATCGTGCACTCTGGCGCTCGAGCGGAAGGCCTCTCTACATGGCTCCCCGCTCGAGCGTGAACTTCCCCGCTCAAGCAGACACCATGTCTGCAAAAAGTACTGGATGTATCATTTTTACGCTCGAGCGTTAACTCGGACGCTCGAGCGGACGTTCATCCTACATAGATCCCCGCTCGAGCATGAACTTCTCCGCTCGAGCGTACACCATGTATGCAAGGAAATGCTGGGAGCTCGAAATCCCTGCTCGAGCGGCGGTTCCCCCGCTCGAGCGGACATCAAAATTTTGGGTTTTCCAGAATGTGTTCTTGAGCTCAAATTCGACATTCCAACCACATTCCTTGCATATTATGGCTCCAATTCCACATATACTTGTATTAACATGGTACCAACACTAAAACTCATCAACATGGAGCTCAGTTTCATGACTCAAACATATGCATGGCTCATTTTCCACCAAACTCATTACCAATATAACAATTTCATGCATTCAACACTTACACCCTTGTAATTTGCACATGCATGTGGTACATTATTCTCATTCTCAACTTACATGATGAAGAGGTGGTCAAGAACATAATCTTCAACTAAAAACTCACATAGATCATGCATTTGGTGCTCAAATATGCAAATTCAAAGCAACTACATACATGCATGCAACATTGACTTTCAATTCAACATGATCAACTCAATTTCATTTCAATTCTTGTTCTTGACCATTAATCAACTTTGAACACACAAGATTACACATTACACTCATGAATTCAAGAATCAATTGCTTACCTACAGGCTCAATCTTTCCAATCAATAGCAAATTCTTGAATAATCTTCAAGATCACCAAGCTTTGAGCTAAATTGCACAATTCTCTCCCTTTTTGTCTCTCTATAGCCGACTCTCCCTCTCTCTCTTGGAGCCAAAATCAGCCAAATGATAAGAAGGAGAGATTTTGAGTGTATAGTGCCTTTAAGGTAAGTCCCACTATTCAAAAATATCAATAATAAATAATTGGGCACTTAACTAATCGTTCTGAATCTAATTATTTTGATCCGAATCAATTTTCAATTAAATCTCACCGTAGGCTCTAAAAATTATGCTAATCAACATGGCGTAATCAATTTCGGGTTCTGTGGCCGATAAGGCCTTCAATTTAAATTCCAAAGCAGATTATCAAACAGATATTCCTACGGTGAACAGATAGAAATTCAAAACCACATATTTTCACATAATGGCACACAAAAATCATATTAGACACATAATCATACTCATATTAAGGACCAATTAACATATTACGGAACAGGGATATCACAGTCTTCCCCCCTTTAGGAAGTTTGTTCCTCCAAACTTATTTTACCTTCGTCGGGAAACAAATGTGGATAGCGTAGCCGCATTTCCTCCTCTTTTTCCCATGTAGCATTCGTCCCATAATGTTCCTTTCATTCCACCTTCACCATTGGGATGGACTTGCTTCTCAATTGTTTCACTTGTCGATCAACAATTCGTTCCGGCCATTCGGCGTATTCCATATTTTCATCAATAGCTACCCGGTGATAATCAATCACATGAAACTGGTCTCGGAGGTAACCCCTCAACATCGACACATGAAACACATTATGGATTTGCTCAAATCTCGGTGGCAAAGCAACTCTATAAGCAACTGGACCAAGCCTCTCCAGAATCTGAAACGGCCCAATGTAACGGGGCGACAACTTGCCCTTCTTTCCAAATCTGACTTGGCCTTTCATTGGGGACACACGAATGAAAACATGGTCACCAACCTCATACTCAAGAGATCTTCTTCGAACATCTGTATAGTTCTTTTGTCGGTCGTGAGCCGTTTTGAGCCTTTGTCGGATAGTTTTGATTTTCTCAGAAGTATCTTGCACAATTTCAGGCCCAAGTAAAGCTTTATCCCCGACCTCTGTCCAACAACTCGGTGATCTACACCTTCTACCATACAAAGCCTCGTATGGTGCCATACCGATGCTGGAGTGGAAGCTATTATTGTATGCAAATTCTGCAAGCGGCAAATTGTCTTCCCAACTCCCCTGAAAATCTAGAGCACACATTCGAAGCATATCTTCCAAAGTCTGTATTGTTTGTTCTGATTGCCCATCTGTCTGTGGGTGGAATGCAGTACTGAACCTTAGTTCTGTTCCCATGGCTTTTTGCAAACTTTTCCACAGTCTAGATACAAATTTCGGATCTCTATCCGACACAATAGATACCGGAACTCCATGTAAACGAACAATCTCATCAACATAAATAGTGGCCAATCTATAAGCATTAAATGTAGTTTTGACAGGCAGAAAATGTGCAGATTTCGTCAGTCTATCAACTACAACCCAAATAGAATCCATACCTCGAGAAGTCCGAGGTAGGCCAACAACAAAATCCATAGTCACATGTTCCCACTTCCATTCAGGGATAGGGAGGGGTTGAAGTAGACCGCCCGGTTTCTGATGTTCAGCTTTAACTTGCTGACACTGAAGACATTTGGACACATATTCTGCAATCTCTTTCTTCATCTTAGGCCACCAATAGGTCTGTTTCAAATCCCGATACATTTTGTTATTGCCCGGATGCATAGCAAATACAGATCTGTGGGCTTCATCTAGAACCCTCTTTTTTAGTTCCGGAATATTTGGGACACACATTCTGTTCCGAAATCTCAACACTTCATTTTCAATGCTGAACTCTGCTTTTGGACTTGTCTCAAATTCATCAATCACTCTCTTGAGGAATTCATCCTCGTTCTGTTTCTGTTTAATTTCTTCAATGATTGCTGGTTCAGCTGAGATAGCGGCTATCAATCCGCCCTGTTCACACAATACCATTTTAATTTCAGACTTCTCAAAATCTTGCAGAATCTCCTTCTGTTCAGTAAGCAAACAAGCCATACTCCCCGTTGATTTTCTGCTCAAGGCATCAGCAACTGTATTGGCTTTCCCCGGGTGGTACTGAATCTCAAGATCATAGTCTTTTATCAGTTCAAGCCATCTCCTTTGTCGCATATTCAGCTCTTTCTGTGTAAAGAAGTATTTCAAGCTCTTGTGATCTGTGTAGACTTCACACTTTGCCCCATACAAATAATGCCGCCAGATTTTCAAAGCAAAAACAACTGCGGCCAATTCTAGGTCATGTGTTGGATAATTTTTCTCGTGTGGCCTCAACTGTCGGGAGGCATAAGCAATAACCTTTCCGTTCTGCATTAACACACAACCCAAACCTTTATAAGATGCATCACTAAAAATTACAAAATTTTCCGTACATGATGGTAGTGTCAAAATCGGTGCAGTGGTCAATCTTGTTTTCAATTCATGAAAGGCTGATTCTCTTTCATCGTTCCACTCAAAAGGTTGCCCCTTGCGAGTCAGTTGGGTAAGAGGCACAACTATTTTCGAAAAATCTTTCACAAACCTCCTGTAGTATCCCGCTAAACCCATAAAACTGTGGACTTCTGTCACATTTGTCGGTGTAGGCCAATTCACAATTGCCTCTATTTTCTGTGGGTCCACTAAAATTCCTTCCTTGTTGATTACATGCCCTAAGAAAACAACTTCATCCAACCAAAACTCACATTTCTTTAGCTTAGCAAATAATTTCCTCTCCCTAAGTATTTGCAGGACAGTTCTCAAATGCTGTTTATGTTCAAGTCTATCTTTAGAGTATATCAAAATGTCATCAATAAAAACCACAACAAATTCTTCAAGGTAGGTTTTAAAAATTCGGTTCATTAGGTCCATAAATGCTGCCGGAGCATTAGTCACTCCAAATGGCATAACAAGAAACTCAAAATGTCTATACCTCGTTCTAAATGCGGTCTTCTCAACATCCTCTGCCTTAACTTTCAGCTGATGATACCCAGACCTCAAATCAATTTTAGAAAACACCTGTGATCCCTGCAACTGGTCAAATAAGTCATCAATACGGGGTAGGGGATATTTGTTCTTTATTGTTACCTTGTTCAATTCCCGATAATCAATGCACAGGCGTAGGGTTCCATCTTTCTTTTTCACAAACAGTATCGGTGCACCCCAAGGTGAAGTGCTAGGTTGGATAAATCCCTTGTCAAGCAGGTCTTGCAACTATTCTTTCAGTTCTTTCATTTTAGCAGTAGCCATTCTATAGGGAGTTTTAGAAATGGGTTGGGTGCCTGGCACAGTCTCAATAGTGAACTCTATCTCTCTGTCTACCAATTCCCTGGTAATTCATTTGGAAACACATCTGGAAATTCTCTAATAATAGGGATATCATTCAATTCAACATTCACAGATTGTTCAGACAACACATAGCACAAATAATCCTGGCACCCCTTCCTGATAGTTTACATGCTTTCATTGCAGATATCAAATAAGGTGGAGGCACTACCCCATTACCCACAAACACAATCTCTTTATGTTCTGGTGGTTTAAATACAACTCGTTTTGTCACACAATCAATGGTGGCACAATACTTGGTCAACCAATTCATGCCCAAAATTACATCGAAATGCCTAAAGTTCAAGGGGAACAAATCTACATATAGGATAGCATCCTCAACATGCATATCACAAAACCGGTATATAGATTCACACAATACAGATTCCCCAGATGGAGCAGACACACATAGCAGATATGGCAGTAATTCTAAGGGTCTATTCAGTCTAGATGCAAATGCATATGTCACAAAAGAGTGTGTGGATCCGGTACTCAGAGATGGTCTACGAAACCTCTCCCTCCCTTCGGGGAGAGAAAACAGAACCTGGTTTGCAAATCGAGGCAAAGCACAAAAGAGTCCCGAGGTACGGAGGTAAGGCTTTCAGCCGAAACTCCGTAACCTTAGAACGAGCACAACATGCGCAATCACCGGTGGTGTTAAAGGCCAAGAACAAACACCCTCTCTAAGCCTAGAATGTAGAGATATAGAGAGATATATGTGCTTTTCCTTAGACAAATTTTTTTCAGCCACTGTAAAGGAGAGGGAGGCCCTCTCTTATAGAGAAACAAGAGGGTTCAAGCTTCTTGGAGAAGCTAGAGCAAAAGGTTCAAGCTTCTTAGAGAAGCTAGGGCAAAGGTTCAAAAGTTTCAGGCTTCTTGGAGAAGCTAGAGCAAAGGGTTCAAGCTTCTTGGAGAAGCTAGAGCAAAGGTTCAAAAGGTTCAAGCTTCCTCAAGAAGCTAAAACGAAGGTTCAAAAGGTTCAAGCTTCCTCAAGAAGCTAAAATGAAGGTTCAAAAGGTTCAAGCTTCCTCAAGAAGCCAAAACAAGGGTTCAAAAGGTTCAAGCTCCCTCAAGAAGCTAAAACGAAGGTTCAAAAGGTTCAAGCTCCCTCAAGAAGCTAAAACGAAGGTTCAAAAGGTTCAAGCTCCCTCAGGAAACTAAAACGAAGGTTCAGAAGGTTCAACTTCCTCAAGAAGCTAAAACCAGGGTTCAAAAGGTTCAAGCTTCCTCGGAGAAGCTAGAGCAAAGGTTCAAAAGGTTAAGGCTTCCTCAAGAAGCTAAAACGAAGGTTCAAAAGGTTCAAGCTTCCTCAAGAAGCTAAAACGAAGGTTGAAAAGTTCAAAATTTCAAGCTTCCTCAAGAAGCCAAAACAGGGGTTCAAAAGGTTCAAGCTCCCTCAAGAGGCTAAAACGAAGGTTCAAAAGGTTCAAGCTCCCTCAAGAAGCTAAAACGAAGGTTCAAAAGGTTCAGGCTCCCTCAAGAAGCTAAAACGAAGGTTCAGAAGGTTCAACTTCGTCAAGAAGCTAAAACCAGGGTTCAAAAGGTTCAAGCTCCCTCAAGAAACTACAATGAAGGTTCAAAAGGTCCAAGCGCCCTCAACAAGCTAAAACCAAGGTTCAAAAGTTTCAAGCTCCCTCAAGAAGCTAAAACGAAGGTTCAAAAGGTTTAACTTCCCCAAGAAGCTAAAATAAGGGTTCAAAAGGTTCAAGCTTCCTCAAGAAGCTAAAACGAAGGTTCAAAAGGTTCAAGCTATCCAAAAACCGTGCCAAACGGAGAAAGTTAAGCGGTCCCGAACCGAGGCGCACGACCGACGGCTCCGAAAATCGAAAAATGGTCTCCAAACAGGAACAGTGGTCTACGACCACGAAAAGTAGCCTACGGCCATTGAGAGATGGCCTACGAAACCTCTCCCTCCCTTCGGGGAGAGAAAACAGAACCTGGTTCGCAAATCGAGGCAAAGCACAAAAGAGTCCCGAGGTACGGAGGTAAGGCTCTCAACCGAAACTCCGTAACCTCAGAACGAGCACAACATGCGCAATCACCGGTGGTGTTAAAGGCCAAGAACAAACACCCTCTCTAAGCCTAGAATGTAGAGATATAGAGAGACATATGTGCTTTTCCTTAGACAAATTTTTTTCAACCTCTCAAAAGGAGAGGGAGGCGCTCTCTTATAGAGAAACAAGAGGGTTCAAGCTTCTTGGAGAAACTAGAGCAAAAGGTTCAAGCTTCTTAGAGAAGCCAGAGCAAAGGTTCAAAAGTTTCAAGCTTCTTGGAGAAGCTAGAGCAAAGGGTTCAAGCTTCTTGGAGAAGCTAGAGCAAAGGTTCAAAAAGTTCAAGCTTCCCCAAGAAGCTAAAACGAAGGTTCAAAAGGTTCAAGCTTCCTCAAGAAGCTAAAACGAAGGTTCAAAAGGTTCAAGGTTCCTCAAGAAGCCAAAACCACAGTTCAAAAGGATCAAGCTCCCTCAAGAAGCTAAAACGAAGGTTTAAAAGTTTCAAGCTCCCTCAAGAAGCTAAAACGAAGGTTCAAAAGGTTCAAGCTCCCTCAGGAAACTAAAACGAAGGTTCAGAACGTTCAACTTCCTCAAGAAGCAAAAACCAGGGTTGAAAAGGTTCAAGCTTCCTCGGAAAAGCTAGAGCAAAGGTTCAAAAGGTTCAAGCTTCCTCAAGAAGCTAAATCGAAGGTTCAAAAGGTTCAGGCTTCCTCAAGAAGCTAAAATGAAGGTTCAAAAGGTTCAAGCTTCCTCAAGAAGCCAAAACATGGGTTCAAAAGGTTCAAGCTCCCTCAAGAAGCTAAAACGAAGGTTCAAAAGGTTCAAGCTTCCTCAAGAAGCTAAAACGAAGGTTCAAAAGGTTCAAGGTTCCTCAAGAAGCCAAAACCACAGTTCAAAAGGATCAAGCTCCCTCAAGAAGCTAAAACGAAGGTTTAAAAGTTTCAAGCTCCCTCAAGAAGCTAAAACGAAGGTTCAAAAGGTTCAAGCTCCCTCAGGAAACTAAAACGAAGGTTCAGAACGTTCAACTTCCTCAAGAAGCAAAAACCAGGGTTGAAAAGGTTCAAGCTTCCTCGGAAAAGCTAGAGCAAAGGTTCAAAAGGTTCAAGCTTCCTCAAGAAGCTAAATCGAAGGTTCAAAAGGTTCAAGCTTCCTCAAGAAGCTAAAATGAAGGTTCAAAGGTTCAAGCTTCCTCAAGAAGCCAAAACATGGGTTCAAAAGGTTCAAGCTCCCTCAAGAAGCTAAAACGAAGGTTCAAAAGGTTCAAGATCCCTCAAGAAGCTAAAATGAAGGTTCAAAAGGTTCAAGCTCCCTCAGGAACTAAAATGAAGGTTCAGATGGTTCAACTTCCTCAAGAAGCTAAAACCAGGGTTCAAAAGGTTCAAGCTTTCTCGAGAAGCTAGAGCAAGGTTCAAAAGTTCAAGGTTCCTCAGAAGCTAAAACCAGGTTCAAGGTTCATCAAGCTTCCTCAAGAAGCTAAAACGAAGTTGAAAAGTTCAAAATTTCAAGCTTCTCAAGAAGCCAAAACGGGGTTCAAAAGTTTCAAGCTCCCTCAAGAGGCTAAAACGAAGGTTCAAAAGGTTCAAGCTCCCTCAAGAAGCTAAAACGAAGGTTCAAAAGGTTCAGGCTCCCTCAGGAAGCTGAAACGAGGTTTCAGAAGGTTCAACTTCGTCAAGAAGCTAAAACCAGGTTCAAAAGGTCAAGCTCCCTCAAGAAGCTAAAACGAAGGTTCAAAAGGTCCAAGCGCTCTCAATAAGCTCAAAACCAAGGTTCAAAAGTTTCAAGCTCCCTCAAGAAGCTAAAACGAAGGTTCAGAAGGTTTAACTTCCTATAGAAGCTAAAATAAGGGTTCAAAAGGTTCAAGCTTCCTCAAGAAGCTAAAACGAAGGTTCAAAAGGTTCAAGCTGTCCAAAAACCGTGCCAAACGGAGAAAGTTAAGCGGTCCCGAACCGAGGCGCACGACCGACGCTCCGAAAACCGGAAAAATGGTCTCCAACGGGAACAGTGGTCTACGACCACGAAATAGCCTACGCTACTGAGAGATGGTCTACGAAACCTCTCCCTCCCTTCGGGGAGAGAAACAGAACCTGGTTCGCAAATCGAGAGAAAGCACAAAAGAGTCCCGAGGTCCAGAGGTAAGGCTCTCAGCCGAAACTCCGTAACCCAGAACGAGCACAACAACGGCGCAATCACCGGTTTTGTTAAAGGCCAAGAACAAACACCCTCTCTAAGCCTAGAATGTAGAGATATAGAGAGATATATGTGCTTTTCCTTGAGACAATTTTTTTCAACCTCTCAAAAGGAGAGGGAGGCCCTCTCTTATAGAGAAACAAGAGGGTTCAAGCTTCTTGGAGAGCTAGAGCAAAGGTTCAAGCTTCTTAGAGAAGCTAGAGCAAAGGCTCAAAAGTTTCAAGCTTCTTGGAGTAGCTAGAGCAAAGGGTTCAAGCTTCTTGGAGAAGCTAGAGCAAAGGTTCAAAAGGTTCAAGCTTGCTCAAGAAGCTAAAACGAAGGTTCAAAAGGTTCAAGCTTCCTCCTCAAGAAGCTAAAACGAAGGTTCAAAGGTTCAAGCTTCCTCAAGAAGCCAAAACAAGGGTTCAAAAGGTTCAAGCTCCCTCAAGAACTAAAACGAAGGTTCAAAAGGTTCAAGCTCCCTCAAGAAGCTAAAACGAAGGTTCCAAAGGTTCAGCTCCCTCAGGAACTAAAACGAAGGTTCAGAAGGTTCAACTTCCTGAAGAAGCTAAAACTAGGGGTCAAAAGGTTCAAGCTTCCTCGGAGAAGCTAGAGCAAAGGTTCAAAAGTTCAAGCTTCCTCAAGATGCTAAAACCAGGGTTCAAAAGGTTCAAGCTTCCTCAAGAGCTAAAACGAAGGTTGAAAAGTTCAAAATTTCAAGCTCCTCAAGAAGCCAAAAAAGGGGTTCAAAAGGTTCAAGCTCCCTCAAGAGGCTAAAACGAAGTTCAAAAGTTCAAGCTCCCTCAAGAAGCTAAAATAAGGTTCAAAAGGTTCAGGCTCCCGAAGGAAGCTTAAAACGAAAGTTCAGAGGTTCAACTTCGTCAAGAAGCTAAAACCAGGGTTCAAAAGGTTCAAGCTCCCTCAAGAAGCTAAAACGAACGTTCAAAAAAGGTCCAAGCGCCATCAAGAAGCTAAAACCAAGGTTCAAAAGGTTCAAGCTCCCTCAAGAAGCTAAAACGAAGGTTCAGAAGGTTTACCTTCCTCAAGAGCTAAAATAAGGGTTCAAAAGGTTCAAGCTTCCTCAAGAAGCTAAAACGAAGTTCAAAAGGTTCAAGCTGTCCAAAAACCGTGCCGAACGGAGAAAGTTAAGCGGTCCCGAACCGAGGCGCACGACCGACGGCTCCGAAAATCGGAAAATGGTCTCCAAACGGGAACAGTAGTCTACGACCACGAAAAGTAGCCTACGGCCACTGAGAGATGGTCTACGAAATCTCTCCCTTCCTTCGGGGAGAGAAAACAGAACCTGGTCCGCAAATCGAGGCAAAGCACAAAAGAGTCCCGAGGTCCGGAGGTAAGCTTCAGCCGAAACTCCGTAACCTCAGAAGGAGCACAACATGCGCAATCACCGGTGGTGTTAAAGGCCAAGAACAAACACCCTCTCTAAGCCTAGAATGTAGAGATACAGAGAGATATATGCGCTTTTCCTTAGACAATTTTTTTCAAAACCTTTCTAAAGGAGAGGGAGGCCCTCTCTTATAGGAAACAAGAGGGTTCAAGCTTCTTGGAGAAGCTAGAGCAAAAGTTTAAGCTTCTCAGGGAAGCTAGAGCAAAGGTTCAAAAGTTTCAAGTTTCTTAGAGAAGCTAGAGCAAAGGGTTCAAGCTTCTTGGCGAAAGTAGAGCAAAGGTTCAAAAGGTTCAACCTTCCTCAAGAAGCTAAAACGAAGGTTCAAAAGGTTCAAGCTTCCTCAAGAAGCAAAACAAGGCTTCAAAAGGTTCAAGCCCCTCAAGAAGCTAAACAAAAGTTTCAAAAGGTTCAAGCTCCCTCAAGAAGCTAAAACGAAGGTTCAAGCTCCCTCAGGAAAAAAACGAAGGTTCAGGTTAAACATTCCTCAAGAAGCTAAAACCGGGTTCAAAAGGTTCAAGCTTCCTCGGAGAAGCTAGAGCAAAGGTTCAAAAGGTTCAAGATTCCTCAAGATGCTAAAACGAAGGTTCAAAAGGTTCAACCTTCCTCAAGAAGCTAAAACGAAGTTTGAAAAGTTCAAAATTTCAAGCTTCCTCAAGAAGCCATAACAGGGGTTCAAAAGGGTCAAGCTCCCTCAAGAGGCTAAAACGAAGGTTCAAAAGGTTCACGCTCCCTCAAGAAGCTAAAACGAAGGTTCAAAAGGTTCAGGCTCCTCAGGAAGCTAAAACGAAGTTCAGAAGGTTCAACTTCGTCAAGAAGCTAAAACCAGGGTTCAAAAGGTTCAAGCTCCCTCAAGAAGCTAAAACGAAGGTTCAAAAAGTCCAGCGCCCTCAAGATGCTAAAACCAAGGTTCAAAATTCAAGCTCCCTCAAGAAGCTAAAACGAAAGTTTAGAAGGTTTAACTTCCTCAAGAAGCTAAAATAAGGGTTCAAAAGGTTCAAGCTTCCTCAAGAAGCTAAAACGAAGGTTCAAGGTTCAGCTGTCCAAAAACTATGACCAAACGGAAAGTTAAGCGGTCCCGAACTGAGGCGCACGACCGACGGCTCCGAAAATCGGAAAATGGTCTCCAAACGGGAACAGTGGTCTACGACTACAAAAGAAGCCTACGGCCACTGAGAGTGGTCTAAATACGAATCCTCTCCCTCCCTTCGGGAGAGAAAAATAGAACCTGGTTCGCAAATCGAGGCACAAGCACAAAAGAGTCCCGAGGTCCGAGGTAAGGCTTCAGCCGAAACTCCGTAACCTCAGAATGAGCACAACATGCGCAATCACCGGTGGTGTTAAAGGCCAAGAACAAACACCCTCTAAGCCTTAACACCATCGTGATTGCGCATGTTGTGCTCGTTCTGAGGTTACGGAGTTTCGGCTGAGAGCCTTACCTCCGGACCTCGGGACCCTTTTGTGCTTTGCCTCGATTGCGAACCAGGTTCTGTTTTCTCTCCCAAGGGAGGGAGAGGTTTCATAGACCATCTCTCTGTGGCCGTAGGCTACTTTTCGTGGTCGTAGACCACTGTTCCCGTTTGGTGACCATTTTCCGATTTTCGGAGCCGTCGGTCGTGCGCCTCGGTTCAGGACCGCTTAACTTTCTCCGTTTGGCATGGTTTTTGGACAGCTTGAACCTTTTGAACCCTTATTTTAGCTTCTTGAGGAAGTTAAACCTTCTGAACCTTCGTTTTAGCTTCTTGAGGGAGCTTCAAGCTTTTGAACCTTGGTTTTAGCTTTTTGAGGGCGCTTGGACCATTTGAACCTTCGTTTTAGCTTCTTGAGGGAGCTGAACCTTTTGAACCTGGTTTAGCTTCTTGACGAAGTTGAACCTTCTGAACCTTCGTTTTAGCTTCCTGAGGGAGCCTGAACCTTTTGAACCTTCGTTTGCTTTCTTGAGGGGCTTGACTTTTGAACCTTCGTTTTCGCCTCTTGAGGGAGCTTGAACCTTTTGAACCCCTGTTTTGGCTTCTGGAGGAAGCTTGAAATTTTGAACTTTTCAACCTTCGTTAGCTTATTGAGGAAGCTTGAACCTTTTGAACCCTGGTTTAGCTTCTTGAGGAAGTTGAACCTTCTGAACCTTCGTTTTAGTTTCCTGAGGGAGCTTGAACCTTTTGAACCTTCGTTTTAGCTTCTTGAGGGAGCTTGAACCTTTTGAAACTTCGTTTTAGTTTCCTGAGGGAGATTGAACCTTTTGAACCTTCGTTTTAGCTTCTTGAGGGAGCTTGAACCTTTTGAACCTTCGTTTTAGCATCTTGAGGGAGCTTGAACCTTTTGAACCCCTGTTTTGGCTTCTTGAGGAAGCTTGAAATTTTGAACTTTTCAACCTTCGTTTTAGCTTCTTGAGGAAGCTTGAACCTTTTGAACCTTCGTTTTAGCTTCTTGAGGAAGCTTGAACCCTTTGAACCTTTGCTCTAGCTTCTCCGAGGAAGCTTGAACCTTCTGAACGTTCGTTTTAGTTTCCTGAGGGAGCTTGAACCGTTTGAACCTTCGTTTTAGCTTCTTGAGGGAGCTTGAACCTTTTGAACCTTCGTTTTAGCTTCTTGAGGGAGCTTGAACATTTTGAACCCTCGTTTTGGCTTCTTGAGGAAGCTTGAACCTTTGAACCTTCGTTTTAGCTTCTGAGGAAGCTTGAACCTTTTGAACCTTTGCTCTAGCTTCTCCGAGAAGCTTGAAACTTTTGAACCTTTGCTCTAGCTTCTCTAAGAAGCTTGAACCTTTGCTCTAGCTTCTCTAAGCAGCTTGAACCCTTTGTTTCTCTATAAGAGAGGGCCTCCCTCTCCTTTAGAGGGTTGAAAAAAATTTGTCTAAGGAAAATCACATATATTCTCTATATCTCTACATTCTAGGCTTAGAGAGGGTGTTTGTTCTTGGCCTTTAACACCACCGGTGATTGCGCATGTTGTGCTCGTTCTGAGGTTACGGAGTTTCGGCTGAGAGCCTTACCTCCGGACCTCGGGACTCTTTTGTGTGCTTTGCCTCGATTTGCGAACCAAATTCTGTTTTCTCTCCCCGAAGGGAGGGAGAGGTTTCGTAGACCATCTCTCAGTGGCCGTAGGTTACTTTTCGTGGTCGTAGACCACTGTTCCCGTTTGGAGACCATTTTTCAGTTTTCGGAGCCGTCGGTCGTGCGCCTCGGTTCGGGACCGCTTAACTTTCTCCATTTGGCACGGTTTTTGGACAGCTTGAACTTTTTGAACCTTCGGTTTGGCTTCTTGAGGAAGCTTGAACCTTTTGAACCCTTATTTTAGCTTCTTTAGGAAGTTAAACCTTCTGAACCTTCGTTTTAGCTTCTTGAGGAGCTTGAACCTTTTGAACCTTGGTTTTAGCTTCTTGAGGGCGCTTGGACCTTTTGAACCTTCGTTTTAGCTTCTTGAGGGAGCTTGAACCTTTTGAACCCTGGTTTTAGCTTCTTGACGAAGTTGAACCTTCTGAACCTTCGTTTTAGCTTCCTGAGGGAGCCTGAACCTTTTGAACCTTCGTTTTAGCTTCTTGAGGGAGCTTGAACGTTTGAACCTTCGTTTAGCCTCTTGAGGGAGCTTGAACCTTTTGAACCCCTGTTTTGGCTTCTTGAGGAAGCTTGAAATTTTGAACTTTTCAACCTTCGTTTTAGCTTCTTGAGGAAGATTGAACCTTTTGAACCTTCGTTTTAGCTTCTTGAGGAAGCTTGAACCTTTTGAACCTTTGCTCTAACTTCTCCGAGGAAGCTTGAACCTTTTGAACCCTGGTTTTAGCTTCTTGAGGAAGTTGAACCTTCTGAACCTTCATTTTAGTTTCCTGAGGGAGCTTGAACCTTTTGAACCTTCGTTTTAGCTTCTTGAGGGAGCTTGAACCTTTTGAACCTTCGTTTTAGCTTCTGGAGGGCGCTTGAACCTTTTGAACCCTTGTTTTGGCTTCTTGAGGAAGCTTGAACCTTTTGAACCTTCGTTTTAGCTTCTTGAGGAAGCTTGAACCTTTTGAACCTTCGTTTTAGCTTCTTGAGGAAGCTTGAACCTTTTGAACCTTTTGAACCTTTGCTCTAGCTTCTCCAAGAAGCTTGAACCCTTTGATCTAGCTTCTCCAAGAAGCTTGAAACTTTTGAACCTTTGCACTAGCTTCTCTAAGAAGCTTGAACCTTTTGCTCTAGCTTCTCCGAGAAGCTTGAAACTTTTGAACCTTTGCTCTAGCTTCTCTAAGAAGCTTGAACCTTTTGCTCTAGCTTCTCCAAGAAGCTTGAACCCTCTTGTTTCTCTATAAGAGAGGGCCTCTCTCTCCTTTAGAGAGGTTGAAAAAAATTTGTCTAAGGAAAAGCACATATATCTCTCTATATCTCTACATTGTAGGCTGAAAGAGGGTGTTTGTTCTTGGCCTTTAACACCACCGGTGATTGCGCATGTTGTGCTCGTTCTGAGGTTACGGAGTTTCGGCTGAGAGCATTACCTCCGGACCTCGGGACTCTTTTGTGTGCTTTGCCTCGATTTGCGAACCAGGTTCTGTTTTCTCTCCCCGAAGGGAGGGAGAGGTTACGTAGACCATCTCTCAGTGGCCGTAGGCTACTTTTCGTGGTCGTAGACCACTGTTCCCGTTTGGAGACCATTTTCCGGTTTTCGGAGCCGTCGGTCGTGCGCCTCGGTTCGGGACCGTTTAACTTTCTCCGTTTGGCACGGTTTTTGGACAGCTTGAACCTTTTGAACCTTCGTTTTAGCTTCTTGAGGAAGCTTGAACCTTTTGAACCCTTATTTTAGCTTCTTGAGGAAGTTAAACCTTCTGAACCTTCGTTTTAGCTTCTTGAGGGAGCTTGAACCTTTTGAACCTTGGTTTCAGCTTCTTGAGGGCGCTTAGACTTTTTGAACCTTCATTTTATCTTCCTGAGGGAGCTTGAACCTTTTGAACCCTGGTTTTAGCTTCTTGACGAAGTTGAACCTTCTGAACCTTCGTTTTAGCTTCCTAAGGGAGCTGAACCTTTTGAACCTTCGTTTAGCTTCTTGAGGGAGCTTTAACCTTTTGAACCTTTTTAGCCTCTTGAGGGAGCTTGAACCTTCTGAACCCCTGTTTTGGCTTCTTGAGGATGCTTGAAATTTTGAACTTTTCAATCTTCGTTTTTAGCTTCTTGAGGAAGCTTGAACCTTTTGAACCTTCGTTTTAGCTTCTTGAGGAAGCTTGAACATTTTGAACCTTTGCACTTAGCTTCTCCGAGGAAGCTTGAACCTTTTGAACCTCGTTTTAGCTTCTTGAGGAAGCTTGAACCTTTTGAACCTTCGTTTTAGCTTCTTGAGGAGTTGAACCTTTGAACCTTCGTTTTAGCTTCTTGAGGGAGCTTGAACCTTTTGAACCTTGGTTTTAGCTTCTTGAGGGCGCTTGGACCTTTTGAACCTTCGTTTTAGCTTCTTGAGGGAGCTTGAACCTTTTGAACCCTGGTTTTAGCTTCTTGACGAATGAACCTTCTGAACCTTCTTTAGCTTCCTGAGGGAGCCTGAACCTTTTGAACCTTCGTTTTAGCTCTTGAGGGAGCTTGAACCTTTTGAACCTTCGTTTTAGCCTCTTGAGGAGCTTGAACCTTTTGAACCCTGTTTGGCTTCTTGAGGAAGCTTGAAATTTTGAACTTTTCAACCTTCGTTTTAGCTTTTGAGGAAGCTTGAACCTTTTGAACCTTCGTTTTAGCTTCTTGAGGAAGCTTGAACCTTTGAACCTTTGTAGCTTCTGAGGAAGCTTGAACCTTTTGAACCTGTTTTAGCTTCTTGAGAGCTTGAACCTTTTGAACCTTCGTTTTAGCTTCTTGAGGGAGCTTGAACCTTTTGAACCCTTGTTTTGGCTTCTTGAGGAGCTTGAACCTTTTGAACCTTCGTTTTAGCTTCTTGAGGAAGCTTGAACCTTTTGAACCTTCGTTTTAGCTTCTTGAGGAAGCTTGAACATTTTGAACCTTTGCTCCAGCTTCTCCAAGAAGCTTGAACCCTTTGCTCTAGCTTCTCCAAGAAGCTTGAAACTTTTGAACCTTTGCTCTAGCTTCTCTAAGAACCTTGAACCTTTTGCTCTAGCTTCTCCAAGAACCTTGAACCCTCTTGTTTCTCTATAAGAGAGGGCCTTCCTCTCCTTTAGAGAGGTTGAAAAAAATTTGTCTAAGGAAAGCACATATATCTCTCTATATCTCTACATTCTAGGCTTTGAGAGGGAGTTTGTTCTTGGCCAATAACACCGCCGGTGATTGCGCATGTTGTGCTCGTTCTGAGGTTACGGAGTTTCGGCTAAGAGCCTTACCTCCAGGTTCTGTTTTCTCTCCCCGAAGGGAGGGAGAGGTTTCGTATTCCATCTCTCAGTGGCCGTAAGCTACTTTTCGTGGTCATAGACCACTGTTTCCGTTTGGAGACCATTTTCCGGTTTTCAGAGCCGTCGGTCGTGTGCCTCGGTTCGGGACCGCTTAACTTTCTCCGTTTGGCACGGTTTTTGGACAGCTTGAACCTTTTGAACCTTCTTTTAGCTTCTTGAGGAAGCTTGAACCTTTTGAACCCTTATTTTAGCTTCTTGAGGAAGTTAAACCTTCTGAACCTTCGTTTTAGCTTCTTGAGGGAGCTTGAACCTTTTGAACCTTGGTTTTAGCTTCTTGAGGGCGCTTGGACCTTTTGAACCTTCGTTTTAGCTTCTTGAGGGAGCTTGAACCTTTTGAACCCTGGTTTTAGCTTCTTGACGAAGTTGAACCTTCTGAACCTTCGTTTTAGCTTCCTGAAGGAGCCCGAACCTTTTGAACCTTCGTTTTAGCTTCTTGAGGAAGCTTGAACCTTTTGAACCTTCGTTTTAGCCTCTTGAGGGAGCTTGAACCTTTTGAACCCCTGTTTTGGCTTCTTGAGGAAGCTTGAAATTTTGAACTTTTCAACCTTCGTTTTAGCTTCTTGAGGAAGCTTGAACCTTTTGAACCTTCGTTTTAGCTTCTTGAGGAAGCTTGAACCTTTTGAACCTTTGCTCTAGCTTCTCCGAGGAAGCTTGAACCTTTTGAACCCTGGTTTTAGCTTCTTGAGGAAGTTGAACCTTCGAACCTTCGTTTTAGTTTCTGAGGGAGCTTGAACCTTTTGAACCTTCGTTTTAGCTTCTTGAGGAGCTTGAACCTTTTGAACCTTCGTTTTAGCTTCTTTGAGGAAGCTTGAACCTTTTGAACCTTTTTTAGCTTCTTGAGGAAGCTTGAACCTTTTGAACCTTTGCTCTAGCTTCTCCAAGAAGCTTGAACCCTTTGCTCTAGCTTCTCCAAGAAGCTTGAAACTTTTGAACCTTTGCTCTAGCTTCTCTAAGAAGCTTGAACCTTTTGCTCTAGCTTCTCCAAGAAGCTTGAACCCTCTTGTTTCTCTATAAGAGAGGGCCTCCCTCTCCTTTAGAGAGGTTGAAAAAAATTTGTCTAAGGAAAAGCACATATATCTCTCTATATCTCTACATTCTAGGCTTAGAGAGGGTGTTTGTTCTTGGCCTTTAACACCACCGGTGATTGCGCATGTTGTGCTCGTTCTGAGGTTACGGAGTTTCGGCTGAGAGCCTTACCTCCGGACCTCGGGACTCTTTTGTGCTTTGCCTCGATTTGCGAACCAGGTTTTTTTCTCCCCGAAGGGAGGGAGAGGTTTCGTAGACCATCTCTCAGTGGCCGTAGGCTACTTTTCGTGGTCGTAGACCACTGTTCCCGTTTGGAGACCATTTTCCGGTTTTCGGAGCCGTCGGTCGTGCGCCTCGGTTCGGGACCGCTTAACTTTCTCCGTTTGGCACGGTTTTTGGACAGCTTGAACCTTTTGAACCTTCGTTTTAGCTTCTTGAGGAAGCTTGAACCTTTTGAACCCTTATTTAGCTTCTTGAGGAAGTTAAACCTTCTGAACCTTCGTTTTAGCTTCTTGAGGGAGCTTGAACCTTTTGAACCTTGGTTTTAGCTTCTTGAGGGCGCTTGGACCTTTTGAACCTTCGTTTTAGCTTCTTGAGGGAGCTTGAACCTTTTGAACCCTGGTTTTAGCTTCTTGACGAAGTTGAACCTTCTGAACCTTCGTTTTAGCTTCCTGAGGGAGCCTGAACCTTTTGAACCTTCGTTTTAGCTTCTTGAGGGAGCTTGAACCTTTTGAACCTTCGTTTTAGCCTCTTGAGGAGCTTGAACCTTTTGAACCCCTGTTTTGGCTTCTTGAGGAAGCTTGAAATTTTGAACTTTTCAACCTTCGTTTTAGCTTCTTGAGGAAGCTTGAACCTTTTGAACCTTCGTTTTAGCTTCTTGAGGAAGCTTGAACCTTTTGAACCTTTGCTCTAGCTTCTCCGAGGAAGCTTGAACCTTTTGAACCCTGGTTTTAGCTTCTTGAGGAAGTTGAACCTTCTGAACCTTCGTTTTAGTTTCCTGAGGGAGCTTGAACCTTTTGAACCTTCGTTTTAGCTTCTTGAGGGAGCTTGAACCTTTTGAACCTTCGTTTTAGCTTCTTGACGGAGCTTGAACCTTTTGAACCCTTTTGGCTTCTTGAGGAAGCTTGAACCTTTTGAACCTTCGTTTTAGCTTCTTGAGGAAGCTTGAACCTTTTGAACCTTTGCTCTAGCTTCTCCAAGAAGCTTGAACCCTTTGCTCTAGCTTCTCCAAGAAGCTTGAAACTTTTGAACCTTTGCTCTAGCTTCTCTAAGAAGCTTGAACCTTTTGCTCTAGCTTCTCCAAGAAGCTTGAACCCTCTTGTTTCTCTATAAGAGAGGGCCTCCCTCTCCTTTAGAGAGGTTGAAAAAAATTTGTCTAAGGAAAAGCACATATATCTCTCTATATCTCTACATTCTAGGCTTAGAGAGGGTGTTTGTTCTTGGCCTTTAACACCACCGGTGATTGCGCATGTTGTGCTCGTTCTGAGGTTACGGAGTTTCGGCTGAGAGCCTTACCTCGGACCTCGGGACTCTTTTGTGCTTTGCCTCGATTTGCGAACCAGGTTCTGTTTTCTCCCCGAAGGGAGGGAGAGGTTTCGTAGACCATCTCTCAGTGGCCGTAGGCTACTTTTCGTGGTCGTAGACCACTGTTCCCGTTTGGAGACCATTTTCCGTTTTCGGAGCCGTCGGTCGTGCGCCTCGGTTCGGGACCGCTTAACTTTCTCCGTTTGGCACGGTTTTTGGACAGCTTGAACCTTTTGAACCTTCGTTTTAGCTTCTTGAGGAAGCTTGAACCTTTTGAACCCTTATTTTAGCTTCTTGAGGAAGTTAAACCTTCTGAACCTTCGTTTTAGCTTCTTGAGGGAGCTTGAACCTTTTGAACCTTGGTTTTAGCTTCTTGAGGGCGCTTGGACCTTTTGAACCTTCTTTAGCTTCTTGAGGGAGCTTGAACCTTTTGAACCCTGGTTTTAGCTTCTTGACGAAGTTGAACCTTCTGAACCTTCGTTTTAGCTTCCTGAGGGAGCCTGAACCTTTTGAACCTTCGTTTTAGCTTCTTGAGGGAGCTTGAACCTTTTGAACCTTCGTTTTAGCCTCTTGAGGAGCTTGAACCTTTTGAACCCCTGTTTTGGCTTCTTGAGGAAGCTTGAAATTTTGAACTTTTCAACCTTCGTTTTAGCTTCTTGAGGAAGCTTGAACCTTTTGAACCTGGTTTTAGCTTCTTGAGGAAGCTTGAACCTTTGAACCTTTGCTCTAGCTTTCCGAGGAAGCTTGAACCTTTTGAACCTGGTTTTAGCTTCTTGAGGAGTTGAACCTTTGAACCTTCGTTTTAGCTTCTTGAGGGAGCTTGAACCTTTTGAACCTTCGTTTTAGCTTCTTGAGGGAGCTTGAACCTTTTGAACCTTCGTTTTAGCTTCTTGAGGAAGCTTGAACCTTTTGAACCTTCGTTTTAGCTTTTGAGGAAGCTTGAACCTTTTGAACCTTTGCTCTAGCTTCTCCAAGAAGCTTGAACCCTTTGCTCTAGCTTCTCCAAGAAGCTTGAAACTTTTGAACCTTTGCTCTAGCTTCTCTAAGAAGCTTGAACCTTTTGCTCTAGCTTCTCCAAGAAGCTTGAACCCTCTTGTTTCTCTATAAGAGAGGGCCTCCCTCTCCTTTAGAGAGGTTGAAAAAAATTTGTCTAAGGAAAAGCACATATATCTCTCTATATCTCTACATTCTAGGCTTAGAGAGGGTGTTTGTTCTTGGCCTTTAACACCACCGGTGATTGCGCATGTTGTGCTCGTTCTGAGGTTACGGAGTTTCGGCTGAGAGCCTTACCTCCGGACCTCGGGACTCTTTTGTGCTTTGCCTCGATTTGCGAACCAGGTTCTGTTTTCTCTCCCCGAAGGGAGGGAGAGGTTTCGTAGACCATCTCTCAGTGGCCGTAGGCTACTTTTCGTGGTCGTAGACCACTGTTCCCGTTTGGAGACCATTTTCCGGTTTTCGGAGCCGTCGGTCGTGCGCCTCGGTTCGGGACCGCTTAACTTTCTCCGTTTGGCACGGTTTTTGGACAGCTTGAACCTTTTGAACCTTCGTTTTAGCTTCTTGAGGAAGCTTGAACCTTTTGAACCCTTATTTTAGCTTCTTGAGGAAGTTAAACCTTCTGAACCTTCGTTTTAGCTTCTTGAGGGAGCTTGAACCTTTTGAACCTTGGTTTTAGCTTCTTGAGGGCGCTTGGACCTTTTGAACCTTCGTTTTAGCTTCTTGAGGGAGCTTGAACCTTTTGAACCCTGGTTTTAGCTTCTTGACGAAGTTGAACCTTCTGAACCTTCGTTTTAGCTTCCTGAGGGAGCCTGAACCTTTTGAACCTTCGTTTTAGCTTCTTGAGGGAGCTTGAACCTTTTGAACCTTCGTTTTAGCCTCTTGAGGGAGCTTGAACCTTTTGAACCCCTGTTTTGGCTTCTTGAGGAAGCTTGAAATTTTGAACTTTTCAACCTTCGTTTTAGCTTCTTGAGGAAGCTTGAACCTTTTGAACCTTCGTTTTAGCTTCTTGAGGAAGCTTGAACCTTTTGAACCTTTGCTCTAGCTTCTCCGAGGAAGCTTGAACCTTTTGAACCTGGTTTTAGCTTCTTGAGGAAGTTGAACCTTCTGAACCTTCGTTTTAGTTTCTTGAGGGAGCTTGAACCTTTTGAACCTTCGTTTTAGCTTCTTGAGGAGCTTGAACCTTTTGAACCTTCGTTTTAGCTTCTTGAGGAAGCTTGAACCTTTTGAACCTCCGTTTTTAGCTTCTTGAGGAAGCTTGAACCTTTTGAACCTTTGCTCTAGCTTCTCCAAGAAGCTTGAACCCTTTGCTCTAGCTTCTCCAAGAAGCTTGAAACTTTTGAACCTTTGCTCTAGCTTCTCTAAGAAGCTTGAACCTTTTGCTCTAGCTTCTCCAAGAAGCTTGAACCCTCTTGTTTCTCTATAAGAGAGGGCCTCCCTCTCCTTTAGAGAGGTTGAAAAAAATTTGTCTAAGGAAAAGCACATATATCTCTCTATATCTCTACATTCTAGGCTTAGAGAGGGTGTTTGTTCTTGGCCTTTAACACCACCGGTGATTGCGCATGTTGTGCTCGTTCTGAGGTTACGGAGTTTCGGCTGAGAGCCTTACCTCCGGACCTCGGGACTCTTTTGTGCTTTGCCTCGATTTGCGAACCAGGTTCTGTTTTCTCTCCCCGAAGGGAGGGAGAGGTTTCGTAGACCATCTCTCAGTGGCCGTAGGCTACTTTTCGTGGTCGTAGACCACTGTTCCCGTTTGGAGACCATTTTCCGGTTTTCGGAGCCGTCGGTCGTGCGCCTCGGTTCGGGACCGCTTAACTTTCTCCGTTTGGCACGGTTTTTGGACAGCTTGAACCTTTTGAACCTTCGTTTTAGCTTCTTGAGGAAGCTTGAACCTTTTGAACCCTTATTTTAGCTTCTTGAGGAAGTTAAACCTTCTGAACCTTCGTTTTAGCTTCTTGAGGGAGCTTGAACCTTTTGAACCTTGGTTTTAGCTTCTTGAGGGCGCTTGGACCTTTTGAACCTTCGTTTTAGCTTCTTGAGGGAGCTTGAACCTTTTGAACCCTGGTTTTAGCTTCTTGACGAAGTTGAACCTTCTGAACCTTCGTTTTAGCTTCCTGAGGGAGCCTGAACCTTTTGAACCTTCGTTTTAGCTTCTTGAGGGAGCTTGAACCTTTTGAACCTTCGTTTTAGCCTCTTGAGGGAGCTTGAACCTTTTGAACCCCTGTTTTGGCTTCTTGAGGAAGCTTGAAATTTTGAACTTTTCAACCTTCGTTTTAGCTTCTTGAGGAAGCTTGAACCTTTTGAACCTTGTTTTAGCTTCTTGAGGAAGCTTGAACCTTTTGAACCTTTGCTCTAGCTTCTCCGAGGAAGCTTGAACCTTTTGAACCCTGGTTTTAGCTTCTTGAGGAAGTTGAACCTTCTGAACCTTCGTTTTAGTTTCCTGAGGGAGCTTGAACCTTTTGAACCTTCGTTTTAGCTTCTTGAGGGAGCTTGAACCTTTTGAACCTTCGTTTTAGCTTCTTGAGGGAGCTTGAACCTTTTGAACCCTTCGTTTTGGCTTCTTGAGGAAGCTTGAACCTTTTGAACCTTCGTTTTAGCTTCTTGAGGAAGCTTGAACCTTTTGAACCTTTGCTCTAGCTTCTCTAAGAAGCTTGAACCTTTTGCTCTAGCTTCTCCAAGAAGCTTGAACCTTTTGAACCTTTGCTCTATCTTCTCTAAGAAGCTTGAACCTTTTGCTCTAGCTTCTCCAAGAAGCTTGAACCCTCTTGTTTCTCTATAAGAGAGGTCCTCCCTCTCCTTAGAGAGGTTGAAAAAATTTTGTCTAAGGAAAAGCACATATATCTCTCTATATCTCTACATTCTAGGCTTAGAGAGGGTGTTTGTTTTTGGCCTTTAACACCACCGGTGATTGCGCATGTTGTGCTCGTTCTGAGGTTACGGAGTTTCGGCTGACAGCCTTACCTTCGGACCTCGGGACTCTTTTGTGCTTTGCCTCGATTTGCGAACCAGGTTCTGTTTTCTCTCCCCGAAGGGAGGGAGAGGTTTCGTAGACCATCTCTCAGTGGCCGTAGGCTACTTTTCGTGGTCGTAGACCACTGTTCCCGTTTGGAGACCATTTTCGTTTTCGGAGCCGTCGGTCGTGCGCCTCGGTTCGGGACCGCTTAACTTTCTCCGTTTGGCACGGTTTTTGGACAGCTTGAACCTTTTGAACCTTCGTTTTAGCTTCTTGAGGAAGCTTGAACCTTTTGAACCCTTATTTTAGCTTCTTGAGGAAGTTAAACCTTCTGAACCTTCGTTTTAGCTTCTTGAGGGAGCTTGAACCTTTTGAACCTTGGTTTTAGCTTCTTGAGGGCGCTTGGACCTTTTGAACCTTCGTTTTAGCTTCTTGAGGGAGCTTGAACCTTTTGAACCCTGGTTTTAGCTTCTTGACGAAGTTGAACCTTCTGAACCTTCGTTTTAGCTTCCTGAGGGAGCCTGAACCTTTTGAACCTTCGTTTTAGCTTCTTGAGGGAGCTTGAACCTTTTGAACCTTCGTTTTAGCCTCTTGAGGGAGCTTGAACCTTTTGAACCCCTGTTTTGGCTTCTTGAGGAAGCTTGAAATTTTGAACTTTTCAACCTTCGTTTTAGCTTCTTGAGGAAGCTTGAACCTTTTGAACCTTCGTTTTAGCTTCTTGAGGAAGCTTGAACCTTTTGAACCTTTGCTCTAGCTTCTCCGAGGAAGCTTGAACCTTTTGAACCCTGGTTTTAGCTTCTTGAGGAAGTTGAACCTTCTGAACCTTCGTTTTAGTTTCCTGAGGGAGCTTGAACCTTTTGAACCTTCGTTTTAGCTTCTTGAGGGAGCTTGAACCTTTTGAACCTTCGTTTTAGCTTCTTGAGGAGCTTGAACCTTTTGAACCCTTGTTTTGGGGCTTCTTTTGAACCTTCGTTTTAGCTCTTGAGGAAGCTTGAACCTTTTGAACCTTTGCTCTAGCTTCTCCAAGAAGCTTGAACCCTTTGCTCTAGCTTCTCCAAGAAGCTTGAAACTTTTGAACCTTTGCTCTAGCTTCTCTAAGAAGCTTGAACCTTTTGCTCTAGCTTCTCCAAGAAGCTTGAACCCTCTTGTTTCTCTATAAGAGAGGGCCTCCCTCTCCTTTAGAGAGGTTGAAAAAAATTTGTCTAAGGAAAAGCACATATATCTCTCTATATCTCTACATTCTAGGCTTAGAGAGGGTGTTTGTTCTTGGCCTTTAACACCACCGGTGATTGCGCATGTTGTGCTCGTTCTGAGGTTACGGAGTTTCGGCTGAGAGCCTTACCTCCGGACCTCGGGACTCTTTTGTGCTTTGCCTCGATTTGCGAACCAGGTTCTGTTTTCTCTCCCCGAAGGGAGGGAGAGGTTTCGTAGACCATCTCTCAGTGGCCGTAGGCTACTTTTCGTGGTCGTAGACCACTGTTCCCGTTTGGAGACCATTTTCGGTTTTCGGAGCCGTCGGTCGTGCGCCTCGGTTCGGGACCGCTTAACTTTCTCCGTTTGGCACGGTTTTTGGACAGCTTGAACCTTTTGAACCTTCGTTTTAGCTTCTTGAGGAAGCTTGAACCTTTTGAACCCTTATTTTAGCTTCTTGAGGAAGTTAAACCTTCTGAACCTTCGTTTTAGCTTCTTGAGGGAGCTTGAACCTTTTGAACCTTGGTTTTAGCTTCTTGAGGGCGCTTGGACCTTTTGAACCTTCGTTTTAGCTTCTTGAGGGAGCTTGAACCTTTTGAACCCTGGTTTTAGCTTCTTGACGAAGTTGAACCTTCTGAACCTTCGTTTTAGCTTCCTGAGGGAGCCTGAACCTTTTGAACCTTCGTTTTAGCTTCTTGAGGGAGCTTGAACCTTTTGAACCTTCGTTTTAGCCTCTTGAGGGAGCTTGAACCTTTTGAACCCCTGTTTTGGCTTCTTGAGGAAGCTTGAAATTTTGAACTTTTCAACCTTCGTTTTAGCTTCTTGAGGAAGCTTGAACCTTTTGAACCTTCGTTTTAGCTTCTTGAGGAAGCTTGAACCTTTTGAACCTTTGCTCTAGCTTCTCCGAGGAAGCTTGAACCTTTTGAACCCTGGTTTTAGCTTCTTGAGGAAGTTGAACCTTCTGAACCTTCGTTTTAGTTTCCTGAGCTTGAAAGTTTCTTGAGGGAGCTTGAACCTTTTGAGCCTTCGTTTTAGCTTCTTGAGGGAGCTTGAACCTTTTGAACCTTGTTTTGGCTTCTTGAGGAAGCTTGAACCTTTTGAACCTTCGTTTTAGCTTCTTGAGGAAGCTTGAACCTTTTGAACCTTTGCTCTAGCTTCTCCAAGAAGCTTGAACCCTTTGCTCTAGCTTCTCCAAGAAGCTTGAAACTTTTGAACCTTTGCTCTAGCTTCTCTAAGAAGCTTGAACCTTTTGCTCTAGCTTCTCCAAGAAGCTTGAACCCTCTTGTTTCTCTATAAGAGAGGGCCTCCCTCTCCTTTAGAGAGGTTGAAAAAAATTTGTCTAAGGAAAAGCACATATATCTCTCTATATCTCTACATTCTAGGCTTAGAGAGGGTGTTTGTTCTTGGCCTTTAACACCACCGGTGATTGCGCATGTTGTGCTCGTTCTGAGGTTACGGAGTTTCGGCTGAGAGCCTTACCTCCGGACCTCGGGACTCTTTTGTGCTTTGCCTCGATTTGCGAACCAGGTTCTGTTTTCTCTCCCCGAAGGGAGGGAGAGGTTTCGTAGACCATCTCTCAGTGGCCGTAGGCTACTTTTCGTGGTCGTAGACCACTGTTCCCGTTTGGAGACCATTTTCGGTTTTCGGAGCCGTCGGTCGTGCGCCTCGGTTCGGGACCGCTTAACTTTCTCCGTTTGGCACGGTTTTTGGACAGCTTGAACCTTTTGAACCTTCGTTTTAGCTTCTTGAGGAAGCTTGAACCTTTTGAACCCTTATTTTAGCTTCTTGAGGAAGTTAAACCTTCTGAACCTTCGTTTTAGCTTCTTGAGGGAGCTTGAACCTTTTGAACCTTGGTTTTAGCTTCTTGAGGGCGCTTGGACCTTTTGAACCTTCGTTTTAGCTTCTTGAGGGAGCTTGAACCTTTTGAACCCTGGTTTTAGCTTCTTGACGAAGTTGAACCTTCTGAACCTTCGTTTTAGCTTCCTGAGGGAGCCTGAACCTTTTGAACCTTCGTTTTAGCTTCTTGAGGGAGCTTGAACCTTTTGAACCTTCGTTTTAGCCTCTTGAGGGAGCTTGAACCTTTTGAACCCCTGTTTTGGCTTCTTGAGGAAGCTTGAAATTTTGAACTTTTCAACCTTCGTTTTAGCTTCTTGAGGAAGCTTGAACCTTTTGAACCTTCGTTTTAGCTTCTTGAGGAAGCTTGAACCTTTTGAACCTTTGCTCTAGCTTTCCGAGGAAGCTTGAACCTTTTGAACCTGGTTTTAGCTTCTTGAGGAAGTTGAACCTTCTGAACCTTCGTTTTAGTTTCCTGAGGGAGCTTGAACCTTTTGAACCTTCGTTTTAGCTTCTTGAGGAGCTTGAACCTTTTGAACCTTCGTTTTAGCTTCTTGGGAGCTTGAACCTTTTGAACCTTTTTTAGCTTCTTGAGGAAGCTTGAACCTTTTGAACCTTTGCTCTAGCTTCTCCAAGAAGCTTGAACCCTTTGCTCTAGCTTCTCCAAGAAGCTTGAAACTTTTGAACCTTTGCTCTAGCTTCTCTAAGAAGCTTGAACCTTTTGCTCTAGCTTCTCCAAGAAGCTTGAACCCTCTTGTTTCTCTATAAGAGAGGGCCTCCCTCTCCTTTAGAGAGGTTGAAAAAAATTTGTCTAAGGAAAAGCACATATATCTCTCTATATCTCTACATTCTAGGCTTAGAGAGGGTGTTTGTTCTTGGCCTTTAACACCACCGGTGATTGCGCATGTTGTGCTCGTTCTGAGGTTACGGAGTTTCGGCTGAGAGCCTTACCTCCGGACCTCGGGACTCTTTTGTGCTTTGCCTCGATTTGCGAACCAGGTTCTGTTTTTCTCCCCGAAGGGAGGGAGAGGTTTCGTAGACCATCTCTCAGTGGCCGTAGGCTACTTTTCGTGGTCGTAGACCACTGTTCCCGTTTGGAGACCATTTTCCGGTTTTCGGAGCCGTCGGTCGTGCGCCTCGGTTCGGGACCGCTTAACTTTCTCCGTTTGGCACGGTTTTTGGACAGCTTGAACCTTTTGAACCTTCGTTTTAGCTTCTTGAGGAAGCTTGAACCTTTTGAACCCTTATTTAGCTTCTTGAGGAAGTTAAACCTTCTGAACCTTCGTTTTAGCTTCTTGAGGGAGCTTGAACCTTTTGAACCTTGGTTTTAGCTTCTTGAGGGCGCTTGGACCTTTTGAACCGTTTTAGCTTCTTGAGGGAGCTTGAACCTTTTGAACCCTGGTTTTAGCTTCTTGACGAAGTTGAACCTTCTGAACCTTCGTTTTAGCTTCCTGAGGGAGCCTGAACCTTTTGAACCTTCGTTTTAGCTTCTTGAGGGAGCTTGAACCTTTTGAACCTTCGTTTTAGCCTCTTGAGGGAGCTTGAACCTTTTGAACCCTGTTTTGGCTTCTTGAGGAAGCTTGAAATTTTGAACTTTTCAACCTTCGTTTTAGCTTCTTGAGGAAGCTTGAACCTTTTGAACCCTGGTTTTAGCTTCTTGAGGAAGCTTGAACCTTTTGAACCTTTGCTCTAGCTTCTCCGGGAAGCTTGAACCTTTTGAACCCTGGTTTTAGCTTCTTGAGGAAGTTGAACCTTCTGAACCTTCGTTTTAGTTTCCTGAGGGAGCTTGAACCTTTTGAACCTTCGTTTTAGCTTCTTGAGGGAGCTTGAACCTTTTGAACCCGTTTTAGCTTCTTGAGGAGCTTGAACCTTTTGAACCTCTTTTGCTTCTTGAGGAAGCTTGAACCTTTTGAACCTTCGTTTTAGCTTCTTGAGGAAGCTTGAACCTTTTGAACCTTTGCTCTAGCTTCTCCAAGAAGCTTGAACTTTTGAACCTTTGCTCTAGCTTCTCTAAGAAGCTTGAACCTTTTGCTCTAGCTTCTCCAAGAAGCTTGAACCCTCTTGTTTCTCTATAAGAGAGGGCCTCCCTCTCCTTTAGAGAGGTTGAAAAAAATTTGTCTAAGGAAAAGCACACATATCTCTTTATATCTCTACATTCTACGCTTAGAGAGGGTGTTTGTTCTTGGCCTTTAACACCACCGGTGATTGCGCATGTTGTGCTCGTTCTGAGGTTACGGAGTTTCGGCTGAGAGCCTTACCTCTGGACTCTTTTGTGCTTTGCCTCGATTTGCGAACCAGGGTTTTCTCTCCCGAAGAGAGGGAGAGGTTTCGTAGACCATCTCTCAGTGGCCGTAGGCTACTTTTCGTGGTCGTAGACCACTGTTCCCGTTTGGAGACCATTTTCCGGTTTTCGGAGCCGTCGGTCGTGCGCCTCGGTTGGGACCGCTTAACTTTCTCCGTTTGGCACGTTTTTGGACAGCTTGAACCTTTTGAACCTTCGTTTTAGCTTCTTGAGGAAGCTTGAACCTTTTGAACCCTTATTTTAGCTTCTTGAGGAAGTTAAACCTTCTGAACCTTCGTTTTAGCTTCTTGAGGGAGCTTGAACCTTTTGAACCTTGGTTTTAGCTTCTTGAGGGCGCTTGGACCTTTTGAACCTTCGTTTTAGCTTCTTGAGGGAGCTTGAACCTTTTGAACCCTGGTTTTAGCTTCTTGACGAAGTTGAACCTTCTGAACCTTCGTTTTAGCTTCCTGAGGGAGCCTGAACCTTTTGAACCTTCGTTTTAGCTTCTTGAGGGAGCTTGAACCTTTTGAACCTTCGTTTTAGCCTCTTGAGGGAGCTTGAACCTTTTGAACCCTTGTTTTGGCTTCTTGAGGAGGCTTGAAGTTTTGAACTTTTCAACCTTCGTGTTAGCTTCTTGAGGAAGCTTGAACCTTTTGAACTCTGGTTTTAGCTTCTTGAGGGAGCTTGAACCTTCGGAACTTTGCTCTAGCTTCTCCGAGGAAGCTTGAACCTTTTGAACCCTGGTTTTAGCTTCTTGAGGAAGTTAAACCTTCTGAACCTTCGTTTTAGTTTCCTGAGGGAGCTTGAACCTTTTGAACCTTGGTTTTAGCTTCTTGAGGGCGCTTGGACCTTTTGAACCTTTGTTTTAGCTTCTTGAGGGAGCTTGAACCTTTTGAACCCTTGTTTTGGCTTCTTGAGGAGCTTGAACCTTTTGAACCTTCGTTTTAGCTTCTTGAGGAAGCTTGAACCTTCTGAACCTTCGTTTTAGCATCTTGAGCAAGCTTGAACCTTTTGAACCTTGCTCTAGCTTCTCCAAGAAGCTTGAACCCTTTGCTCTAGCTTCTCCAAGAAACTTGAAACTTTTGAACCTTTGCTCTAGCTTCTCCAAGAAGCTTGAACCTTTTGCTCTAGCTTCTCCAAGAAGCTTGAACCCTCTTGTTTCTCTATAAGAGAGGGCCTCCCTCTCCTTTAGAGAGGTTGAAAAAAATTTGTCTAAGGAAAAGCACATATATCTCTCTATATCTCTACATTCTAGGCTTAGAGAGGGTGTTTGTTTTGGCCTTTAACACCCGGTGATTGTGCATGTTGTGCTCGTTCTGAGGTTACGGATTTCGGCTGAGAGCCTTACCTCCGGACCTCGGGACTCTTTTGTGCTTTGCCTCGATTTGCGAACCAGGTTCTGTTTTCTCTCCCCGAAGGGAGGGAGAGGTTTCGTAGACCATCTGTCAGTGGCCGTAGGCTTCTTTTCGTGGTCGTAGACCACTGTTCCCGTTTGGAGACCATTTTTCGGTTTTCAGAGCTGTCGGTCGTGCGCCTCGGTTCGGAAACGCTTAACTTTCTCCGTTTGGCACGGTTTTTGGACAGCTTGAACCTTTTGAAACTTTCTTGAGGAAGCTTGAACCTTTTGAACCTTCGCTCTAGCTTCTCCAAGAAGCTTTAACCCTTTGCTCTAGCTTCTCCAAGAAGTTTGAAACTTTTGAACCTTTGCTCTGGCTTCTCTAAGAAGCTTGAACCTTTTGCTCTAGCTTCTCCAAGAAGCTTGAAACCTCTTGTTTCTCAATAAGAGAGGGCCTTCCTCTTCTTCAGAGAGGTTGAAAAAAATTTGTCTAAGGAAAAGCACATATATCTCTCTATATCTCTACATTCTAGGCTTAGAGAGGGTGTTTGTTTTTGGCCTTTAACACCACCGGTGATTGCGCATGTTGTGCACGTTCTGAGGTCACGGAATTTGGGCAGAGAGCCTTACTTCCGGACCTCGGGACTCTTTTGTGCTTTGCTTCGATTTGCGAACCAGGTTTTGTTTTATCTCCCCGAAGGGAGGGAGAGGTTTCGTAGACCATCTGTCAGTGGCCGTAGGCTACTTTTCGTGGTCGTAGACCACTGTTCCCGTTTGGAGACCATTTTTCGGTTTTCAGAGCTGTCGATCGTGCGCCTCGGTTCGGAACCGCTTAACTTTCTCCGTTTGGCACGGTTTTTGGACAGCTTGAACCTTTTGAAACTTCGTTTTAGCTTCTTGAGGAAGCTTGAACCTTTTGAACCCTTATTTTAGCTTTTTGAGGAAGTTAAACCTGCTGAACCTTCGTTTTAGCTTCTTGAGGGAGCTTGAACCTTTTGAACCTTGGTTTTTGCTTCTTGAGGGAGCTTGGACCTTTTTTACCTTCGTTTTAGCTTCTTGAGGGAGCTTGAACCTTTTGAACCCTGGTTTTAGCTTCTCGACAAAGTTGAACCTTCTGAACCTTCGTTTTGGCTTCCTGAGGGAGCCTGAACCTTTTGAACCTTCGTTTTAGCTTCTTGAGGGAGCTTGAACCTTTTGAACCTTCGTTTTAGCCTCTTGAGGGAGCTTGAACCTTTTGAACCCCTGTTTTGGCTTCTTGAGGAAACTTGAAATTTTGAACTTTTCAACCTTCGTTTTAGCTTCTTGAGGAAGCTTGAACCTTTTGAACCTTCGTTTTAGCTTCTTGAGGAGGCTTGAACCTTTTGAACCTTTGCTCTAGCTTCTCCGAGGAAGCTTGAACCTTTTGAACCCTGGTTTTAGCTTCTTGAGGAAGTTGAACCTTCGGAACCTTCGTTTTAGTTTCTTGGGGGAGCTTGAACCTTTTGAACCTTCGTTTTAGCTTCTTGGGGGAGCTTGAACCTTTTGAACCTTCGTTTCAGATTCTTGAGGGAGCTTGAACCTTTTGAACCCCTGTTTTGGCTTCTTGAGGAAGCTTGCACCTTTTGAACCTTCGTTTTAGCTTCTTGAGGAAGCTTGAACCTTTTGAACCTTCGTTTTAGTTTCTTGAGGAAGCTTGAACCTTTTGAACCTTCGTTTTAGCTTTTTGAGGAAGCTTGAACCTTTTGAACCTTTGCTCTAGCTTCTCCAAGAAGCTTGAACCCTTTACTCTTGCTTCTCTAAGAAGCTTGAAACTTTTGAACCTTTGCTTTAGCTTCTCTAAGAAGCTTGAACCTTTTGCTCTAGCTTCTCCAAGAAGCTTGAACCCTCTTGTTTCTCTATAAGAGAGGGCCTCCCTCTCATTTAGAGAGGTTGAAAAAAATTTGTCAAAGGAAAAGCACATATATCTCTCTATATCTCTCCATTCTAGGCATAGAGAGGGTGTTTGTTCTTGGCCTTTAACACCACCGGTGATTGCGCATGTTGTGGTCGTTCTGAGGTTACGGAGTTTCGGCTGAGAGCCTTACCTCCGGACCTCGGGACTCTTTTGTGCTTTGCCTCGATTTGCGAACCAGGTTCTGTTTTCTCTCCCCGAAGGGAGGGAGAGGTTTCGGCGACCATCTCTAAGTGGCTGTAGGTTACTTTTCGTGGTCGTAGACCACTGTTCCCGTTTGGAGACCATTTTTGGGTTTTCGGAGCCGTCGGTCATACGCCTCGGTTCGGGACCGCTTAACTTTCTCCGTTTGGCACAGTTTTTGGACAGCTTGAATCTTTTGAACCTTCGTTTTAGCTTCTTGAGGAAGCTTGAACCTTTTGAACCCTTATTTTAGCTTCTTGAGGAAGTCAAACCTTCTGAACCTTCGTTTTAGCTTCTTGAGGGAGCTTGAGCCTTTTGAACCTTGGTTTTAGCTTCTTGAGGGTGCTTGGACCTTTTGAACCTTCGTTTTAGCTTCTTGAGGGAGCTTGAACCTTTTGAACCCTGGTTTTAGCTTCTTGACGAAGTTGAACATTCTGAACCTTCGTTTTAGCTTCCTGAGGGAGCCTGAACCTTTTGAACCTTCGTTTTAGCTTGTTGAGGGAGCTTGAACCTTTTGAACCTTCGTTTTAGCCTCTTGAGGGAGCTTGAACCTTGTGAACCCCTGTCTTGGCTTCTTGAGGAAGCTTGAAATTTTGAAGTTTCGACCTTCGTTTTAGCTTCTTGAGGAAGCTTGAACCTCTTGAACCTTCGTTTTAGCTTCTTGAGGAAGCTTGAACCTTTGCACTAGCTTCTCCGAGGAAGCTTGAACCTTTTGAACCCTGGTTTTAGCTTCTTGAGGAAGTTAAACCTTCGTTTTAGTTTCCCGAGGGAGCTTGAACCTTTTGAACCTTCGTTTTAGGTTCTTGGGGGAGCTTGAACCTTTTGACCCTTCGTTTCAGCTTCTTGAGGGAGCTTGAACCTTTTGAACCCTTGTTTTGGCTTCTTGAGGAAGCTTGCACCTTTTGAACCTTCGTTTTTAGCTTTTAAGGAAGCTTGAACCTTTTGAACCTTCGTTTTAGCTTCTTCAGGAAGCTTGAACCTTTTGAACCTTCGTTTTAGCTTCTTGAGGAAGCTTGAACCTTTTGAACCTTTGCTCTAGCTTCTCCAAGAAGCTTGAACCCTTTGCTCTAGCTTCTCCAAGAAGCTTCAAACTTTGGAACCTTTGCTCTAGCTTCTCTAGGAAGCTTGAACCTTTTGCTCTAGCTTCTCCAAGAAGCTTGAACCCTCTTGTTTCTCTATAAGAGAGGGCCTCCCTCTCCTTTAGAGAGGTTGAAAAAAATTTGTCCAAGGAAAAACACATATATCTCTCTATATCTCTACATTCTAGGCTTAGAGTGGGTGTTTGTTCTTGGCCTTTAACACCACCGGTGATTGCGCATGTTGTGCTCGTTCTGAGGTTACGGAGTTTCGGCTGAGAGCCTTACCTTCTGACCTCAGGACTCTTTTGTGCTTTGCCTCGATTTGCGAACCAGGTTCTGTTTTCTCTCCCCGAAGGGAGGGAGAGGTTTCGTAGACCATCTCTCAGTGGCCGTAGGCTACTTTTCGTGGTCGTAGACCACTGTTCCCATTTGGAGACCATTTTCTGGTTTTCGGAGCCGTCGGTCGTGTGCCTCGGTTCGGGACCGCTTAACTTTCTCCGTTTGGCACGGTTTTTGGACAGCTTGAATCTTTTGAACCTTCGTTTTAGCTTCTTGAGGAAGCTTGAACCTTTTGAACCCTTATTTTAGCTTCTTGAGCAAGTTCAACCTTCTGAACCTTCGTTTTAGCTTCTTGAGGGAGCTTGAACTTTTGAACCTTGGTTTTAGCTTCTTGAGGGCGCTTGGACCTTTTGAACCATCGTTTTAGCTTCTTGAGGGAGCATGAACCTTTTGAACCCTGGTTTTAGCTTCTTGACGAAGTTGAACCTTCTGAACCTTCGTTTTAGCTTCCTGAGGGAGCCTGAACCTTTTGAACCTTCGTTTTAGCTTCTTGAGGAGCTTGAACCTTTTGAACCTTGTTTTGGCTTCTTGAGGAAGCTTGCACCTTTTGAACCTTCGTTTTAGCTTCTTAAGGAAGCTTGAACCTTTTGAACCTTCGTTTTAGCTTCTTCAGGAAGCTTGAACCTTTTGAACCTTCGTTTTAGCTTCTTGAGGAAGCTTGAACCTTTTGAACCTTTGCTCTAGCTTCTCCAAGAAGCTTGAACCCTTTGCTCTAGCTTCTCCAAGAAGCTTCAAACTTTGGAACCTTTGCTCTAGCTTCTCTAGGAAGCTTGAACCTTTTGCTCTAGCTTCTCCAAGAAGCTTGAACCCTCTTGTTTCTCTCTATAAGAGAGGGCCTCCCTCTCCTTTAGAGAGGTTGAAAAAAATTTGTCCAAGGAAAACACATATATCTCTCTATATCTCTACATTCTAGGCTTAGAGAGGGTGTTTGTTCTTGGCCTTTAACACCACCGGTGATTGCGCATGTTGTGCTCGTTCTGAGGTTACGGAGTTTCGGCTGAGAGCCTTACCTCTGGACCTCAGGACTCTTTTGTGCTTTGCCTCGATTTGCGAACCAGGTTCTGTTTTCTCTCCCCGAAGGGAGGGAGAGGTTTCGTAGACCATCTCTCAGTGGCCGTAGGCTACTTTTCGTGGTCGTAGACCACTGTTCCCATTTGGAGACCATTTTCCGGTTTTCGGAGCCGTCGGTCGTGCGCCTCGGTTCGGGACCGCTTAACTTTCTCCGTTTGGCACGGTTTTTGGACAGCTTGAACCTTTTGAACCTTCGTTTTAGCTTCTTGAGGAAGCTTGAACCTTTTGAACCCTTATTTTAGCTTCTTGAGCAAGTTCAACCTTCTGAACCTTCCTTCGTTTTAGCTTCTTGAGGGAGCTTGAACCTTTTGAACCTTGGTTTTAGCTTCTTGAGGGCGCTTGGACCTTTTGAACCATCGTTTTAGCTTCTTGAGGGAGCATGAACCTTTTGAACCCTGGTTTTAGCTTCTTGACGAAGTTGAACCTTCTGAACCTTCGTTTTAGCTTCCTGAGGGAGCCTGAACCTTTTGAACCTTCGTTTTAGCTTCTTGAGGGAGCTTGAACCTTTTGAACATTCGTTTTAGCCTCTTGAGGGAGCTTAAACCTTTTGAACCCCTGTTTCGGCTTCTTGTGGAAGCTTGAAATTTTGAACTTTTGAACCTTCGTTTTAGCTTCTTGAGGAAGCTTGAACATTTTGAACCCCGGTTTTAGCTTCTTGAGGAAGTTTGAACTTTTTGAACCTTTGCTGTAGCTTCTCCGATGAAGCTTGAACCTTTTGAACCTTGGTTTTAGCGTCTTGACGAAGTTGAACCTTCTGAACCTTCGTTTTAGTTTCCTGAGGGAGCTTGAACCTTTTGAACCTTCGTTTTAGCTTCTTGAGGGAGCTTGAACCTTTGTAATTTGTTTTGCTTCTTGAGGGAGCTTGAACCTTTTGAACCCTTGTTTTGGCTTCTTGAGGAAGCTTGTACCTTTTGACCTTCGTTTTAAGCTTCTTGAGGAAGCTTGAACCTTTTGAACCTTTGCTCTAGCTTCTCCAAGAAGCTTGAACCCTTTGCTCTAGCTTCTCCAAGAAGCTTGAAACTTTTGAACCTGTGCTCTAGCTTCTCTAAGAGGCTTGAACCTTTTGCTCTAGCTTCTCCAAGAAGCTTGAACCCTCTTGTTTCTCTATAAGAGAGGGTCTCCCTCTCCTTTAGAGAGGTTGAAAAAAATTTGTCTAAGGAAAAGCGCATATATCTCTCTATATCTCCACATTCTAGGCTTAGAGAGGGTGTTTGTTCCTGGCCTTTAACACCACCGGTGATTGTGCATGTTGTGCTCGTTCTGAGGTTACGAAGTTTCGGCTGAGAGCCTTACCTCCGGACCTCGGGACTCTTTTGTGCTTTGCCTCGATTTGCGAACCAGGTTCTATTTTCTCTCCCCGAAGGGAGGGAGAGGTTTCGTAGACCATCTCTCAGTGGCCGTAGGCTACTTTTCGTGGTCGTAGACCACTGTTCCCGTTTGGAGACCATTTTCTGGTTTTCGGAGACGTCGGTTGTGCGCCTCCGTTTGGGACCGCTTAACTTTCTCCGTTTGGCACGGTTTTTGGACAGCTTGAACCTTTTGAACCTTCGTTTTAGCTTCTTGAGGAAGCTCTAACCTTTTGAACCCTTATTTTAGCTTCTTGAGGAAGTTAAACCTTCTACACCTTCGTTTTAGCTTCTTGAGGGAGCTTGAATCTTTTGAACCTTGGTTTTAACTTCTTGAGGGCGCTTGGACCTTTTGAACATTCGTTTTAGCTTCTTGAGGGAACTTGAACCTTTTGAGCCCTGGTTTTAGCTTCTTGACGAAGTTGAACCTTCTGAACCTTAGTTTTAGCTTCCTGAGGGAGCCTGAACCTTATGAACCTTCGTTTTAGCTTCTTGAGGGAGCTTGAACCTTTTTAACCTTCGTTTTAGCTTCTTGAGGGAGCTTGAACCTTTTGAACCCCTGTTTTGGCTTCTTGAGAAAGCTTGAAATTTTGAACTTTTCAACCTTCGTTTTAGCTTCTTGAGGAAGCTTGAACCTTTTGAACCTTCGTTTTAGCTTCTTGAGGAAGCTTGTACCTTTTGAACCTTTGATCTAGCTTCTCCGAGGAAGCTTGAACCTTTTGAACTCTGGTTTTAGCTTCTTGAGGAAGTTGAACCTTCTGAACCTTCGTTTTAGTTTCCTGAGGGAGCTTAAACCTTTTGAACCTTCGTTTTAGCTTCTTGAGGGAGCTTGAACCTTTTGAACATTCGTTTTAGCTTCTTGAGGGAGCTTGAACCTTTTGAACCCTTGTTTTGGCTTCTTGAGGAAGCTTGAACCTTTTGAAGCTTCATTTTAGCTTCTTGAGGAAGCTTGAACCTTTTGAACCTTCGTTTTAGCTTCTTGAGGAAGCTTGAACCTTTTGTGCCTTTGCTCTAGCTTCTCCAAGAAGCTTGAACCCTTTGCTCTAGCTTCTCCAAGAAGCTTGAAACTTTTGAACCTTTGCTCTAGCTTTTCTAAGAAGCTTGAACCTTTTGCTCTAGCTTCTCCAAGAAGCTTGAACCCTCTTGTTTCTCTATAAGAGAGGGCCTCCCTCTCCTTTAGAGAGGTGGAAAAAAATTTGTCTGAGGAAAAACACATATATCTCTCTATATCTCTACATTCTAGGCTTAGAGAGGTTGTTTGTTCTTGGGCTTTAACACCACCGGTGATTGCGCATGTTGTGCTCGTTCTGAGGTTACGGAGTTTCGGCTGAGAGCCTTACCTCCGGACCTCAGGGCTCTTTTGTGCTTTGCCTCGATTTGTGAACCAGGTTCTGTTTTCTCTCCCCGAACGGAGGGAGAGGTTTCGTAGACCATCTCTCAGTGGCCGTAGGGTACTTTTCGTGGTCGTAGACCACTGTTCCCGTTTGGAGACCATTTTCCGATTTTCGGAGCCGTCGGTTGTGCGCTTCGGTTCGGGACCGGTTAACTTTCTCCGTTTGGCACGGTTTTTGGACAGCTTGAACCTTTTGAACCTTCGTTTAAGCTTCTTGAGGAAGCTTGAACCTTTTGAACCCTTATTTTAGCTCCTTGAGGAAGTGAAAGCTTCTGAACCTTCGTTTTAGCTTCTTGAGGGAGCTTGAACCTTTTGAACCTTGGTTTTGCTTCTTGAGGGCGCTTGGACCTTTTGAAACTTCGTTTTAGCTTCTTGAGGGAGGTTGAACCTTTTGAACCCTGGTTTTAGCTTCTTGATGAAGTTGAACCTTCTGAACCTTTGTTTTAGCTTCCTGGGGGAGCCTGAACCTTTTGAACCTTTGTTTTAGCTTCTTGAGGGAGCTAGGACTTTTTGAACCTTCGTTTTAGCCTCTTGAGGGAGGTTGAACTTTTTCAGCCCCAGTTTTGGCTTCTTGAGAAAGCTTGAAATTTTGAACTTTTCAACCTTCGTTTTAGCTTGTTGAGGACGCTTGAACCTTTTGAATCCTGGTTTTAGCTTCTTGAGGAAGCTTGAACGTTTTGAAACTTTGCTCTAGCTTCTCCGAGGAAGCTTGAACCTTTTGAACCCTGGTTTTAGCTTCTTGACGAAGTTGAACCTTCTGAACCTTCGTTTTAGTTTCCTGAGGGAGCTTGAACCTTTTGAACCTTCGTTTTAGCTTCTTGAGGGAGCTTGAACCTTTTGAACCTTCGTTTTAGCTTCTTGAGGGAGCTTGAACCTTTTGAACCCTTGTTTTGGCTTCTTGAGGAAGCTTGAACCTTCTGAACCTTTGTTTTAGCTTCTTGAGGAAGCTTGAACCTTTTGAACCTTCTTTTAGCTTCTTGAGGAAGCTTGAACCTTTTGAACCTTTGCTCTAGTTTCTCCAAGAAGCTTGAACCCTTTGCTCTAGCTTCTCCAAGAAGCTTGAAACTTTTGAACCTGTGCTCTAGCTTCTCTAAGAAGCTTGAACCTTTTGCTGTAGCTTCTCCAAGAAGCTTGAACCCTCTTGTTTCTCTATAAGAGAGGGCCTCCCTCTCCTTTAGAGAGGTTGAAAAAAATTTGTCTAGGGAAAAGCACATATATCTCTCTATATCTCTACATTCTAGGCTTAGAGAGGGTGTTTGTTCTTGGCCTTTAACACCACCGGTGATTGCGCATGTTTTGCTCGTTCTGAGGTTACGGAGTTTCGGATGAGAGCCTTACCCTCGGACCTCGGGACTCTTTTGTTCATTGCCTCGATTTGCGAACCAGGTTCTGTTTTCTCTCCCCGAAGGGAGGAGAGGTTTCGTAGACCATCTCTCAGTGGCCGTAGGCTACTTTTCGTGGTCGTAGACCACTGTTCCCGTTTGGAGACTATTTTCCAATTTTCGGAGCCGTCGGTCGTGAGCATCGGTTCGGGACCGCTTAACTTTCTCCGTTTGGCACGGTTTTTGGACAGCTTGAACCTTTTTGTAGACGTCCCCGAAAGCATCCCGGGCGAGGAGTACGAGTCCCCCCCGCGCTGGTTCAATGGTGGGTCACTACAGTTCAAGGACTCAAATGTCACGGTTCTTAATCTTGAACCAAAGAGTCCAACTCTGGGAAATCGTTTTGAAGAAAAACAGATTTTGAAAAGAAGTGCCAAACATGGACTGCTTTGCCAGATACAGAGTCGCCACCTAAATATTTTTAAAATGGGAAATTTAGGAAACCCTGACTCGGTGCCAAAGGCCACGTGTCCGTCATCACCAAAGTTGCCTCGGCTCGGGAACTTGGGTACGATCAGGGAAGGTCAGCTATGAGCACCCCCTCTCGCCCGGTCCGAAGACCGGCCTCTACTAACCGTGATATCCAATTTTGAAAACGTTATGTGTTCTTATTCCGGTTATTAGCCTAGAATTACTATGTTATGCGCACAGCAAACAAGTATAGACCGAATCGCCTAAGTTGGAATAAGACATTTCATGTTTGTTTTGAAAATAGTTTGCTACTCGCAAGTAGGCTAAAATGCAGGTTTTGCCACCCTCAAGTGGGCTTTAGAAAAGACGGTTTTGCCACTATCTAGTGGGCTTTAAAACTCACAGTTTTTTAATGCATTATCCCAATTTAGGCAATTTGACCTCCATCCACAGGCATTCAAGCAGTTATATCACATAAGCACTTAGCCTCATGGTAGTCATGCTATTATGGCAACATACACACGCATGCGATATGCTAAAACATAAAAGCTCACCTAGTACTCCAAGCCAAAACAGAAACTAGTTAGTAATCATATGCATGATCCTAGTTCATATTAAGTGGCTAATGCAACACATGCAGAGATGTAATCTAGACAGGCTCGGCTATCCTAAACATGGCATGTGAAATGCTACAACTATCACGTATTCAATTTGGAATTGAAATACAGATGCAGTTTGAATGATGTACTGAGCCCGGTGCATGTAAACAAATGCATGGATGCACGCATGCATTGCATAAGGTATGCTAAAATAGATATGCCCTAATCTACCATCATAAGCAGGTAAATAAAAGGGAGAAAGAAGTGGAGGTTGGAAGGCATGCACACAGTCACCCACACTTATTACAAATATGCCCTCACACAGAGGGACCAAAAGAATATACAGTCCGAATAACAAATCGCTAAATTAATTATTACATAATTTCTAATCTAACCAAAATAAATGCAAAGAGAAGATGGCTGCAGCCCCCGCCTCGGGATGCGCGAATGATGCATGCTCGATCCGTCTTGCCCGGAAAATCCGCACCATACCACTACTGCCTCTGTTTTCACTATCCTGCCTCTCCAAAGATTGCCAAAGTCCTGGGACACGTTCCTTGCACACTGTAGAATACCATCGGCTGGAGGAAATGCCCACCGGCCATGAGGAATGTCCATCGGCTGCTGATGAAGCTATCGGCCATTCACAAATGGCCGGTCGGTACTGTATGTTGCCGGTCGGCAGAAACTTCCTGCAGAAGACAGTTTTGACAGCAACAAAGGACAGACAGTGCATGGCATAAAATTTCAAGCAAATGTGTACACCAACACATCCCTTATCATGATTTTGACTCAAAGGGGTATGTTCCTTGGTCCTCGGACCACCAATTGCGCATTTCGATGCATGATGGCCCAAGAAACCAAGTATGCACTTTGATTTCAAATGTCATGCAAACCAAACAAACACATAAAGCCCAACCTCTATCACTTGATCAAGAGGCAAGGCATGCATGCCAATGTAATGCAAGCTAGGCATGTGATCTAGTATGCAACATGGGCATGCAAATGAACAATGTATGCTAGGCGCGCAACCTAAACATATAAACAAACATGGTATGCAACAACATGCAACAATGGACTTAAACTAACATGGATAGCTCGCAAGCATGCCAAAATCAGTGGCCATAACGAGGCAAGTGAGGCAACACAATACATGGATGCATGCACAATGCATTAACCAAACCTAAGGCACGAAAATGCAATTCTACCAAAGCATGGCAAGGGATGCAAGATGGCATACAAGCATGTGAATTTCAGCGCTGGAACATGATGCCAAACGGTCCCAAAACATAGCGAAATGACACTAAGTGCATGAAATGGACCCGAAATGCAAGATTAGGCTCATGAAATGACCTATAGCTATATCAAACATGCATAATCTGGACATGAAGCATGAAAACAGAAGCAAGGCAGCCCCAAAACAAGAATTCTTTCATTTCAAAGCATGGCCAAACAGTGAGCATAGATAGGGCAAAAACAGCATGCAAAAACGGGCCCTCAAGCTAGGTAATGAAGCAAGTGGTAGATGCAAAGCCCAAACTGAAAAAGACCCTTCGAAAACACTGAAGAGGAACCAAAAATATGACTATTCACAGTTTATGATAGCCCCCAAATCAATATACAAACACCCTTAAAATGCAATGCAAGATTAAGGCCACAAGAGGGCTATAACATGAAGTATACAAAACATGCATCAAAAAGCCAAAGACCCTTAATGAAACATGTCAAGGGGGTCAAAATATGGCCACTATCAGTTCTGATCATGGCCGAAAAACAGAAGCAAAATGAGCTAACAAATCATGCAAAAATGGGGACCAAAGAGGGGTAATGAAGCAAGTCAATGTTGAAGAAGGGCTCAAAATAAGCCTCTTTACAGTTTACATCAAAGCTCAAAAATACTTGTAAATAAGGCTAACCAATGAAGCTAAAAAATGCAAGTTTAAGGGAAATGGATGCTTACCCTTGAAGAGCAGCAAACCAGCAGCCCTTGGTCCAAGTTTCTAAGCTTCTAACCTCTGCAAATGGCCTCCCAAGTGCTGGAATGGAGGATGGAGGTGTTGTGCTAGGTGTTGTAGGGCAAATGGTGCAAGAACAAAGGTGTTTGGAGGCTTGGATAAGATAGATATAGAGGGTGTATGTATGTATATCAGATATATATCTCTTCCCTCTGGTTTTTTGCTCCAAAATCTCCAACCAAAAACAAAGGAGAAGGGACCTCTCTTATATAGGCAATGCTAAGCTTCTAAGACAAGCTTCAAAGGGTCAAAGGGGTCTAAGGGGGAGGTCAAGGCTTATTGGAGAAGCTTGGACAGCTGGTAGGCTTCTTGAGGAAGCCAAGACAAGGGGTCAAGGCTTCCTCAAGAAGCCTTGAGCAAAGGGTGCAAAAGAGGGGTCCAAAGGTGGTCAAGGGCTCAAAATAACAACATATATGCACGGGGGAGTGTGTTGGTGCATTCCAACTAGCACAGCTGGGATACACCAGGCTTGGAGGGTGCAAAGGGTGCAAACCGGCCAGAAAATTTGGTCGTCGGCCAAAATAAAGTGCCGGTCGGCATAATATTTTTCCCGTCGGCAAAATAGATTGCCGATAGATGATTCCAATGTCGAGAAAATGACCGGTGGGTATGCAAATTGAAGCCCCGGAAGTTAGCTTTCCAATGGCGCAAACCTTGCATCAAAATTCCTCCTATGCAGAAAGTTATGCCCTTTTTGGTGAAGCCGCGCAGACTCGATCCAAACGGGATGATGCCCAGCTTCAACCAATCATATCTCCTCCACCCGGACTTGGCTTTGGGAGATTCTTGAGTACAAAGTGAAGCCCCGGAAGTCTTCTTTCCAAAGATGGTGGCCTCATAGCTTAACTCCAAGTATGCAATTGAATAAGCCCGATTCAGCGAGGGCTGCTCGATTCTCTCCTACCCGGATTCATGCCGAACTTCTCCCAGACCAGTTTTTCTCCTCTCCTTTCCTCTTCTCCTCAACTTCGAACCCCTAAGTAAGGTGTTTTGAAATATTTTTCAAAGATTTCATCTCTCTTTAATTCATCCCCATTTTGTCCTTGCTCGGTTTACCGAAAAGCGCAACATTTACCGAAATGCGAGCGTCGGAACATCGTGGGAATTTTATTTCAAAAATGTTTTGAAAGAGAGGGTTTTAAGGTCTAAAAATCATCCAAAATAATTGTGGTCCAAAATGGGGTGTGAAGTTGAGATTCGCCTCTCTCCTTGTCGAAGAAACTGAACCTGTGTCCTGCACACCTTTCTCCACCAAGTAAACCATCAGTAGTGTCCAAGTCTTAAGGGCGGTCAAAAATGGGGTGTCTACAGTTGCCCCTCTTTGACAGAACTCGTAAGTCATAACAATGACGGGAGTGAGTGTCAAAGCCCAGAGACGACCCATTTTTGACGAGGCCGAAGACTTGGACAAACAAAAATACAAATGAATAAGTGGTTGTGCCCGCAGACTGCCTACGTATCCCTTTGCAAGGAATCAAACCAGCGTAGTTCAGGGGTAGGATGCAAAGTGATGCACAATGCATGTGCATAACTTATGATCATGCAAAGAGAGCTGTGATGAAGCAATTATGCAAAATAAATGCAACATTTTAAGCGAATGCTATGCAAGCAAGTAAACGTGAACCAACCTACATCTCATGCAGAAAGGATGTAAGAGAATTATGCAATTCTCACGAACATGTGCGTTAGATACACAAAAGTGAACGAAGTGTGATGGATACACTAAGTGGACAAACATGTGTGATGGATACACCAAAGTGAAGAGAGTGTGATGGATACACTATATGAATAAAGTGTGATTGATACACAAGGTGAGTGCAGTGTGATGGATACACTGTATGAAGCAAAGTGTGATGGATACACAAGATGAGCATAGTGTGATAGATGCATAAAGAGAAAGTGTGTGATTGATACACAAAGCGAGCGTGTGATTGATACACAAAGCGAAAGTGTGTGATTGATACACAAAGTAAGCATAGTGTGACAAATACACAAAGCGAAACGAGTGTGATGGATACACTAAGCAAATATGTGATAGATATACTAAGTGAATGTGTGTGATGGATACACAAAGGGGGCATGTGTGATTGATACACAAAGCGAGCGTGCGTGATAGATACAAAGCGAGTGTGTGATAGATACACTATATGAACGAAGTGTGATTGATACACTAAATGAATGAAGTGAGCAAAGCGTGATGGATACCCAAAAGGCAAACACAAAGTGTGATAGATGCACTAAGTGAACAAGTGTGATGGATACACAAAAGGCAAACACAAAGTGTGATAGATGCACTAAATGAACAAGTGTGATGGATACACAACAGGTGAACACGAAGTGTGATCGATGCACTTAGTGAACAAGTATGATGGATATACTAAATGTGAACACGAAGTGTGATAGATGCACTTAGTGAACAAGTATGATGGATATACTAAAGGTGAACACGAAGTGTGATAGATGCACTTAGTGAACAAGGTATGATGGATATACTAAAGGTGAACACAAAGTGTGATACATGCACTTAGTGAACAGGAGTATGATTGATATACTAAAAGTGAACACCAAGTGTGATAGATGCACTTAGTGAACAGGAGTATGATTGATATACTAAATGTGAACACGAAGTGTGATAGATGCACTTAGTGAACAGGAGTATGATTGATATACTAAAAGTGAACACAAAGTGTGATAGATGCACTTAGTGAACAAGTATGATGGATATACTGAATGAATGAAGTGTGATTGATACACTAATGGAATAAAGTGAATATGTGCATGATAGATACACAAAAGGTAATGAAGTGTGGTGGATACACTAAAGTAATTGAAGTGAATATGTGCGTGATAGATACACAAAATGAGGATGTGTGTGATAGATACAGAAAATCAGAATGTGTGTGGTAGATGCACCAAATGAGAATGTGTGTGATAGATACACAAAATGAAAGAAGTGTGATTGATACACTAAAGTGAATATATGCGTGATAGATACACAAAATGATAATGTGTGTGATAGATACACAAAATGAGTGAAGTGTGATTGATACACTGAGTGAGAGTGTAATAGATACACAAAAGTGAACATGTGCGTGATAGATACACAAAATGAAAATGTGGGTGGTAGATACACTAAGTGAAGAGAGTGTGATTGATACACTAAATAAACATGTGATATGAAGAGAAGAATGGTGTGATAGATACACAAAGTGAAAGAAGTGTGATTGATACACTAAGGCAAATAAAGTGTGTCAGATATACTGAGTGAATGAAGTGTGATTGATACACTAAGGGAATGAGGTGTGTTAGATACACTATTCTGGCTTGAAGCAGACTTGATCTTGAGCTTGAGGTAGAGGTACACTCATACTTCGGAGCATTGGCAAGGCCTGAAGAGGTACACACGAGATGTAGTCTTGGAACTTACTGAAGTTGAAACGAACTTAGATACCCGACGTTTTCCTCTTTTGCTTTTGCTTTGCAGTCCGGAACCATTATAGCTTCAGATAGGTCTCGGTTCCACTGTTCTCACATGACCTGGGTTGAACCCTGCGGTTTTATGAAAGAACAAATTCTATTTTGCACAAATGTGGAGAACGGCACGGCACTCGGAGCACAAAACGATTTTATTTTTGAAATTGAGAGATGAGTTTTTGACCAGGTATTGAGCCTACGACTGGACACAGCAAAGCGACTCAACACGGAAATAAAAGGCACATAACCTAGACACATCGAGTGACACTCGAGACGACTCAAAACAAGAATCGAGACAAACAAAAGGACACGACACTCAAACGTGCACAGGGAGCCTGTTTCACCGGGTAGTGTTTCCCACCCTTTCTCATTTGTGATTCTCACATCACTCTGGCCCTCAAGCTTTGTTTTTCTGAAAAAGCCCTTTTCCTCACTTTTTCTCTCAGCGCACATCTCTCTATTCTTCAATCTCTCATTTTTTATCCCTCCCCAGAGTGGTTGGTGGATAGACAAGAAGTTGCGGGCTCTTGCCCCTAGCATTCTGTTAGATTCTTTTTCTTCTGCACACAGCAGTGAACTTTCCACAGAGGGGTTGCGCCACAACTGGGTGTGTAGCAAATCTGTAGTTGACATTGGTTGACGATGCTCTGCTAGGGAGTTTGGACGTGGTAGATCTGTCCAGATGAGGAAGTGGAACATCCTGATCCATTCCAGTTCGTGCTTCGCACTTGGCTTGATACCTCGTTGCTCGGAGGATGAGAGAGCTTTCTGCATTTTGTTGTTGACTTCAGTTGTGCCCTTTCTGGCAAGTATGCTGGCGACGGGGAAAAGACAGGAAGCCTGACTCAACTGTGCCCCTAGTTCATCATTTTGACCATTTTTTTATTTTGCTTTCTACTAAAACAATTTTGACCAACATGAGAGTTAGATTAACATGCTTGTTCGATTTTCTGATTTAAAATCATGCAAGTCAGGCTATGAGCACTGAAAATTTTCCTTTTTTTTTTTGGGCCCAAGAAAACGGTCCAGTTTTGGAAAAATGGAATAATTTTCTAGAGAAAATCAGTCAACCTCAGTAAAAATTCCCAAAAACTGTTTTTGCAAACGGTCACTGCTCAACGAGCGTAGAACCCACTCTCGAGATGCGCAACCTCAAATTCGAAGGAAAATTGCCCCTTGCTTGAAGAGAGCTGCACGGCAACGTAAAGTTGCCCCTTGTTTGAACGGCACCGCGGCGCATTGAATGGCAACGGAAAGTTGCCCTTTGTTTGAATGGCACCGCAGCGCATTGAATGGCAACGGAAGCTACCCCTTGTTTGGATGGCACTGCAGCGTGTTGAATGGCAACGGAAAGCTGCCCCTTGTTTGAATGGCACCGCAGCGCATTGTAGTCAATCCTCAGAGTGTTGAACGCAACCAAACTCTCGGATACAGTGAAGACAAAAATGACTAGAACCATTGCATGGACATAATCAAATTTGAAGTGTTTTACGGCTGGACTTCAGAATGAAGTTGCCTACGTATCCCAGAGATAGGAATCAAGCCTTACGTAGTTCGGGGTTAAGGTACACTCGGGTATTTAACCTCTCCTTTTTATGCTCTAACTTTTGCCAAGGCGCCTGTTGCAGGTTTTCAACCTTGCGAGCTTTGTTTTTCCTCTTTTTTTTTTTTTTTTTTTTTTGTCTTTTCATTCTTTTTTTCTTCTCCTTTTTTGCTTTTTTGTATTTTTGTATTTCTTTTTTGTATTTTGTGTTTTTTCTTTGCTCTAACTTTTGCCTGGGTCGCCCTTCCGGGTTTTCGGCCCAGCGAGCCTCTCAAAGGGTAAAAGTGTAACAAGTCCATGCCAAATGGTTTTGAGATTGAAGCCCTCTGTATCCAGGAGAGTGGCTGTTGTATTGATTTGCAGAAAGATCCACCTTTGGCTCTTCGAGCACATCGGATATATTTTTTTTGCCCCTAGTTCGAGGGGTGCTTCTGATCTAGCTTTGCAAGCTTCTTTTGACAACATCTGATCCTCTTGATCTGACTTCGGTGCCTCTTGTTTGAGGGCTACTTCAAATCTGGCCACACAGGCCTCACATCATGATTGACCTTTGAACGTTCTGAATCCAAGTCCAAGGTTTGAGAGCAAAGGGGTTGAGTCTCGAGGCCGAGAGCGATCCTAAGCTGCATAATCTCAAGAGCGATTCCACACATGTCTTCGCAGGACTGCGCAAAACATTTTTTGAAAGTTTTTAAGAAAGCGACAAATCGCTCGCGCTGAAGACAGTGTAGGACCAATCTGGATCAAAGCTAGGGTCCTTCTCAGTACTCATACTAACAAGCATGATTTCATTCATTAAGGGCTTAGCACGCCTCTCTTTCTCTCAAATTGATCAAATTTTGCAAATCCCGAGGAATTCCTTCCTCTTCGTTTTCACCGCAGTGTTAGAAAAAGTTTTGAAAAACTTAGGTCAATGCAATGATTTTAAGGCACAGAAAAGTCATAGCTTCTTATCAAATACTGTCATCTCATTTAGAATTTCTGGCACAACTAGCACATGGCAGATACAAACACAAGAGTGTGAAAATCACTGCTGTTCCATTCAACTCTTCTGGTGTAACTGGCTCCAAGGTAGAAACAGACTCAAAAGAAAATGAAAAGACAAACACAAAACAAAATGGTGATGTCCGAGGTAACACCCCCAGAATCACCCGACTCCTACATAACAGGACTGACTCGATACAACAAGACAGACCTTAACCAAAAAGACTGACTCAAAACAAAGAGACAGACTCAAAACAAAACAATAGAACTGGCTCAATACCCAAGCCAGAAAGTACAAAAACTAGTATTTGCATACTGCTCAAAACAGTGCGTGCCATTCCCACGTCTGGAGTAAACTGAGTGCCGCCCGCAGGTGGTTCATCCCCCGATCACATATTCATACTATCCCCCGAGTTCACTGATCCAGTGGTGATAGACTCTGCTGAGATGGTGCGGCAATGACCTTGTTGTCAAACAAATCCTGTACATCATGGCGCAGACGAAAGCATCTATCGGTCTCATGACCGGTTTGTTGATGGTACGCACAGTACTTAGTCTGGTCATGCTTTGGAGGGAGAGGATCAGGTAAAGGCCGTTGTTCCAATGGTTTCAGATGTCCCTTCCGGATTAAGACCTCTAGAGCCATTGACAAAGGCATGTAAAGTGGGGTGAAAACCCTCTTGACTCGGGGTGGATATTTGGTTTTCTGTGAGCTACTTCCGGACGCACCGGTGAATGGGGTAGCTGTTTTTGATGTAGTGGTGGTGACCATGCCCACGTCTGAAGTCCTAGCAGCTGCATCACCGCTGGTGGTCGCATTTGAACTGCGGGTAAATGCCCTCCTGGGCTGCTCCTTTTCCTGGTCGATAAGGCCTTGCTTTATAGCGTCCTCGATTTGTACCCCAATCTCATGGAGGTCTGCAAAGGTGGGTAGGGGGAGGACGATCATCTTCTGCATCAGCCTGGGTTGGAGATTGCGCACAATCATCCGTATCTGGACCTTGTCGGTCGGCCTGGTGGTCATCGAAGAAGCTTTGGCCCTCCAACGGGTTACAAAGTCAGAGAAGCCCTCTTTCTGCTCTTGCCTGGTTGTCTCAAGATCACGGGTTGTGATCTCGATCTGGGTATTGTATGAATATTGTATGACGAAGGCCTCGGCCATCTCTTCCCAGCTTCGTTTCACTGAGTCCTCTAATTTGGCGTACCAGATGGCCGCGATACCCGACAGGGTCCTGCCAAAAAGGGAGAGCTTCTGTAATCTGGTCAAGCCCATCGGGCGCAGAACATCTGAAAACAAACTCAAGTGGACCATGGGATCTCCCGACCTGTCAAAACGGTCAATGTGAGGCATCTTGAAACGATCTGGCAACGTCACAGCTGCATCGGTATATCCATCTTCGATGTCCGGGATGGACTTGACTCCTTGGGATTTCTTAAACATTTTTTCCAACTTACTCAGCTTCAGCGCTGTGGGGTCCGCTTCGAACTCAAAGGGAGAGTCCGGTACATTGATAGGCGTGGGCGCCTTGGATAGTTGCGGTAGAATCGGGGGCGGAGCTGGCCCCGTTGGAAGGCCTGTATCCTCTTGGACATTTTGGACATTTGGCGTCTCCTTGGGTATTGGAACCCTTGGTGGGGGAGGAGCCTGATGCGAAGCAGATGCCCCGGCTTGCTGCTCTAACCTGGCAATTGTCTCTGCCTGTTGGGCTATGACCACAGCCTGTTGCTTGGTGAATTCAGATTGACGGACAGCATCTTGTTGCATGGCTTTCATACTATCCTGGAGTTGGTGCACCATCTCTTCCAAACTCGACATATTGTCTTGATCTAACTGAGCAATCGGTATATCTGTGTCTGCAGTAGGCTCGGAAATCTCAACCCGACTGCTCAAAGGTCACTGATCTGGTAGTTGTTATACTGGTGGTCTGTGCCTGACTAGCCTTCTCTGGCCCTGATTACCCTTGAACTGAGTCTCTGACCTGACAGAGTCTATCAGCACAAATCTGATGAACCTCGGGGGATATTGGAGCCTTCTGAAGCTATAGTTCCAGGACTACCCCTAGCAAAAGAGAAAATAGACAGCATCTCAGCCCAATTTCACTGGAACAGATATGAGCATAGCGGAACGAATGTGCTCAACACTGATCACTATTCCACAAAATCACTGCCCCAAAACACTGAGTCTGATACCCGCAGATATGACAGATTCTCAAAAATACTGATACTAGCGCCCGCAGGCCTAATACCCAGACTCGCAAACTGGTATATGCATTCCCTGTAGAGATACACTCTAAAAGCACATAGTAGGTAAATGAGAGCCAATACACCCCTATGTTGGGGTAGGGTTTCCCTGTCCTATTTTGTCAGGAGCTAGGGTTTCACTACGCACACAGCGGGTTTCAAACAACCTAACATCAGGTAAGCAACCTGTCCTAGTTTGGAATGGTCACTATGGATTCCGAATATGCATTAGGTCGAATGGTCGAAGAGGGTGCCCTGGTAAAACCGGGGTTTGTGTTCCCATACTGGCAGAGCCCGCAACCGGTCAGCCTTATGGACATGCCTTGACAAGACAAGCCTCCGGTAAACCGCTCAGGAATAGCAGATGGCCAACACGGTGTCCTCGGCCCACCAATGCACATGCAATGCAAAGAAACACATAAGTGTAGTCAAAACAAGATATCACGAGTTCGAGTCAAGCTTTCTAAACCTCCCCAACAGAGTCGCCAGAAACTGTAGACGTGCCCGAGCGCATCCCGGGCGAGGAGTGCGAGTCCCCCCCGCTCTGGTTCAATGTGGGTCACTACAGTTCAAGGACTCAAATGTCACGGTTCTTAATCTTGAACCAAATAGTCCAACTCTGGGAAATCGTTTGAAGAAAAACAGATTTTGAAAAGAAGTGCCAAACATGGACTGCTTTGCCAGATACAGAGTCGCCACCTAAATATTTTTAAAATGGGAAATTTAGGAAACCCTGACTCGGTGCCAAAGGCCACGTGTCCGTCATCACCAAAGTTGCCTCGGCTCGGGAACTTGGGTACGATCAGGGAAGGTCAGCTATGAGCACCCCTCTCTCGCCCGGTCCGAAGACCGGCCTCTATACTACTATGATATCCAATTTTGAAAACGTTATGTGTTCTTATTCCGGTTATTAGCCTAGAATTACTATGTTATGCGCACAGCAAACAAGTATAGACCGAATCGCCTAAGTTGGAATAAGACATTTCATGTTTGTTTTGAAAATAGTTTGCTACTCGCAAGTAGGCTAAAATGCAGGTTTTGCCACCCTCAAGTGGGCTTTAGAAAAGACGGTTTTTGCCACTATCTAGTGGGCTTTAAAACTCACAGTTTTTTAATGCATTATCCCAATTTAGGCAATTTGACCTCCATCCACAGGCATTCAAGCAGTTATATCACATAAGCACTTAGCCTCATGGTAGTCATGCTATTATGGCAACATACACACGCATGCGATATGCTAAAACATAAAAGCTCACCTAGTACTCCAAGCCAAAACAGAAACTAGTTAGTAAATCTATGCATGATCCTAGTTCATATTAAGTGGCTAATGCAACACATGCAGAGATGTAATCTAGACAGGCTCGGCTATCCTAAACATGGCATGTGAAATGCTACAACTATCATGTATTCAATTTGGAATTGAAATACAGATGCAGTTTGAATGATGTACCGAGCCCGGTGCATGTAAACAAATGCATGGATGCACGCATGCATTGCATAAGGTATGCTAAAATAGATATGCCCTAATCTACCATCATAAGCAGGTAAATAAAAGGGAGAAAGAAGTGGAGGTTGGAAGGCATGCACACAGTCACCCACACTTATTACAAATATGCCCTTACACAGAGGGACCAAAAGAATATACAGTCCGAATAACAAATCGCTAAATTAATTATTACATAATTTCTAATCTAACCAAAATAAATGCAAAGAGAAGATGGCCGCAGCCCCCGCCTCGGGATGCGGGAATGATGCATGCTCGATCCGTCTTGCCCAGAAAATCCGCACCATACCACTACTGCCTCTATTTTCACTGTCCTGCCTCTCCAAAGACTGCCAAAGTCCTGGGACACGTTCCTTGCACACTGTAGAATACCATCGGCTGGAGGAAATGCCCACCGGCCATGAGAAATATCCATCGGCTGCTGATGAAGCTATCGGCCATTCACAAATGGCCGGTCAGCACTGTATGTTGCCGGTCGGCAGAAACTTCCTGCAGAAGACAGTTTTGACAGCAACAAAGGACAGACAGTGCATGGCATGAAATTTCAAGCAAATGTGTGCACCAACACATCCCTTATCATGATTTTGACTCAAAGGGGTATGTTCCTTGGTCCTCGGACCACCAATTGCGCATTTCGATGCATGATGGCCCAAGAAACCAAGTATGCACTTTGATTTCAAATGTCATGCAAACCAAACAAACACATAAAGCCCAACCTCTATCACTTGATCAAGAGGCAAGGCATGCAAGCCAATGTAATGCAAGCTAGGCATGTGATCTAGTATGCAACATGGGCATGCAAATGAACAATGTCTGCTAGGCGCGCAACCTAAACATGTAAACAAACATGGTATGCAACAACATGCAACGATGGACTTAAACTAACATGGATAGCTCGCAAGCATGCCAAAATCAGTGGCCATAACGAGGCAAGTGAGGCAACACAATACAGGGGATGCATGCACAATGCATTAACCAAACCTAAGGCACGAAAATGCAATTCTACCAAAGCATGGCAAGGGATGCAAGATGGCATACAAGCATGTGAATTTCAGCGCTGGAACATGATGCCAAACGGTCCCAAAACATAGCGAAATGACACTAAGTGCATGAAATGGACCCGAAATGCAAGATTAGGCTCATGAAATGACCTATAGCTATATCAAACATGCATAATCTGGACATGAAGCATGAAAACAGAAGCAAGGCAGCCCCAAAACAAGAATTCTTTCATTTCAAAGCATGGCCAAACAGTGAGCATAGATAGGGCAAAAACAGCATGCAAAAACGGGCCCTCAAGCTAGGTAATGAAGCAAGTGGTAGATGCAAAGCCCAAACTGAAAAAGACCCTTCGAAAACACTGAAGAGGAACCAAAAATATGAATATTCACAGTTTATGACAGCCCCCAAATCAATATACAAACACCCTTAAAATGCAATGCAAGATTAAGGCCACAAGAGGGCTATAACATGAAGTATACAAAACATGCATCAAAAAGCCAAAGATCCTTAATGAAACCTGTCAAGGGGGTCAAAATATGGCCACTATCAGTTCTGATCATGGTCGAAAAACAGAAGCAAAATGAGCTAACAAATCATGCAAAAATGGGGACCAAAGAGGGGTAATGAAGCAAGTCATACATGGAGGTCCCCAACAGTGTTGATCCCTTCTTCAATGTTGAAGAAGGGCTCAAAATAAGCCTCTTTACAGTTTACATCAAAGCTCAAAAATACTTGTAAATAAGGCTAACCAATGAAGCTAAAAAATGCAAGTTTAAGGGAAATGGATGCTTACCCTTGAAGAGCAGCAAACCAGCAGCCCTTGGTCCAAGTTTCTAAGCTTCTAACCTCTGCAAATGGCCTCCCAAGTGCTGGAATGGAGGATGGAGGTGTTGTGCTAGGTGTTGTAGGGCAAATGGTGCAAGAACAAAGGTGTTTGGAGGCTTGGATAAGATAGATATAGAGGGTGTATGTATGTATATCAGATATATATCTCTTCCCTCTGGTTTTTTGCTCCAAAATCTCCAACCAAAAACAAAGGAGAAGGGACCTCTCTTATATAGGCAATGCTAAGCTTCTAAGACAAGCTTCAAAGGGTCAAAGGGGTCTAAGGGGAGGTCAAGGCTTATTGGAGAAGCTTGGACAGCTGGTAGGCTTCTTGAGGAAGCCAAGACAAGGGGTCAAGGCTTCCTCAAGAAACCTTGAGTAAAGGGTGCAAAAGAGGGGTCCAAAGGTGGTCAAGGGCTCAAAATAGCAACAATATGCACGGGGGAGTGTGCTGGTGCATTCCAACTGGCACAGCTGGGATGCACCAGGCTTGGAGGGTGCAAAGGGTGCAAACCGGCCAGAAAATTTGGTCATCGGCCAAAATAAAGTGCCGGTCGGCATAATATTTTGCTGGTCGGCAAAATAGATTGCCGATAGATGATTCCAAGGTCAAAAAAAGGGCCGGTGGGTATGCAAATTGAAGCCCCAGAAGTTAGCTTTCCAATGGCGCAAACCTTGCATCAAAATTCCTCCTGTGCAAAAAGTTATGCCCTTTTTGGTGAAGCCGCGCAGACTCGATCCAAACGGGATGATGCCCAGCTTCAACCAATCATATCTCCTCCACCCGGACTTGGCTTTGGGAGATTCTTGAGTATAAAGTGAAACCCCGGAAGTCTTCTTTCCAACGATGGTGGCCTCATAGCTTAAATCCAAGTATGCAATTGAATAAGCCCGATTCAGCGAGGGCTGCTCGATTCTCTCCTACCCGGATTCATGCCGAACTCTCCCTGACCAGTTTTTCTCCTCTCCTTTCCTCTTCTCCTCAACTTCGAACCCCTAAGTAAGGTGTTTTGAAAGATTTTTCAAAGATTTCATCTCTCTTTCATTCATCCCCATTTTGTCCTTGCTCGGTTTACCGAAAAGCGCAACATTTACCGAAATGCGAGCGTCGGAACATCGTGGGAATTTTATTTCAAAAATGTTTTGAAAGAGGGTTTTAAGGTCTAAAAACCATACAAAATAATTGTGGTCCAAAATGGGGTGTGAAGTTGAGATTCGCCTCTCTCCTTGCCGAAGAAACTGAACCTGTGTCCTGCTCACCTTTCTCCACCAAGTAAACCATCAGTAGTGTCCAAGTCTTAAGGGCGGTCAAAAATGGGGTGTCTACACTTTTGAACCTTTGTTTAGCTTCTTGAGGAAGCTTGAACCTTTTGAGCCCTTATTTTAGCTTCTTGAGGAAGTTAAACCTTCTGAACCTTCGTTTTAGCTTCTTGAGGGAGCTTTAACCTTTTGAACCTTGGTTTTTGCTTCTTGAGGGCGCTTGGACCTTTTGAACCTTCGTTTTAGCTTCTTGAGGGAGCTTGAACCTTTTGAACCATGGTTTTAGCTTCTTGACGAAGTTGAACCTTCTGAACCTTCGTTTTAGCTTCCTGAGGGAGCCTAAACCTTTTGAACCTTCGTTTTAGCTTCTTGAGGGAGCTTGGACCTTTTGAACCTTCGTTTTAGCCTCTTGAGGGAGCTTGAACCTTTTGAACCCCTGTTATGGCTTCTTGAGGAAGCTTGAAATTTTGAACTTGTCAACCTTCGTTTCAGCTTCTTGAGGAAGCGTGAACCTTTTGAACCCCGGTTTTAGCTTCTTGAGAAAGCTTGAACATTTTGAACCTTTGCTCTAGCTTCTCCGAGGAAGCTTGAACCTTTTGAACCCTGGTTTTAGCATCTTGACGAAGTTGAACCTTCTGCACGTTCGTTTTAGTTTCCTGAGGGAGCTTGAACCTTTTGTACCTTCGTTTTAGCTTCTTGAGGGAGCTTGAACCTTTTGAACCTTCGTTTTAGCTTCTTGAGAGAGCTTGAACCTTTTGAACCCTTGTTTTGGCTTCTCGAGGAAGCTTGAACCTTTTGAACCTTCGTTTTAGCTTCTTGAGGAAGCTTGAACCTTTTGAACCTTTGCTCTAGCTTCTCCAAGAAGCTTGAAACTTTTGAACCTGTGCTCTAGCTTCTCTAAGAAGCTTGACCTTTTTGCTCTAGCTTCTCCAAGAAGCTTGAGCCCTCTTGTTTCTCTATAAGAGAGGGCCTCCCTCTCCTTTGGAGAGGTTGAAAAAAATTTGTCTAAGGAAAAGCACATATATCTCTCTATATGTCTACATTCTAAGCTTAGAGAGGGTGTTTGTTCTTGGCCTTTAACACCACCGGTGATTGCGTATGTTGTGCTCGTTCTGAGGTTACGGAGTTTCGGCTGAGAGCCGTACCTCCGGACCTCGGGACTCTTTTGTGCTTTGCCTCGATTTGCGAACCAGGTTCCGTTTTCTCTCCCCGAAGGAAGGGAGTGGTTTCGTAGACCATCTCTCAGTGGCCGTAGGCTACTTTTCAGGGTCGTAGACCACTGTTCCCGTTTGGAGACCATTTTCCGGTTTTCAGAGCCGTCGGTCGTGAGCCTCGGCTCGGGACCGCTTAACTTTCTCCGTTTGGCACGGTTTTTGGACAACTTGAACCTTTTGAACCTTCGTTTTAGCTTCTTGAGGAAGCTTGAACCTTTTGAACCCTTATTTTAGCTTCTTGAGGAAGTTAAACCTTTTGAACCTTCATTTTAGCTTCTTGAGGGAGCTTGAACCTTTTGAACCTTGGTTTTAGCTTCTTGAGGGCGGTTGGACCTTTTGAACATTCGTTTTAGCTTCTTGAGGGAGCTTGAACCTTTTGAACCCTGGTTTTAGCTTCTTGACGAAGTTGAACCTTCTGAACCTTCGTTTTAGCTTCCTGAGGGAGCCTGAACCTTTTGAACCTTCGTTTTAGCTTCTTGAGGGAGTTTGAACCTTTTGAACCTTCGTTTTAGCCTCTTGAGGAAGCTTGAACCTTTTGAACCCCTGTTTTGGCTTCTTGAGGAAGCTTGAAATTTTGAACTTTTCAACGTTCGTTTTAGCTTCTTGAGGAAGCTTGAATCTTTTGAACCTTCGTTTTAGCTTCTTGAGGAAGCTTGAACCATTTGAACCTTTGCTCTAGCTTCTCCGAGGAAGTTTGAACCTTTGGAACCCTGGTTTTAGCTTCTTGAGGAAGTTGAACCTTCTGAACCTTCGTTTTAGTTTCCTGAGGGACCTTCAACCTTTTGAACCTTCGTTTTAGATTCATGAGGGAGCTTGAACCTTTTGAACCTTCGTTTTAGCTTCTTGAGGGAGCTTGAACCTTTTGAACCCTTGTTTTGGCTACTTGAGGAAGCTTGAACCTTTTGAACCTTTGCTCTAGCTTCTCCAAGAAGCTTGAACCCTTTGAACCTTCGTTTTAGCTTCTCCAAGAAGCTTGAAACTTTTGAACCTTTGCTCTAGCTTCTCTAAGAAGCTTGAACCTTTTGCTCTAGCTTCTCCATGAAGCTTGAACCTGTTGAACTTGTGCTCTAGCTTCTATAAGAGAGGGCGATCCCTTTGCTCTAGCTTCTAGAAGAGGCTTGAAAAAAATTGTTGCCCAAGGAAAAGCATATATATCTCTCTATATCTCGACATTCTAGGCTTAGAGAGGGTGTTTGTTCTTGGCCTTTAACACCACTGATGACTGCGCATGTTGTGCTCGTTCTGAGGTTACGGAGCTTCGGCTGAGAGCCTTACCTCCGGACCTCGGGACTCTTTTGTGCTGTGCCTCGATTTGCGAACCAGGTTCTGTTTTCTCTCCCCGAAGGGAGGGAGAGGTTTCGTAGACCATCTCTCAGTGGCCGTAGGCTACTTTTCGTGGTCGTAGACCGCTGTTCCCGTTTGGAGACCATTTTCCGGTTTTCGGAGCCGTCGGTCATGCGCCTCGGTTCGGGACCGCTTAACTTTCTCCGTTTGGCACGGTTTTCGGACAGCTTGAACATTTTGAACCTTCGTTTTAGTTTCTTGAGGAAGCTTGAACCTTTTGAACCCTTATTTTAGCTTCTTGAGGAAGTTAAACCTTCTGAACCTTCGTTTTAGCTTCTTGAGGGAGCTTGAACCTTTTGAACCTTGGTTTTAGCTTCTTGAGGGTGCTTGGACCTTTTGAACCTTCGTTTTAGCTTCTTGAGGGAGCTTGAACCTTTGGAACCCTGGTTTTAGCTTCTTGACGAAGTTGAACCTTCTGAACCTTCGTTTTAGCTTCCTGAGGGAGCCTGAACCTTTTGAACCTTCGTTTTAGCTTCTTGAGGGAGCTTGAACCTTTTGAACCTTTGTTTTAGCCTCTTGCGGGAGCTTGAACCTTTTGAACCCCTGTTTTGGCTTCTTGAGGAAGCTTGAAATTTTGAACTTTTCAACCTTCGTTTTAGCTTCTTGAGGAAGCTTGAACCCTTTGAACCTTCGTTTTAGCTTCTTGAGGAAGCATGAACCTTTTGAACCTTTGCTCTAGCTTCTCCGAGGAAGCTTGAACCTTTTCAACCCTGGTTTTAGCTTTTTCAGGAAGTTGAACCTTCTGAACCTTCGTTTTAGTTTCCTGAGGGAGCTTGAACCTTTTGAACCTTCGTTTTAGCTTCTTGGGGGAGCTTGAACCTTTTGAACCTTCGTTTTAGCTTCTTGAGGGAGCTTGAACCTTTTGACCCTTCGTTTTAGCTTCTTGAGGAAGCTTGAACCTTTGAACATTTGCTCTAGCTTCTCAAGAAGCTTGAACCCTTTGCTCTAGCATCTCCAAGAAGCTTGAAACTTTTGAACCTTTGCTCTAGCTTCTCTAAGAAGCTTGAACCTTTTGCTCTAGCATATCTAAGAAGCTTGAACGCTCTTGCTTCTCTATAAGAGAGGGCCTCCCTCTCCTTTAGAGAGGTTGAAAAAAATTTGTCCAAGGAAAAGCACATATATCTCTCTATATCTCTACATTCTAGGCTTAGAGAGGTTGCTTGTTATTGGCCTTTAACACCACCGGTGATTGCGCATGTTGTGCTCGTTCTGAGGTTACGGAGTTTCGGCTGGGAGCCTTACCTTCGGACCTCGGGACTCTTTTGTGCTTTTTCTCGATTTGCGAACCAGGTTCTGTTTTCTCTCCCCGAAGGGAGGGAGAGGTTTCGTAGACCATCTCTCAGTGGCCGTAGGCTACTTTTCGTGGTCGTAGACCACTATTCCCGTTTGGAGACCATTTTTCGGTTTTCGGAGCTGTCGTCGTGCGCCTCGGTTCGGGACCGCTTAACTTTCTCTGTTTTGCACAGTTTTTGGATAGCTTGAACCTTTTGAACCTTTGTTTTAGCTTCTTGAGGAAGCTTGAACCTTTTGAACCTTTGCTCTAGCTTCTCCAAGAAGCTTGAAACTTTTGAACCTTTGCTCTAGCTTCTCTAAGAAGCTTGAACCTTTTGCTCTAGCTTCTGCAAGAAGCTTGAACCCTCTTGTTTCTCTATAAGAGAGGGCCTCCCTCTCCTTTAGAGAGGTTGAAAAAAATTTGTCTAGGGAAAAGCACATATATCTCTCTATGTGCTTGGACCTTTTGAACCTTCGTTTTAGCTTCTTGAGGGAGCTTGAACCTTTTGAACCCTGGTTTTAGCTTCTTGACGAAGTTGAACTTTCTGAACCTTCGTTTTAGCTTCCTGAGGGAGCCTGAACCTTTTGAACCTTCATTTTAGATTCTTGAGGGAGCTTGAACCTTTTGAACCTTCGTTTTAGCCTCTTGAGGAGCTTGAACCTTTTGACCCCTGTTTTTCCTTCTTGAGGAAGCTTGAAATTTTGAACTTTTCAACGTTCGTTTTAGCTTCTTGAGGAAGCTTGAACCTTTTGAACCTTCGTTTTAGCTTCTTGAGGAAGCTTGAACCATTTGAACCTTTGCTCTAGCTTCTCCGAGGAAGCTTAAACCTTTTGAACCCTGGTTTTAGCTTCTTGAGGAAGTTGAACCTTCTGAGCCTTCGTTTTAGTTTCCTGAGGGAGCTTGAACCTTTTTAACCTTCGTTTTAGGTTCTTGAGGGAGCTTGAACCTTTTGAACCTTCATTTTAGCTTCTTGTGGGAGCTTGAACCCTTTGAACCCTTGTTTTGGCTTCTTGAGGAAGCTTGAACCTTTTGAACCTTTGCTCTAGCATGTCTAAGATGCTTGAACCCTTTGCTCTAGCTTCTCCAAGAAGCCTGAAACTTTTGAACCTTTGCTCTAGCTTCTCGAAGAAGCTTCAACCTTTTGCTCTAGCTCCTCCAAGAAGCTTGAACCCTCTTGTTTCTCTAAAGAGAGGGCATCCCCTCCTTTAGAGAGGTTGAAAAAAATTGCCTAAGGAAAAGCACATATATCTCTCTATATCTCTACATTCTAGGCTTAGAGAGGGTGTTTGTTCTTGGCCTTTAAGACCACCGGTGATTGCGCTTGTTGTGCTCGTTCTGAGGTTACGGAGTTTCGGCCGAGAGCCTTACCTTCGGACCTCGGGACTCTTTTGTGCTTTGCCTTGATTTGCGAACCAGGTTCCGTTTTCTCTCCCCGAAGGGAGGGAGAGTTTCGTAGACCATGTCTCAGTGGCCGTAGGTTACTTTTCGTGGTCGTAGACCACTGTTCCCGTTTGGTGACCATTTTCCGGTTTTCGGAGCCGTCGGTCGTGCGCCACGGTTCGGGACCGCTTAACTTTCTCCGTTTGGCACGGTTTTTGGACAGCTTGAACCTTTTGAACCTTCGTTTTAGCTTCTTGAGGAAGCCTGAACCTTTTGAACCCTTATTTTAGCTTCTTGAGGAAGTTAAACCTTCTGAACCTTCGTTTTAGCTTCTTGAGGGAGCTAACCTTTTGAACCTTGGTTTTAGCTTCTTGAGGGCGCTTGGACCTTTTGAACCTTCGTTTTAGCTTCTTGAGGGAGCTTGAACCTTTTGAACCCTGGTTTTAGCTTCTTGACGAAGTTGAACCTTCTGAACCTTCGTTTTAGCTTCCTGAGGGAGCCTGAACCTTTTGAACCTTCGTTTTAGCTTCTTGAGGGAGCTTGAACCTTTTGAACCTTCGTTTTAGCCTCTTGAGGGAGGTTGAACCTTTTGAACCCCTGTTTTGGCTTCTTGAGGAAGCTTGAAATTTTGAACTTTTCAACGTTCGTTTTAGCTTTTTGAGGAAGCTTGAACCTTTTGAACCTTTATTTTAGCTTCTTGAGGAAGCTTGAACCATTTGAACCTTTGCTCTAGCTTCTCCGAGGAAGCTTGAACCTTTTGAACCCTGGTTTTAGCTTCTTGAAGAAGTTGAACCTTCTGAACCTTCGTTTTAGTTTCCTGAGGGACCTTGAACCTTTTGAACCTTCGTTTTAGCTTCTTGAGGGAGCTTGAACCTTTTGAACCCTTGTTTTGGCTTCTTGAGGAAGCTTGAACCTTTTGAACCTTTGCTCTAGCTTCTCCAAGATGCTTGAACCCTTTGCTCTAGCTTCTCCAAGAAGTTTGAAACTTTTGAACCTTTGCTCTAGCTTCTCTGAGAAGCTTGAACCTTTTGCTCTAGCTCCTCCAAGAAGCTTGAACCCTCTTGTTTCTCTATAAGAGAGGGCATCCCTCTCCTTTAGAGAGGTTGAAAAAAATTTGCCTAAGGAAAAGCACATATATCTCTCTATATCTCTACATTCTAGGCTTAGAGAGGGTGTTTGTTCTTGGCCTTTAACACCACCGGTGATTGCGCATGTTGTGCTCGTTCTGAGGTTACGGAGTTTCGGCCGAGAGCCTTACCTCCGGACCTTGGGACTCTTTTGTGCTTTGCCTCGATTTGCGAACCAGGTTCTGTTTTCTCTACCCGAAGGGAGGGAGAGGTTTCGTAGACCATCTCTCAGTGGCCGTAGGCTACTTTTCGTGGTCGTAGACCACTGTTCCCGTTTGGAGACCATTTTCCGGTTTTCGGAGCCGTCGGTCGTGCGCCACGGTTCGGGACCGCTTAACTTTCTCCGTTTGGCACAGTTTTTGGACAGCTTGAACCTTTTGAACCTTCGTGTTAGCTTCTTGAGGAAGCTTGAACCTTTTGAACCCTTATTTTAGCTTCTTGAGGAAGTTAAACCTTCTGAACCTTAGTTTTAGCTTCTTGAGGGATCCTGAACCTTTTGAACCTTGGTTTTAGCTTATTGAAGGCGCTTGCACCTTTTGAACCTTTGTTTTAGCTTCTTGAGGGAGCTTGAACCTTTTGAACCCTGGTTTTAGCTTCTTGACGAAGTTGAACCTTCTGAACCTTCGTTATAGCTTCCTGAGGGAGCCTAAACCTTTTGAACCTTCGTTTTAGCTTCTTGAGGGAGTTTGAACCTTTTGAACCTTCGTGTTAGCCTCTTGAGGGAGCTTGAACCTTTTGAACCCCTGTTTTGGCTTTTTGAGGAAGCTCGAAATTTTGAACTTTTCAACCTTCGTTTTAGCTTCTTGAGGAAACTTGAACCTTTTGAACCTTCGTTTCAGCTTCTTGAGGAAGCTTGAACCTTTTGAACCTTTGCTCTAGCTTCTCCGAGGAAGCTTGAACCTTTTGAACCTTGGTTTTAGCTTCTTGAGGAAGTTGAACCTTCTGAACCTTCGTTTTAGTTTCCTGAGGGAGCTTGAACCTTTTGAACCTTCGTTTTAGCTTCTTGGGGGAGCTTGAACCTTTTCAACCGTCGTTTTAGCTTCTTAAGGGAGCTTGAACCTTTTCAACCCTTGTTTTGGCTTCTTGAGGAAGCTTGAACCTTTTGAACCTTCGTTTTAGCTTCTGGAGGAAGCTTGAACCTTTTGAACCTTTGCTTTTTTTTTCTCGAAGAAGTTTGAACCTTTGCTCTAACTTCTCCAAGAAGCTTGAAACTTTTGAACCTTTGCTCTAGCTTCTCTAAGAAGCTTGAACCTTTTGCTCTAGCTTCTCCAAGAAGCTTGAACCCTCTTGCTTCTCTGTAAGAGAGGGCCTCCCTCTCCTTTAGAGAGGTTGAAAAAAATTTGTCTAAGGAAAAGCACATATATCTCTCTCTATCTCTACATTCTAGGCTTAGAGAGGGTGTTTGTTTTGCTCTAGCTTCTCCAGGAAGTTTGAACCCTTTGCTCTAGCTTCTCCAAGAAGCTTGAAACTTTTGAACCTTTGCTCTAGCTTCTCAAAGAAGCTTGAACCTTTTGCTCTAGCTTCTCCAAGAAGATTGAACCCTCTTGTTTCTCTAGAAGAGTGGGCCTCCCTCTCCTTTAGAGAGGTTGAAAAAAATTTGTCTAAGGAAAAGCACATATATCTCTCTATATCTCTACATTCTAGGCTTAGAGAGGGTGTTTGTTCTTGGCCTTTAACACCACCGGTGATTGCGCATGTTGTGCTCGTTCTGAGGTTACGGAATTTCGGCTGAGAGCCTTACTTGCGGACCTCGGGACTCTTTTGTGCTTTGCCTCGATTTGCGAACAAGGTTCTTTTTTCTCTCCCCGAAGGGAGGGAGAGGTTTCGTAGACCATCTCTCATTGGCCGTAGGCTACTTTTCGTGGTCGTAGACCACTATTCCCGTTTGGAGACCATTTTTCGATATTCGGAGCCGTCGGTCGTGCGCCTCGGTTCGGGACCGCTTAACTTTCTCCGTTTGGCGCGGTTTTTGGACAGCTTGAACCTTTTGAAACTTCGTTTTAGCTTCTTGAGGAAGCTTGAACATTTTGAACCCTTATTTTAGCTTCTTGAGGAAGTTAAACCTTCTGAACCTTCGTTTTAGCTTTTTGAGGGAGCTTGAACCTTTTGAACATTCGTTTTAGCATCTTGAGGGCGCTTGGACCTTTTGAACCTTCGTTTTAGCTTCTTGAGGGAGCTTGAACCTTTTGAACACTGGTTTTAGCTTCTTGACGAAGTTGAACCTTCTGAACCTTCGTTTTAGCTTCGTGAGCGAGCCTGAACCTTTTGAACCTTCGTTTTAGTTTCTTGAGGGAGTTTGAACCTTTTGAACCTTTGTTTTTGCCTCTTGAGGGAGCTTGAACCTTTTGAACCCCTGTTTTGGCTTCTTGAGGAAGCTTGAAATTTTGAAATTTTCAACCTTCATTTTAGCTTTTTGGGAAAGCTGAAACCTTTTGAACCCTGGTTTTAGCTTCTTGAGGAAGTTGAACCTTCGGAACCTTCGGAACCTTCGTTTTAGTTTCCTGAGGGAGCTTGAACCTTTTCAACCTTTGTTTTAGCTTCTTGAGGGATCTTGAACCTTTTGAACCTTCGTTTTAGTTTCCTGAGGGAGCTTGAACCTTTTGAACCTTCGTTTTAGCTTCTTGAGGGAGCTTGAACCTTTTGAACCTTCGTTTTAGCCTCTTGAGGGAGCTTGAACCTTGTGAACCCCTGTTTTGGCTTGTTGAGGAAGCTTGAAATTTTGAACTTTTCAACCTTCGTTTTAGCTTCTTGAGGAGGCTTGAACCTTTTGAACCTTCGTTTTAGCTTTTTGAGGAAGTTTGAACCTTTTGAACCTTTGCTATAGCTTCTCCGAGGAAGCTTGAACCTTTTGAACCCTGGTTTTAGCTTCTTGAGGAAGTTGAACCTTCTGAACCTTCGTTTTAGTTTCCTGAGGGAGCTTGAACCTTTTGAACTTTCGTTTTAGCTTCTTGAGGCAGCTTGAACCTTTTGAACCTTCGTTTTGGCTTCTTGAGGAAGCTTCAACCTTTTGAAACTTCGTTTTAGCTTCTTGAGGAAGCTTGATCCTTGTGAACCTTCGTTTTAGCTTCTCGAGGAAGCTTGAACCTTTTGAACCTTTGCTCTAGCTTCTCCAAGAAGCTTGAACCCTTTGCTCTAGCTTCTCCAAGAAGCTTGAAACTTTTGAACCTTTGCTCTAGCTTCTCCAAGAAGCTTGAACCCTCTTGTTTCTCTATAAGAGAGGGCCTCCCTCTCCTTTAGAGAGGTTGAAAAAAATTTGTCTAAGGAAAAGCACATATATCTCTCTATATCTCTACATTCTAGGCTTAGAGAGGGTGTTTGTTCTTGGCCTTTAACACCACCGGTCATTGCGCATGTTGTGCTCGTTCTGAGGTTACGGAGTTTCAGCTGAGAGCCTTACCTCCGGACCTCGGGACTCTTTTGCGCTTTGCCTCGATTTGCGAACCAGGTTCTGTTTTCTCTCCTCGAAGGGAGGGAGAGGTTTCGTAGACCATCTCTCAGTGGCCGTAGGCTACTTTTCGTGGTCGTAGACCACTGTTCCCGTTTGGAGACCATTTTTCGGTTTTCGGAGCCGTCGGTCGTGCGCCTCGGTTCGGGACCGCTTAACTTTCTCCGTTTGGCACGGTTTTTGGATAGCTTGAACCTTTTGAACCTTCGTTTTAGCTTCTTGAGGAAGCTTGAACCTTTTGAACCTTTCCTCTAGCTTCTCCGAGGAAGCTTGAACCTTTTGAACCCTGGTTTTAGCTTCTTGAGGAGCTTGAACCTTCTAAACCTTCGTTTTAGCTTCCTGAGGGAGCTTGAACGTCTTGAACATTCGTTTTAGCTTCTTGAGGGAGCTTGAACCTTTTGAACCTTCGTTTTAGCTTCTTCAGGGAGCTTGGACCTTTTGAACCCTCGTTTTGGCTTCTTGAGGAAGCTTGAACCTTTTGAACCTTCGTTTTAGCTTCTTGAGGAAGCTTGAACCTTTTGAACCTTCGTGTTAGCTTCTTGAGGAAGCTTGAACCTTTTGAACCTTTGCTCTAGCTTCTCCAAGAAGCTTGAACCCTTTGCTCTAGCTTCTCCCAGAAGCTTGAACCTTTTGAACCTTTGCTCTAGCTTCTCAAAGAAGCTTGAACCCACTTGTTTCTCTATAAGAGAGGGCCTCTCTCTCCTTTAGAGAGGTTGAAAAAAATTTGTCTAAGGAAAATCACATATATCTCTCTATATCTCTACATTCGAGGCTTAGAGAGGGTGTTTGTTCTTGGCCTTTAACACCACCGGTGATTGAGCATGTTGTGCTCGTTCTGAGGTTACGGAGTTTTGGTTGAGAGCCTTACCTGCGGACCTCGGTACTCTTTTGTGCTTTGCCTCGATTTGCGAACAAGGTTCTTTTTTCTCTCCCCGAAGGGAGGGAGAGGTTTCGTAGGCCATCTCTCAGTGGCCGTAGGCTACTTTTCGTGATCGTAGACCACTGTTCTCGTTTGGAGACCATTTTCCGGTTTTTGGAGCCGTCGGTCGTGCGCCTCGGTTCGGGACCGCTTAACTTTCTCCGTGTGGCACGGTTTTTGGACAGCTTGAACCTTTTGAACCTTCGTTTTTGCTTCTTGTGGAAGCTTGAACCTTTTGAACCCTTACTTTAGCTTCTTGAGGAAGTTAAACCTTCTGAACCTTCGTTTTAGCTTCTTGAGGGAGCTTGAACCTTTTGAACCTTGGTTTTAGCTTCTCGAGGGCGCTTGGACCTTTTGAACCTTCGTTTTAGCTTCTTGAGGGAGCTTGAACCTTTTGAACCCAGGTTTTAGCTTCTTGACGAAGTTGAACCTTCTGAACCTTCGTTTTAGCTTCTTGAGGAAGCTTGAACCTTTTGAACCTTCGTTTTAGCTTCTTGAGGAAGCTTGAACCTTTTGAACCCTTATTTTAGCTTCGTGAGGAAGTTAAACCTTCTGAACCTTCGTTTTAGCTTCTTGAGGGTGCTTGAACCTTTTGAACGTTGGTTTTAGCTTCTCGAGGGCGCTTGGACCTTTTGAACCTTCGTTTTAGCTTCTTGAGGGAGCTTGAACCTTTTGAACCCAGGTTTTAGCTTCTTGACGAAGTTGAACCTTCTGAACGTTTGTTTTAGCTTCTTGAGGAAGCTTGAACCTTTTGAACCTTCGTTTTAGCTTCTTGAGGAAGCTTGAACCTTTTGAACCCTGGTTTTAGCTTCCTGAGGGAGCTTGAACCTTTTGAACCTTCGTTTTAGCTTCTTGAGGGAGCTTGAACCTTTTGAACCTTCGTTTTAGTTTCTTGAGGGAGCTTGAACCTTTTGAACCTTCGTTTTAGCCTCTTCGAGGAGCTTGAACCTTTTGAACCCCTGTTTTGGCTTTTTGAGGAAGCTTGAAATTTTGAACTTTTCAACCCTCGTTTTAGCTTCTTGAGGAAGCTTGAACCTTTTGAACCTTCGTTTTAGCTTCTTGAGGAAGCTTGAACCTTTTGAACCTTTGCTCTAGCTTCTCCGAGGAAGCTTGAACCTTTTGAACACTGGTTTTAGCTTCTTGAGGAAGTTGAACCTCCTGAACCTTCCTTTTAGTTTCCTGAGGGAGCTTGAACCTTTTGAACCTTCGTTTTAGCTTCTTGAGGGAGCTTGAACCTTTTGAACCTTCGTTTTAGCTTCTTGAGGGAGCTTGGACCTTTTGAACCCTTGTTTTGGCTTCTTGAGGAAGCTTGAACCTTTTGAACCTTCGTTTTAGCTTCTTGAGGAAGCTTGAACCTTTTGAACCTTCGTGTTAGCTTCTTGAGGAAGCTTGAACCTTTTGAACCATTGCTCTAGCTTCTCCAAGAAGCTTGAATCCTTTGCTCTAGCTTCTCCAAGAAGCTTGAAACTTTTGAACCTTTGCTCTTGCTTCTCAATGAAGCTTGAACCTTTTGCTCTAGCTTCTCCACGAAGTTTGAACCCTCTTGTTTCTCTATAAGAGAGGGCCTCCCTCTCCTTTAGAGAGGTTGAAAAAAATTGGTCTAAGGAAAAACACATATATCTCTCTATATCTCTACATTCTAGGCTTAGAGAGGGTGTTTGTTCTTGGCCTTTAACACCACCGGTGATTGCGCATGTTGTGCTCGTTCTGAGGTTACGGAGTTTCGGCTGAGAGCCTTACCTGCGAACCTCGGGACTCTTTTGTGCTTTGCCTCGATTTGCGAACAAGGTTTTTTTTTCTCTCCCCTAAGGGAGGGAGAGGTTTTGTAGACCATCTCTCAGTGGCCGTAGGCTAATTTTCGTGGTCGTAGACCACTGTTCCCGTTTGGAGACCATTTTTCGGTTTTCGGAGCCGTCGGTCGTGCGCCTCAGTTCGGGACCGCTTAACTTTCTCCGTTTGGCATGGTTTTTGGACAGCTTGAACCTTTGGAACCTTCGTTTTAGCTTCTTGAGGAAGCTTGAACCTTTTGAACACTTATTTTAGCTTCTTGAGGAAGTTAAACCTTCTGAACTGTGGTTTTAGCTTCTTGAGGGAGCTTGAACCTTTTGAACCTTGGTTTTAGCTTCTTGAGGGTGCTTGGACATTTTGAACCTTCGTTTTAGCTTCTTGAGGGAGCTTGAATCTTTTGAACCCTGGTTTTAGCTTCTTGATGAAGTTGAACCTTCTGAACCTTCGTTTTAGCTTCCTGAGGGAGCCTAAACCTTTTGAACCTTCGTTTTAGCTTATTGAGGGAGCTTGAACCGTGTGAACCATCGTTTTAGCCTCTTGAGGGAGCTTGAACTTTTTGAACCCCTATTTTGGCTTCTTGAAGAAGCTTGAAATTTTGAAATTTTCAACCTTCGTTTTAGCTTTTTGAGCAAGCTTGAACCTTTTGAACCCTGGTTTTAGCTTCTTGACTAAGTTGAACCTTCTGAACCTTCGTTTTATTTTCCTGAGGGAGCTTGAACATTTTGAACCTTCGTTTTAGCTTCTTGAGGGAGCTTGAACCTTTTGAACCTTCGTTTTAGTTTCTTGAGGGAGCTTGAACCTTTTGAACCTTCGTTTTAGCTTCTTGAGGGAGCTTGAACCTTTTGAACCTTCGTTTTAGCATCTTCAAGGAGCTTCAACCTTTTGAACCCCTGTTTTGGCTTCCTGAGGAAGTTTGAAATTTTGAACTTTTCAACCTTCGTTTTAGCTTCTTGAGGAAGCTTGAACCTTTTGAACCTTCATTTTAGCTTCTTGAGGAAGCTTGAACCTTTTGAACCTTTGCTCTAGCTTCTCCGAGGAAGCCTGAACCTTTTGAACCCTGGTTTTAGCTTCTTGAGGAAGTTGAACCTTCTGAACCTTCGTTTTAGTTTCCTGAGGGAGCTTGAACCTTTTGAACCTTCGTTTTAGCTTCCTGAGGGAGCTTGAACCTTTTGAACCTTCGTTTTAGCTTCTTGAGGGAGCTTGAACCTTTTGAACCCTTGTTTTGGCTTCTTGAGGAAGCTTGAACCTTTTGAACCTTCGTTTCAGCTTCTTGAGGATGTTTGAACCTGTTGTACCTTCGTTTTAGCTTCTTGAGGAAGCTTGAAACTTTTGAACCTTTGCTCTAGCTTCTCCAAGAAGCTTGAACCCTTTGCTCTAGCTTCTCCAAGAAGTTTGAAACTTTTGAACCTTTGCTCTAGCTTCTCAAAGAAGCTTGAACCTTTTGCTCTAGCTTCTCCAAGAAGCTTGAACCCTCTTTTTTCTCTATAAGAGAGGGCCTCCCTCTCCTTTAGAGAGGTTGAAAAAAATTTGTCTAAGGAAAACACATATATTCTACCTATATCTCTACATTCTAGCTTATAGAGGGTGTTTGTTATTGGCCTTTAAACACCACCGGTGATTGCGCATGTTGTGCTCGTTCTGAGGTTACGGAGTTTCGGCTGAGAGCCTTACCTCCGGACCTCGGGACTCTTTTGCTTTGCCTCGATTTGCGAACCAGGTTCTGTTTTCTCTCCCCGAAGGGAGGGAGAGGTTTCGTAGACCATCTCTCAGTGGCCGTAGGCTACTTTTCGTGGTCGTAGACACTGTTCCGTTTGGAGACCATTTTCCGATTTTCGGTGCCGTCGGTCGTGCGCGTCGGTTCGGGACGTTTTTGGACAGCTTGAACCTTTTGAACCTTCGTTTTAGCTTCTTGAGGAAGCTTGAACCTTTTGAAACCTTATTTTAGCTTCTTGAGGTTAAACCTTCTGAACCTTCGTTTTAGCTTCTTGAGAGGGCTTGAACCTTTTGAACCTTGGTTTTAGCTTCTTGAGGGCGCTTGGACCTTTTGAACCTTCGTTTTAGCTTCTTGAGGGAGCTTGAACCTTTTGAACCCTGGTTTTAGCTTCTTGACGAAGTTGAACCTTCTGAACCTTCGTTTTACTTTCCTGTGGGAGCTTGAACCTTTTGAACCTTTGTTTTAGCTTCTTGAGGGAGCTTGAACCTTTTGAACCTTCGTTTTAGTTTCCTGAGGGAGCTTGAACCATTTGATCCTCCATTTTAGCCTCTTGAGGGAGTTTGAACCTTTTGAACCCCTGTTTTGGCTTCTTCCGGAAGCTTGAAATTTTGAACTTTTGAACCTTCGTTTTAGCTACTTGAGGAAGCTTGAACCTTTTGAACCTTCGTTTTAGCTTCTTGAGGAAGCTTGAACCTTTTGAACCTTTGCTCTAGCTTCTCGAGGAAGCTTGAACCTTTTGAACCCTGGTGTTAGCTTCTTAAGGAAGTTGAACCTTCTGAACCTTCATTTTTAGTTCCTGAGAGAGCTGAACTTTTGAACCTTCGTTTTAGCTTCTTGAGGGAGCTTGAACCTTTTGAACCTTCATTTTGGCTTCTTGAGGAAGCTTGAACCTTTTGAAACTTGGTTTTAGCTTCTTGAGGAAGCTTGAACCTTTTGAACCTTCGTTTTAGCTTCTTGAGGAAGTTTGAACCTTTTGAACCTTTGCTCTAGCTTCTCCAAGAAGCTTGAAACTTTTGAACCTTTGCTCTAGCTTCTCTAAGAAGCTTGAACCTTTTGCTCCAGCTTCTCCAAGAAGCTTGAACCCTCTTGTTTGTCTATAAGAGAGGGCCTCCCTCTCCTTTAGAGAGGTTGAAAAAAATTTGTCTAAGGAAAAACACATATATCTCTCTATATCTCTACATTCTAGCTTAGAGAGGGTGTTTGTTCTTGGCTTTAACACCACCGGTGATTGCGCATGTTGTGCTCGTTCTGATGTTACGGAGTTTCGGCTGAGAGCCTTACCTCCGGACCTCGGACTCTTTTGTGCTTTGTCTCGATTTGCGAACCAGGTTCTGTTTTCTCTCCGAAGGGAGGGAGAGGTTTCGTAGACCATCTCTCAGTGGCCGTAGGCTACTTTTCGGAGCCGTCGGTCGTGCGCCTCGGTTCGGGACCACTTAACTTTCTCCGTTTGGCACGGTTTTTGGACAGCTTGAACCTTTTGAACCTTCGTTTTAGCTTCTTGACGAAGCTTGAACCTTTTGAACCCTTATTTTAGCTTTGAGGAAGTTTAACCTTCTGACCTTCGTTTTAGCTTCTGAGGGAGCTTGAACCTTTTGAACCTTGGTTTTAGCTTCTTGAGGGCGCTTGGACCTTTTGAACCTTCGTTTTAGCTTCTTGAGGGAGCTTGAACCTTTTGAACCCTGGTTTTAGCTTCTTGACGAAGTTGAACCTTCTGAACCTTCGTTTTAGCTTCCCGAGGGAGCCTGAACCTTATGAACCTTCGTTTTAGCTTCTTGAGGGAGCTTGAACCTTTTGAACCTTCGTTTTGGCCTCTTGAGGGAGCTTGAACCTTTTGAACCGCTGTTTTGGCTTCTTGAGGAAGCTTGAAATTTTAAACTTTTGAACCTTCGTTTTAGCTTTTTGAGGAAGCTTGAACCTTTTGAACCTTCGTTTTAGCTTCTTGAGGAAGCTTGAACCTTTTGAACCTTTACTCTCGCTTCTCCGAGGAAGGTTGAACCTTTTGAACCCTGGTTTTAGCTTCTCGAGGAAGTTGAACCTTCTAAACCTCCGTTTTAGTTTCTTGAGGGAGCTGTAACCTTTTGAACCTTCCTTTTAGCTTCTTGAGGGAGCTTGAACCTTCTGAACCTTCGTTTTAGGTTCTTGAGGGAGCTTGAACCTTTTGAACCTTCGTTTTAGCTTCTTGAGGAAGCTTGAACCTTTTGAACCTTCGTTTTAGCTTCTTGAGGAAGCTTGAACCTTTTGAACCTTTGCCCTAGCTTCTCCAAGAAGCTTGAACACTTGCTCTAGCTTCTCCAAGAAACTTGAAACTTTTGAACCTTTGCTCTAGATTCTCTAAGAGCTTGAACCTTTTGCTCTAGCTTCTCCATGAAGCTTGAACCCTCTTGTTTCTCTACAAGAGAGGGCCTCCCTCTCCTTTAGAGAGGTTGAAAAAAATTTGTTTAAGGAAAAGCTCATATATCTCTCTATATCTCTACATTCTAGGCATAGAGAGGGTGTTTGTTCTTGGCCTTTAACACCACCGGTGATTGCGCATGTTGTGCTCGTTCTGAGGTTACGAAGTTTCGATGAGAGCCTTACCTCCGGACCTGGGACTCTTTTGTGCTTTGTCTCGATTTGCGAACCAGGTTCTTTTCTCTCCCCGAAGGGAGGGAGAGGTTTCGTAGACCATCTCTCAGTGGCCGTAGGCTACTTTTTGTGGTCGTAGACCACTGTTCCCGTTTGCAGACCATTTTCGGTTTTCGGAGCCGTCGGTCGTGCTCCTCATTCGGGACGCTTAACTTTCTCCGTTTGGCACGGTTTTGGACAGCTTGAACCTTTTGAACCTTCGTTTTAGCTTCTTGACGAAGCTTGAACCTTTTGAACCCTTATTTTAGCTTCTTGAGGAAGTTAAACCTTCTGACCCTTTGTTTTAGCTTCTTGAGGGAGCTTGAACCTTTTGAACCTTCGTTTTAGCTTCTTGAGGGAGCTTGAACCTTTTGAACCCTGGTTTTAGCTTCTTGACGAAGTTGAACCTTCTGAACCTTCGTTTTAGCTTCCTGAGGGAGCCTGAACCTTTTGAACCTTCGTTTTAGCTTCTTGAGGGAGCTTGAACCTTTTGAACCTTTATTTTAGCCTCTTGAGGGAGCTTGAACCTTTTGAACCCTGGTTTTAGCTTATTGACGAAGTTGAACCTTCTGAACCTTCGTTTTAGCTTCCCGAGGGAGCCTGAACATTCTGAACCTTCGTTTTAGCTTCCTGAGGGAGCCTGAACCTTTTGAACCTTCGTTTTAGCTTCTTGAGGGAGTTTGAACCTTTTGAACCTTCGTTTTAGCCTCTTGAGGGAGCTTAAACCTTTTGAACCCCCTGTTTTGGCATCTTGAGGAAGCTTGAAATTTTGAACTTTTCAATCTTCGTTTTAGCTTCTTGAGGAAGCTTGAACCTTTTGAACCCTGGTTTTAGCTTCTTGAGGAAGCTTGAACCTTTTGAACCTTTGCTCTGCTTCTCCGAGGAAGCTTGAACCTTTTGAACCCTGGTTTTAGCTTCTTGAGGAAGTTGAACCTTCTGAACCTTCGTTTTAGTTTCCTGAGGGAGCTTGAACCTTTTGAACCTTTGTTTTAGTTTCTTGAGGGAGCTTGAACCTTTTGAACCTTCGTTTTAGCTTCTTGAGGAGCTTGAACCTTTTGAACCTTGTTTTCTTCTTGAGGGAGCTTGAACCTTTTGGACCTTCGTTTTAGCTTCTTGAGAAGCTTGTATCTTTTCAACCATCGTTTTAGCTTCTTGAGGAGCTTGAACCTTTTGAACCCTTATTTTAGCTTCTTGAGGAAGTTAAACCTTCTGAACCTTCGTTTTAGCCTCTTGAGGGAGCTTGAACCTTTTGAACCTTAGTTTTAGCTTCTTGAGGGCGCTTGGACCTTTTGAACCTTCGTTTTAGCTTCTTGAGGGAGGTTGAACCTTTTGAACCCTGGTTTTAGCTTATTGACGAAGTTGAACCTTCTGAACCTTCGTTTTAGCTTCCTGAGGGAGCCTGAACCTTTTGAACCTTCGTTTTAGCTTCTTGAGGGAGCTTGAACCTTTTGAACCTTCGTTTTAGCCTCTTGAGGGAGCTTGAACCTTTTGAACCCCTGTTTTGGCTTCTTGAGGAAGCTTGAAATTTTGAACTTTTCAACCTTCGTTTTAGCTTCTTGAGGAAGCTTGAACATTTTGAACCATCGTTTTAGCTTCTTGAGGAAGTTTGAACCTTTTGAACCTTTGCTCTAGCTTCTCCGAGGAAGCTTGAACCTTTTGAACCCTGGTTTTAGCTTCTTGAGGAAGTTGAACCTTCTGAACCTTCGTTTTAGTTTCCTAAGGGAGCTTGAACCTTTTGAGCCCCTGTTTTGGCTTCTTGAGGAAGCTTGAAATTTTGAACTTTTCAACCTTCGTTTTAGCTTCTTGAGGAAGCTTGAACATTTTGAACCATCGTTTTAGCTTCTTGAGGAAGCTTGAACCTTTTGAACCTTTCCTCTAGCTTCTCCGAGGAAGCTTGAACCTTTTGAACCCTGGTTTTAGCTTCTTGAGGAAGTTGAACCTTCTGAACCTTCGTTTTAGTTTCTTGAGGGAGCTTGAACCTTTTGAACCTTCGTTTTAGCTTCTTGAGGGAGCTTGAACCTTTTGAACCTTCGTTTTAGCCTCTTGAGGGAGCTTGAACCTTTTGAACCCCTGTTTTGGCGTCTTGAGGAAGCTTGAAATTTTGAACTTTTCAACCTTCGTTTTAGCTTCTTGAGGAAGTTTGAACCTTTTAAACGTTCATTTTAGCTTCTTGAGGAAGCTTGAACCTTTTGAACCTTTGCTCTAGCTTCTCCGAGGAAGCTTGAACCTTTTGAACCCTGGTTCTAGATTCTTGAGCAAGTTGAACCTTCTGAACCATCGTTTTAGTTTCCTGAGGGAGCTTGAACCTTTTGAACCTTCGTTTTAGCTTCTTGAGGGAGCTTGAACCTTTTGAACTTTCGTTTTAGCTTCTTGAGGGAGCTTGAACCTTTTGAACCCTTGTTTTGGGTTCTTGAGGAAGCTTGAACCTTTTGAAACTTCGTTTTAGCTTCTTGAGGAAGCTTGAACCTTTTGAACCTTCGTTTTAGCTTCTTGAGGGAGCTTGAACCTTTTGAACCCTTGTTTTGGGTTCTTCAGGAAGCATGAAACTTTTGAAACTTCGTTTTAGCTTCTTGAGGAAGCTTGAACCTTTTGAACCTTCGTTTTAGCTTCTTGAGGAAGCTTGAACCTTTTGAACCTTTGCTCTAGCTTCTCCAAGAAGCTTGAACCCTTTGCTCTAGCTTCTCCAAGAAGCTTGAAACTTTTGAAGCTTTGCTCTAGCTTCTCTAAAAAGCTTGAACCTTTTGCTCTAGCTTCTCCAAGAAGCTTGAACCCTCTTGTTTCTCTATAAGAGAGGGCTTCCCTCTCCTTTAGAGAGGTTGAAAAAAATTTGTCTAAGGAAAAGCACATATATCTCTCTATATCTCTACATTCTAGGCTTAGAGAGGGTGTTTGTTCTGGGCCTTTACACCACCGGTGATTGCGCATGTTGTGCTCATTCTGAGGTTATGGAGTTTCGGCTGAGAACCTTACCTCCGGACCTCGGGACTCTTTTGTGCTTTGCCTCGATTTGCGAACCAGGTTCTGTTTTCTCTCCCCGAAGGGAGGGAGAGGTTTCGTAGACCATCTCTCAGTGGCCGTAGGCAACTTTTCGTGGTCGTAGACCACTGTTCCCGTTTGGAGACCATTTTTCGGTTTTCGGAGCCGTCGGTCGTGCGCCTCGGTTCGGGACCGCTTAACTTTTTCCGTTTGGCACGGTTTGTGGACAGCTTGAACCTTTTGAACCTTCGTTTTAGCTTCTTGAGGAAGCTTGAACCTTTTGAACCCTTATTTTAGCTTCTTGAGGAAGTTAAACCTTCTGAACCTTCGTATTAGCTTCTTGAGGGAGGTTGAACCTTTTGAAGCTTGGTTTTAGCTTCTTGAGGGCGCTTGGACCTTTTGAACCTTTGTTTTAGCTTCTTGACGGAGCTTGAACCTTTTGAACCCTGGTTTTAGCTTCTTGACGAAGTTGAACCTTCTGAACCTTCGTTTTAGCTTCCCGAGGGAGCCTGAACATTCTGAACTTCGTTTTAGCTTCCTGAGGAGCCTGAACCTTTTGAACCTTCGTTTTAGTAGTTCTTGAGGGAGTTTGAACCTTTTGAACCTTCGTTTTAGCCTCTTGAGGGAGCTTAAACCTTTTGAACCCCCTGTTTTGGCATCTTGAGGAAGCTTGAAATTTTGAACTTTTCAATCTTCGTTTTAGCTTCTTGAGGAAGCTTGAACCTTTTGAACCCTGGTTTTAGCTTCTTGAGGAAGCTTGAACCTTTTGAACCTTTGCTCTGGCTTCTCCGAGGAAGCTTGAACCTTTTGAACCCTGGTTTTAGCTTCTTGAGGAAGTTGAACCTTCTGAACCTTCGTTTTAGTTTCCTGAGGGAGCTTGAACCTTTTGAACCTTTGTTTTAGTTTCTTGAGGGAGCTTGAACCTTTTGAACCTTCGTTTTAGCTTCTTGAGGGAGCTTGAACCTTTTGAACCCTTGTTTTAGCTTCTTGAGGGAGCTTGAACCTTTTGGACCTTCGTTTTAGCTTCTTGAGGAAGCTTGAATCTTTTCAACCATCGTTTTAGCTTCTTGAGGAAGCTTGAACCTTTTGAACCTTTGCTCTAGCTTCTCCAAGAAGCTTGAACCCTTTGCTCTAGCTTCTCCAAGAAGCTTGAACCCTCTTGTTTCTCTATAAGAGAGGGCATCCTTCTCCTTTAGAGAGGTTGAAAAAAATTTGTCTAAGGAAAAGCACATATATCTCTCTATATCTCTACATTCTAGGCTTAGAGAGGGTGTTTGTTCTGGGCCTTTAACACCACCGGTTATTGCGCATGTTGTGCTCGTTCTGAGGTTACGGAGTTTCGGCTGAGAGCCTTTCCTCCGGACCTTGGGACTCTTTTTTACTTTGTCTCGATTTGCGAACCAGGTTCTGTTTTCTCTCCCCGAAGGGAGGGAGAGGTTTCGTAGACCATCTCTCAGTGGCCGTAGGCTACTTTTCGTGGTCGTAGACCACTGTTCCCGTTTGGAGACCATTTTTCGGTTTTCGGAGCCGTCGGTCGTACGCCTCGGTTCGGGACCGCTTAACTTTCTCCGTTTGGCACGGTTTTCGGACAGCTTGAACCTTTTGAACCTTCATTTTAGCTTCTTGAGGAAGCTTGAACCTTTTGAACCCTTATTTTAGGTTCTTGAGGAAGTTAAATCTTCTGAACCTTCGTTTTAGCTTCTTGAGGGAGCTTGAAACTTTTGAACCTTGGTTTTAGCTTCTTGAGGGCGCTTGGACCTTTTGAACCTTCGTTTTAGCTTCTTGAGGGAGCTTGAACCTTTTGAACCCTGGTTTTAGCTTCTTGACGAAGTTGAACCTTCTGAACCTTCGTTTTAGCCTCCCGAGGGAGCTTGAACCTTCTGAACCTTCGTTTTAGCTTCTTGAGGGAGCTTGAACCTTTTGAACCTTCGTTTTACCCTCTTGAGGGAGCTTGAACCTTTTGATCCCCTGTTTTCGCTTCTTGAGGAAGCTTGAAATTTTGAACTTTTCAACCTTCGTTTTAGCTTCTTGAGGAAGCTTGAACCTTTTGAACCTTCGTTTTAGCTTCTTGAGGAAGCTTGAACCTTTTGAACCCTGGTTTTAGCTTCTCCGAGGAAGATTGAACCTTTTGAACCCTGGTTTTAGCTTCTTGAGGAAGTTGAACCTTCTGAACCTTCGTTTTAGTTTCCTGAGGGAGCTTGAACCTTTTGAACTTTCGTTTTAGCTTCTTGAGGGAGCTTGAACCTTTTGAACCTTCGTTTTAGCTTCTTGAGGGAGCTTGAACCTTTTGAACCCTTGTTTTGGCTTCTTGAGGAAGCTTGAACCTTCGTTTTAGCTTCTTGAGGAAGCTTGAACCTTTTGAACCTTCGTTTTAGCTTCTTGAGGAAGCTTGAACCTTTTGAACCTTTGCTCTACATTCTCCAAGAAGCTTGAAACTTATGAACCTTTGCTCTAGCTTCTCTAAGAAGCTTGAACCTTTTGCTCTAGCTTCTCCAAGAAGCTTGAACCCTCTTGTTTCTCTATCAGAGAGGGCTTACCTCTCCTTTAGAGAGGTTGAAAAAAATTTGTCTAAGGAAAAGCACATATAGCTCTCTATATCTCTACATTCTAGGCTTAGAGAGGGTGTTTGTTCTTGGCCTTTAACACCACCGGTGATTGCGCATGTTGTGCTCGTTTTGAGGTTACAGAGTTTCGGCTGAAAGCCTTGCCTCCGGACCTCGGGACTCTTTTGTGCTTTGCCTCGGTCGTGCGCCTCGGTTTGGGACCGCTTAACTTTCTCCGTTTGGCACGGTTTTCGGACAGCTTGAACCTTTTGAACCCTTATTTTAGCTTCTTGACGAAGTTAAACCTTCTGAACCTTCGTTTTAGTTTCTTGAGGGAGTTTGAACCTTTTGAACCTTCGTTTTAGCTTCTTGAGGGCGCTTGGACCTTTTGAACCTTCCTTTTAGCTTCTTGAGGGAGCTTGAACCTTTTGAACCGTGGTTTTAGCTTCTTGACGAAGTTCAACCTTCTGAACCTTCGTTTTAGCTTCCCGAGGGAGCCTGAACCATCCGAAACTTCGTTTTAGCTTCTTGAGGGAGCTTGAACCTTTTGAACATTCGTTTTAGCCTCTTGAGGGAGCTTGAACCTTTTGAACCCCTGTTTTGGCTTCTTGAGGAAGCTTGAAATTTTGAACTTTTCAACCTTCATTTTAGCTTCTTGAGGAAGCTTGAACCTTTTGAACCTTCGTTTTAGCTTCTTGAGGAAGCTTAAACCTTTTGAACCTTTGCTCTAGCTTCTCCGAGGAAGCTTAAACCTTTTGAACCCTGGTTTTAGCTTCTTGAGGAAGTTGAACCTTCTGAACCTTCGTTTTAGTTTCCTGAGGGAGCTTGAACCTTTTGAACCTTCGTTTTAGCTTCTTGAGGGAGCTTGAACCTTTTGAATCCTTGTTTTGGCATCTTGAGGAAGCTTGAACCTTTTGAACGCCCTGCTAGCTTCCTAAGAAGCTTGAACCCTTTGCTCTAGCTTCTCCAAGAAGCTTGAAACTTTTGAACCTTTGCTCTAGCTTCTCTAAGAAGCTTGAACCTTTGCTCTAGCTTCTCCAAGAAGCTTGAACCCTCTTGTTTCTCTATAAGAGAGGGCCTCCCTCTCCTTTGGAGAGGTTGAAAAAAATTTGTCTAAGGAAAAGCACATATATCTCTCTATATCTCTACATTCTAGGCTTAGAGAGGGTGTTTGTTCTTGGCCTTTAACACCACTGGTGATTGCGCATGTTGTGCTTGTTCTGAGGTTACGGAGTTTCGGCTGAGAGCCTTACCTCCGGACCTCGGGACTCTTTTGTGCTTTGCCTCGATTTGCGAACCAGGTTCTGTTTTCTCTCCCCGAAGGGAGGGAGAGGTTTCGTAGACCATCGCTCAGTGGTCGTAGGCTGCTTTTCGTGGTCGTAGACCACTGTTCCCGTTTGGAGTCCATTTTCCGGTTTTCAGAGCCGTTGGTTGTGCGCCTCGGTTCGGGACCGCTTAACTTTCTCCGTTTGGCCCGATTTTTGGACAGCTTGAACCTTTTGAACCTTCGTTTTAGCTTCTACAGGAAGCTTGAACCTTTTGAACCCTTATTTTAGCTTCTTGAGGAAGTTAAACCTTCTGAACCTTCGTTTTAGCTTCTTGAGGGAGCTTGAACCTTTTGAAGCTTGGTTTTAGATTCTTGAGGGCGCTTGGGCCTTTTGAGCCTTCGTTTTAGCTTCTTGAGGGAGCTTGAACCTTTTGAACCCTGGTTTTAGCTTCTTGACAAAGTTGAACCTTCTGAACCATCGTTTTAGCTTCCCGAGGGAGCCTGAACCTTCTGAACCTTCGTTTTAGCTTTGTGAGGGAGCTTGAACCCTTTGAACCTTCGTTTTAGCCTCTTGAGGGAGCTTGAACCTTTTGAACCCCTATTTTGGCTTCTTGAGAAAGCTTGAAATTTTGAACTTTTCAACCTTCGTTTTAGCTTCTTGAGGAAGCTTGAACCTTTTGAACCTTCGTTTTAGCTTCTTCGGGAAGCTTGAACCTTTTGAACCTTTGCTCTAGCTTCTCCGAGGAAGCTTGAACCTTTTGAACCCTGGTTTTAGCTTATTGAGGAAGTTGAACCTTCTGAACCTTCGTTTTAGCTTCTTGAGGGAGCTTGAACCTTTTGAACCTTCGTTTTAGCTTCTTGAAGGAGCTTGAACCTTTTGAACCCTCGTTTTGGCTTCTTGGGGAAGCTTAAACCTTTTGAACCTTCGTTTTAGCTTTTTGAGGAAGCTTGAACCTTTTGAACCTTTGCTCTAGCTTTTCCAAGAAGCTTGAACCCTTTGCTTTAGCTTCTCCAAGAAGCTTGAAACTTTTGAACCTTTGCTCTAGCTTCTCTAAGAAGCTTGAACCTTTTCCTCTAGCTTTTCCAAGAAGCTTGAACCCTCTTGTTTCTCTATAAGAGAGGGCCTCCCTCTCCTTTAGAGATGTTGGAAAAAATTTGTCTAAGGAAAAGCACAAATATCTCTTTATATCTCTACATTCTAGGCTTAGAGAGGGTGTTTGTTCTTGGCCTTTAACACCACCGGTGATTGCGCATGTTGGTGCTCGTTCTGAGGTTACGGAGTTTCGGCTGAGAGCCTTACCTCCGACCTCGGGACTCTTTTGTGCTTTGCCTCGATTTGCGAACCAGGTTCTGTATTCTGTCCCGAAGGGAGGGAGAGGTTTCGTAGACCATCTCTCAGTGGCCGTAGGCTACTTTTCGTGGTCGTGGACCACTGTTCCCGTTGGGGACCTTTTATGGTTTTCGGAGCCGTCGGTCGTGCGCCTCGGTCCGGGACCGCTTAACTTTCTCCGTTTGGCACGGTTTTTGGACAGCTTGAACCTTTTGAACCTTCGTTTAGCTTCTTGAGGAAGCTTGAACCTTTTGAAACCCTTAATTTAGCTTCTTGAGGAAGTTAAACCTTCTGAAACCTTCGTTTTAGCTCCTTGAGGGAGCTTGAACCTTTTGAAGCTGGTTTTAGCTTCTTTCGGGCGCTTGGACTTTTTCAACCTTCGTTTTAGCTTCTTGAGGGAGCTTGAACCTTTTGAAACCCTGGTTTTAGCTTTGACGAAGTTGAACCTTCTGAACCTTCGTTTTAGCTTCCGAGGGAGCCTGAAACCTTCTAAACCTTCGTTTTAGCTTCTTGAGAGAGCTTGAACCTTTTGAACCTTCATTTTAGCGTCTTGAGGGAAGCTTGAACCTTTTGAACCCCTGTTTTGGCTTCTTGAGGAAGCTTGAAATTTTGAACTTTTCAACCTTCGTTTTAGCTCTTGAGGAAGCTTGAACCTTTTGAACCTTCGTTTTAGCTTCTTGAGGAAGCTTGACCCTTTTGAACCTTTGCTCTAGCTTCTCCGAGGAAGATTGAACCTTTTGAACCCTGGTTTTAGCTTCTTGAGGAAGTTGAACATTCTGAACCTTCGTTTTAGTTTCCTGAGGGAGCTTAAACCTTTTGAACCTTCGTTTTAGCTTCTTGAGGGAGGTTGAACCTTTTGAACCTTCGTTTTAGCTTCTTAAGGGAGCTTGAACCTTTTGAACCCTTGTTTTGGCTTTTTGAGGAAGCTTGAACCTTTTCAACCTTCGTTTTAGCATCTTGAGGAAGCTTGAACCTTTTGAACCTTCGTTTTAGCTTCTTGAGGAAGCTTGAACCTTTTGAACCTTTACTCTAGCTTCTCCAAGAAGCTTGAACCATTTGCTCTAGCTTCTCCAAGAAGCTTGAAACTTTTGAACCTTTGCTCTAGCTTCTCAAAGAAGCTTGAACCTTTTGCTCTAGCTTCTGCAAGAAGCTTGAACCCTCTTGTTTCTCTATAAGAGAGGGCCTCCTTCTCCTTTAGAGAGGTTGAAAAAAATTTGTCTGAGGAAAAGCACATATATCTCTCTATATCTCTACATTCTAGGCTTAGAGGGTGTGTTTGTTATTGGCCTTTAACACCACCGGTGATTGCGCATGTTGTTCTCGTTCTGAGGTTACGGAGTTTCGGCTGAGAGCCTTACCTCCGGACCTCGAACCCTAATGCGTGAGAAATGGTAAGTAAACGCCGTATTTACATATCTGCCACTGTGCAGGAGAATCCGTATAGGTGTTCGAGTGTTCGAACCCTAATGCGTGAGAAATGGTAAGTAAACGCCGTATTTACATATCTGCCACTGTGCAGGAGAATCCGTATAGGTGTTCGAGTGTTCGAACCCTAATGCGTGAGAAATGGTAAGTAAACGCCGTATTTACATATCTGCCACTGTGCAGGAGAATCCGTATATAGGTGTTCGAGTGTTCGAACCCTAATGCGTGAGAAATGGTAAGTAAACGCCGTATTTACATATCTGCCACTGTGCAGGAGAATCCGTATAGGTGTTCGAGTGTTCGAACCCTAATGCGTGAGAAATGGTAAGTAAACGCCGTATTTACATATCTGCCACTGTGCAGGAGAATCCGTATAGGTGTTCGAGTGTTCGAACCCTAATGCGTGAGAAAAATGGTAAGTAAACGCCGTATTTACATATCTGCCACTGTGCAGGAGAATCCGTATAGGTGTTCGAGTGTTCGAACCTAATGCGTGAGAAATGGTAAGTAAACGCCGTATTTACATATCTGCCACTGTGCAGGAGAATCCGTATAGGTGTTCGAGTGTTCGAACCCTAATGCGTGAGAAATGGTAAGTAAACGCCGTATTTACATATCTGCCACTGTGCAGGAGAATCCGTATAGGTGTTCGAGTGTTCGAACCTAATGCGTGAGAAATGGTAAGTAAACGCCGTATTTACATATCTGCCACTGTGCAGGAGAATCCGTATAGGTGTTCGAGTGTTCGAACCTAATGCGTGAGAAATGGTAAGTAAACGCCGTATTTACATATCTGCCACTGTGCAGGAGAATCCGTATAGGTGTTCGAGTGTTCGAACCTAATGCGTGAGAAATGGTAAGTAAACGCCGTATTTACATATCTGCCACTGTGCAGGAGAATCCGTATAGGTGTTCGAGTGTTCGAACCCTAATGCGTGAGAAATGGTAAGTAAACGCCGTATTTACATATCTGCCACTGTGCAGGAGAATCCGTATAGGTGTTCGAGTGTTCGAACCTAATGCGTGAGAAATGGTAAGTAAACGCCGTATTTACATATCTGCCACTGTGCAGGAGAATCCGTATAGGTGTTCGAGTGTTCGAACCCTAATGCGTGAGAAATGGTAAGTAAACGCCGTATTTACATATCTGCCACTGTGCAGGAGAATCCGTATAGGTGTTCGAGTGTTCGAACCTAATGCGTGAGAAATGGTAAGTAAACGCCGTATTTACATATCTGCCACTGTGCAGGAGAATCCGTATAGGTGTTCGAGTGTTCGAACCCTAATGCGTGAGAAATGGTAAGTAAACGCCGTATTTACATATCTGCCACTGTGCAGGAGAATCCGTATAGGTGTTCGAGTGTTCGAACCCTAATGCGTGAGAAATGGTAAGTAAACGCCGTATTTACATATCTGCCACTGTGCAGGAGAATCCGTATAGGTGTTCGAGTGTTCGAACCCTAATGCGTGAGAAATGGTAAGTAAACGCCGTATTTACATATCTGCCACTGTGCAGGAGAATCCGTATAGGTGTTCGAGTGTTCGAACCCTAATGCGTGAGAAATGGTAAGTAAACGCCGTATTTACATATCTGCCACTGTGCAGGAGAATCCGTATAGGTGTTCGAGTGTTCGAACCTAATGCGTGAGAAATGGTAAGTAAACGCCGTATTTACATATCTGCCACTGTGCAGGAGAATCCGTATAGGTGTTCGAGTGTTCGAATCGTAATGCGTGAGAAATGGTAAGTAAACGCCGTATTTACATATCTGCCACTGTGCAGGAGAATCCGTATAGGTGTTCGAGTGTTCGAACCGTAATGCGTGAGAAATGGTAAGTAAACGCCGTATTTACATATCTGCCACTGTGCAGGAGAATCCGTATAGGTGTTCGAGTGTTCGAACCCTAATGCGTGAGAAATGGTAAGTAAACGCCGTATTTACATATCTGCCACTGTGCAGGAGAATCCGTATAGGTGTTCGAGTGTTCGAACCGTAATGCGTGAGAAATGGTAAGTAAACGCCGTATTTACATATCTGCCACTGTGCAGGAGAATCCGTATAGGTGTTCGAGTGTTCGAATAGTAATGCGTGAGAAATGGTAAGTAAACGCCGTATTTACATATCTGCCACTGTGCAGGAGAATCCGTATAGGTGTTCGAGTGTTCGAACCCTAATGCGTGAGAAATGGTAAGTAAACGCCGTATTTACATATCTGCCACTGTGCAGGAGAATCCGTATAGGTGTTCGAGTGTTCGAACCCTAATGCGTGAGAAATGGTAAGTAAACGCCGTATTTACATATCTGCCACTGTGCAGGAGAATCCGTATAGGTGTTCGAGTGTTCGAACCCTAATGCGTGAGAAATGGTAAGTAAACGCCGTATTTACATATCTGCCACTGTGCAGGAGAATCCGTATAGGTGTTCGAGTGTTCGAACCGTAATGCGTGAGAAATGGTAAGTAAACGCCGTATTTACATATCTGCCACTGTGCAGGAGAATCCGTATAGGTGTTCGAGTGTTCGAACCTAATGCGTGAGAAATGGTAAGTAAACGCCGTATTTACATATCTGCCACTGTGCAGGAGAATCCGTATAGGTGTTCGAGTGTTCGAACCATAATGCGTGAGAAATGGTAAGTAAACGCCGTATTTACATATCTGCCACTGTGCAGGAGAATCCGTATAGGTGTTCGAGTGTTCGAACCCTAATGCGTGAGAAATGGTAAGTAAACGCCGTATTTACATATCTGCCACTGTGCAGGAGAATCCGTATAGGTGTTCGAGTGTTCGAACCTAATGCGTGAGAAATGGTAAGTAAACGCCGTATTTACATATCTGCCACTGTGCAGGAGAATCCGTATAGGTGTTCGAGTGTTCGAAACCTAATGCGTGAGAAATGGTAAGTAAACGCCGTATTTACATATCTGCCACTGTGCAGGAGAATCCGTATAGGTGTTCGAGTGTTCGAACCCTAATGCGTGAGAAATGGTAAGTAAACGCCGTATTTACATATCTGCCACTGTGCAGGAGAATCCGTATAGGTGTTCGAGTGTTCGAACCTAATGCGTGAGAAATGGTAAGTAAACGCCGTATTTACATATCTGCCACTGTGCAGGAGAATCCGTATAGGTGTTCGAGTGTTCGAACCTAATGCGTGAGAAATGGTAAGTAAACGCCGTATTTACATATCTGCCACTGTGCAGGAGAATCCGTATAGGTGTTCGAGTGTTCGAACCCTAATGCGTGAGAAATGGTAAGTAAACGCCGTATTTACATATCTGCCACTGTGCAGGAGAATCCGTATAGGTGTTCGAGTGTTCGAACCTAATGCGTGAGAAATGGTAAGTAAACGCCGTATTTACATATCTGCCACTGTGCAGGAGAATCCGTATAGGTGTTCGAGTGTTCGAACCCTAATGCGTGAGAAATGGTAAGTAAACGCCGTATTTACATATCTGCCACTGTGCAGGAGAATCCGTATAGGTGTTCGAGTGTTCGAACCTAATGCGTGAGAAATGGTAAGTAAACGCCGTATTTACATATCTGCCACTGTGCAGGAGAATCCGTATAGGTGTTCGAGTGTTCGAACCGTAATGCGTGAGAAATGGTAAGTAAACGCCGTATTTACATATCTGCCACTGTGCAGGAGAATCCGTATAGGTGTTCGAGTGTTCGAACCCTAATGCGTGAGAAATGGTAAGTAAACGCCGTATTTACATATCTGCCACTGTGCAGGAGAATCCGTATAGGTGTTCGAGTGTTCGAACCTAATGCGTGAGAAATGGTATGGAAACGCCGTATTTACATATCTGCCACTGTGCAGGAGAATCCGTATAGGTGTTCGAGTGTTAGAAGCGTAATGCGTGAGAAATGGTGAGCAAACGCCGTATTTACATATCTGCCACTGTGCAGGAGAATCCGTATAGGTGTTCGAGTGTTCGAACCTAATGCGTGAGAAATGGTAAGTAAACGCCGTATTTACATATCTGCCACTGTGCAGGAGAATCCGTATAGGTGTTCGAGTGTTCGAACCCTAATGCGTGAGAAATGGTAAGTAAACGCCGTATTTACATATCTGCCACTGTGCAGGAGAATCCGTATAGGTGTTCGAGTGTTCGAACCGTAATGCGTGAGAAATGGTAAGTAAACGCCGTATTTACATATCTGCCACTGTGCAGGAGAATCCGTATAGGTGTTCGAGTGTTCGAACCTAATGCGTGAGAAATGGTAAGTAAACGCCGTATTTACATATCTGCCACTGTGCAGGAGAATCCGTATAGGTGTTCGAGTGTTCGAACCCTAATGCGTGAGAAATGGTAAGTAAACGCCGTATTTACATATCTGCCACTGTGCAGGAGAATCCGTATAGGTGTTCGAGTGTTCGAACCTAATGCGTGAGAAATGGTAAGTAAACGCCGTATTTACATATCTGCCACTGTGCAGGAGAATCCGTATAGGTGTTCGAGTGTTCGAACCTAATGCGTGAGAAATGGTAAGTAAACGCCGTATTTACATATCTGCCACTGTGCAGGAGAATCCGTATAGGTGTTCGAGTGTTCGAACCGTAATGCGTGAGAAATGGTAAGTAAACGCCGTATTTACATATCTGCCACTGTGCAGGAGAATCCGTATAGGTGTTCGAGTGTTCGAACCTAATGCGTGAGAAATGGTAAGTAAACGCCGTATTTACATATCTGCCACTGTGCAGGAGAATCCGTATAGGTGTTCGAGTGTTCGAACCCTAATGCGTGAGAAATGGTAAGTAAACGCCGTATTTACATATCTGCCACTGTGCAGGAGAATCCGTATAGGTGTTCGAGTGTTCGAACGTAATGCGTGAGAAATTATAAGTAAACGCCGTATTTACATATCTGCCACTGTGCAGGAGAATCCGTATAGGTGTTCGAGTGTTCGAACCCTAATGCGTGAGAAATGGTAAGTAAACGCCGTATTTACATATCTGCCACTGTGCAGGACTATTCGTATAGGCGTTCGAGTGTTCTCCAACACGTATTTGGATTCTCCTGCACAATGGCAGTATGAAATACAGCGTTTACTTACCATTTCTCAGCATTAGGGTTCGAACACTCGAACAACTATACGGATTCTCCTGCACAGTGGCAGATATGTCAATACGGCGTTTACTTACCATTTCTCATGCATTAGGGTTCAAACACTCGAACACGTATACGGATTCTCCTGCACAGTGGCAGATATTAAATACGGCGTTTACTTAACATTTCTCATGCATTACGGTCGAACACTCGAACACCTATACGGATTCTCCTGCACAGTGGCAGATATGTGAATACGGCGTTTACTTACCATTTCTCATGCATTCCGGTTCGAACACTCGAACACCTATACGGATTCTCCTACACAGTGGCAGATTTGTAAATAAGGGTTTACTAACCATTTCCACGCATTAGGTTCGAACACTCGAACACCTATACGGATCTCCTGCACAGTGGCAGATATGTAAATACGGCGTTTACTTACCATTTCTCATGCATTAGCGTTCGAACAATCGAACACCTAAACGGATTCTCCTGCATTGTGCAAATATGTAAATACGGCGTTTACTTACTATTCTCCACGAATTACGGTTCGAACACTCGAACACCTATACGGATTCTCCTGCACAGTGGCGGTAGGTAAATACGGCGTTTACTTACCATTTCTCAAGCATTAGGGTTCGAACACTCGAACAACCTATACGGATTGTCCTGCACAGTGACAGATATGTAAATACGGCGTTTACTTACGTTTCTCATGCATTGGTTCGAACACTCGAACAGCTATACGGATTCTCCTGCACAATGGAGAATGTAAATACGGGGTTTACTTACATTTGTCACGCATTACGGTTCGAACACTCGAACACCTATACGGATTCTCCTGCACAGTGGCAGATTTTCTAAATAAGGCGTTTATTACCATTTCTCACGCATTAGGGTTCGAACACTCGAACACCTATATGGATTCTCCTGCACAAGTGGCAGATAGTGAATACGGCGTTATACTACCATTTTCATGCATTAGGGTTCAAACACTCGAACACCTATACGGATTCTCCTGCACAGTGGAAAATATGTAAATACGGCGTTTACTTACCGCCTCTCATGCATTAGGGTTCGAACATTCGAACACCTATACGGATTCTCCTGCACAGTGGAAGATACGTAAATACGGCGTTTACTTACAATTTCTCACGCATTACGGTTCGAACACTCAAACACCTATACAGATTCTCCTGCACAGTGGCAGATATGTACATACGGCGTTTACTTACCATTTCTCAAGCATTACGGTTCGAACACTCGAACACCTATACTTGTTCTCCTGCACAGTGGCAGATATGCAAATATGGCGTTTACTTACACAGTTCTCACGCATTACGGTTCGAACACTCCAACACGTATACAGATTCTCCTGCACAATGGCAGTTATGTAAATACGGCGTTTACTTACCATTTTCGTGGATTAGGGTTCGAACACTCTAATACCTATACGGATCTCTCCTGCACGGTGGCAGATATGTAAATACGTTGTTTACTTACCATTTCTCATGCATTACGGTTCGAACACTCGAACAACTATACGGATTCTCCTGCACAGTGGCAGATATGCAAATACGGCGTTTACTTAGCATTTCTCATTCATTAGGGTTCAAACACTTGAACACGTATACGGATTCTCCTACACAGTGGCAGATATGTAAATACGGCGTTTACTTAACATTTCTCATCCATTACGGATCGAACACTCGAACACCTATACGGATTCTCCTGCATAGTGGCAGATATGTAAATACGGCGTTTACTTACCATTTCTCATGCATTACGATTCGAACACTCGAACACCTATTCGGATTCTCCTGCACAGTGGCAGATTTGTGAATAAGGCGTTTACTTGCCATTTCTCACGCATTAGGGTTCGAACACTAGAACACCTATACGGATTCTCCTGCACAGTGGCAGATATGTAATACGGCGTTTACTTACCATTTCTCATGCATTAGGGTTCGAACACTCGAACACCTAAACGGATTCTCCTGCATTGCGGTAAATATGTAAATACGGCGTTTACTTACCATTTCTCACGAATACTTCGAACACTCGAACACTTATACGGATTCTCCTGCACAGTCCAGATATGTAAATACGGCGTTTACTTACCATTTCTCACGCATAGGGTTCGAACACTCGAACGCCTATACGGATTCTCCTGCACAGTGGCAGATAGGTAAATACGGCGTTTACTTACCATTTCTCAAGCGTTAGGGTTCGAACACTCGAACACCTATACGGATTCTCCTGCACAGTGGCAGATATGTAAATACGGCGTTTACTTACCGTTTCTCATGCATTAGGGTTCGAACACTCGAACACCTATACGGATTCCCCTGCACACTGGCAGAGATGTAAATACGGCGTTTACTTACCATTTCTCATGCATTAGGGTTCGAACACACGAACACCTATACGGATTCTCCTGCACAGTGGCAGATATGTAAATACGGGGTTTACTTCCCATTTGTCACGCATTACGGTTCGAACACTCGAACACCTATACGGATTCTCCTGCACAGTGGCAGATTTGTAAATAAGGTGTTTACGTACATTTCTCATGCATTAGGGTTCGAATACTCGAACACTTAAACGGATTCTTCTGCACAGTGGCAGATATGTAAATACGGCATTTACTTACCATTTCTCATGCATTAGGGTTCGAACACTCGAACACCTATACGGATTCTCCTGCACAGTGGAAGATACGTAAATACGGCGTTTACTTACAATTTCTTACGCATTACGGTTCGAACACCCGAACACCTATACGGATTCTCCTGTACAGTGGCAGATATGTACATACGGCGTTTACTTAAAATTTCTCAAGCATTAGGGTTCGAACACTCGAACACCTATACGGATTCCCCTGCACTGTGGCAGATATGTAAATATGGCGTTACTTACCATTTCTCATGCATTACGGTTCGAACACTCAAACACCTATACGGATTCTCCTGCCAAAGTGGTAGATATGTAAATACGGCGTTTACTTACCGTTTCTCATGCATTACGGTTCGAACATTCGAACACCTATACGGATTCCCCTGCACTGTGGCATATATGTAACTACGTCGTTTACTTACCATTTCTCACGCATTAGGGTTCGAACACTCGAACACCTATACGGATTCTCCTGCATAGTGGCAGATATGTAAATACGGCGTTTGCTGAACAGTTTTCAAGCATTTCGGTTCGAACACTTGAACGCCTGTACGGATTCTCCTGCACAGTGGCAGATATGTAAATACGGCGTTTTCTTACCATTTATCGTGCATTACGGTTCGAACACTCGAACAACTATACGGATTCTCTTACACAGTGGCAAATATGTAAATACAGCGTTTACTTACGATCTCTCTTGCATTAGGGTTCGACACACTCGAACACCTATACGGATTCTCCCGCATAGTGGCAGATATATAAATACAACGTTTACCTACCATTTCTCACGCATTACGGTTCGAACACTCAAAACTCCTACTCGGATTCTCCTGCACAGTGGCAGATATGTAAATACGGCGTTTACTTACCATTTCTCGTGCATTACGGTTCGAGCACGCGAACACCTATACGGATTCTCCTGCAAAGTGGCAGATATGTAAATACGGTGTTTACTTACAATTTCTCATGCATTACGGTTCGAACACTCGAACGCCTATACGGATTCTCCTGCACAATGGCAGATATGTAAATACGGCGTTTACTTACCATTTCTCACGCATTACGGTTCGAACACTCGAACACCTATACGAATTCTCATGCACAGTTGCAGATATGCAAATATGGCGTTTACTTACAATTTCCCACGTATTACGGTTCGAACACTCGAATACCTATACGGATTCTAGTGCACAGTGGCAGATTTGTAAATTCAGCGTTTACTTACCATTTCTCATGCATTAGGGTTCAAACACTCGAACACCTATACGAATTCTCATGCATTAGGGTTCAAACACTCGAACACTTATACGGATTCTCCTGCACTGTGGCACATATGTAAATACGGCGTTTACTTCCCATTTCTCACGCATTAGGGTTCGAACACTCGAACACCTATACGGATTCGCCTGCACTGTGGCAGATATGTAAATACGGCGTTTACTTACCATTTCTCATGCATTAGTGTTCGAACACTCGAACACCTATACGGATTCTACTGCACGGTGGCAGATATGTAAATAAGGCATTTACTTACCATTTCTCACACATTAGGGTTCGAACACTCGAACACCTATACGGATTCTCCTGCACAGTGGCAGATATGTAAATGGAACGTTTACTTAACAGTTCTCATGCATTAGGGTTCGAACACTCGAACACCTATACGGATTCCCCTGCACTGTAGCAGATATGTAAATACGGCGTTTACTTTCCATTTTCATGCATTACGGTTCGAACACTCGAACACCTATACGGATTCTCCAGCACAGTGGCAATATGTAAATACGACGTTTACTTATCATTTCATGCATTACGGTTCGAACACTCGAACACCTATACGGATTATCCTGCACAGTGGCAGATATGTAAATACGGCGTTTACTTAGCATTTCTCACGCATTACGGTTCGAACACTCGAACACCTACACCGATTCTCCTGCACAGTGGCAGATATGTAAATACGGCGTTTACTTACCATTTCTCACGCATTACGGTTCGAACACCCGAACACCTATACAGATTCTCCTGCATAGTGGCAGATATGTAAATACGGCGTTCACTTACCATTTCTCATGCATTAGGGTTCGAACACTCGAACACCTATACGGATTCTCCTGCACAGTGGCAGATATGTAAATACGGCGTTTACTTACCATTTCTCATGCATTACGGTTCGAACACTCGAACACCTATACGGATTATCCTGCACAGTGGCAGGTATGTAAATACGGCGTTTACTTACCATTTATCATGCATTATGGTTCGAACACTTGAACAACTATACGGATTCTCCGGCACAGTGGCAGATATGTAAATATGGCGTTTACTTACCATTTCTCATGCGTTACGGTTCGAACACCTATAGGGATTCTCTTGCACAGTGGCAGATACGTAAATACGGCGTTTACTTACCATTTCTCATGCATTAGGGTTCGAACACTAGAACACCTATACGGATTCTCCTGCACAGTGGCAGATATGTAAATACGGCGTTCACTTACCATTTCTCATGCATTAGGGTTCGAACACTCGAACACCTATACGGATTCTCCTGCACAGTGGCAGATATGTAAATACGGCGTTCACTTACCATTTCTCACGAATTACGATTCGAACACTCGAACACCTATACGGATTCTCCTGCACAGTGGCAGATATGTAAATACGGCGTTTACTTACCAGTTCTCCGGCATTACGGTTCGAACACTCGAACACCTATACGAATTCTCCTGCACTGTGACAGATATGTAAATACGGCGTTTACTTACCATTTCTCATGCATTACGGTTTGAACCCTCGAACACCTATACGGATTCTCCTGCACAGTGGCAGATATGTAAATACGGCGTTTACTTAACAGTTTTCACGCATTACGGTTCGAACACTCGAACACCTATACGGATTCTCCTGCACTGTGACAGATATGTAAATGTGGCGTTTACTTACCATTTCTCACGCATTACGGTTCGAACACTCGAACACCATACAGATTCTCCTGCACAATGGCAGATATGTAAATACGGCGTTTACTTACAATGTCTCACGCATTACGGTTCGAACACTAGAACACCTATACGGATTCTCCTGCACAGTGGCAGATATGTAAATACGGCGTTTACTTACCATTTCTCACGCATTACGATTTGAACACTCGAACATCTATACGGATTCTCCAACACTGTGGCAGATATGTAAATACGACGTTTACTTACGAGTTCTCATGCATTACGATTCGAACAATCGAACACCTATACGGATTCTCCTACACTGTTGCAGATATGTAAATACGGCGTTTACTTACCATTTCTCACGCATTACGGTTCGAACACTCGAACACCTATACGGATTCTCCTGCACAGTGGCAGATATGTAAATACGGCGTTTACTTAGCGTTTCTCACGCATTACGGTTCGAACACTCGAACAACTATACCGATTCTCCTGCACAGTGGCAGATATGTAAATATGGCGTTTACTAACCATTTCTCATGCATTATCGTTCGAACACTCGAACACCTATACGGATTCTCCTGCACAGTGGCAGATATGTAAATACGGCGTTTACTTACCATTTCTCACGCATTAGGGTTCGAACACTCGAAGACCTATACGGATTCTCCTGCACAGTGGCAGATATGTAAATACGGCGTTTACTTACCCTTTCTCACGCATTACGATTCGAACACTCGAACACCTATACGGATTCTCCTGCACAGTGCCAGTTATGTAAATACGGCGTTTACTTACCGTTTCTCATGCATTACGGTTCGAACACTCGAACACCTATACGGATTCTCCTGCACAGTGGCAGATATGTAAATACGGCGTTTACTTACCGTTTCTCACGCATTACGGTTCGAACACTCGAACAGCTATACGGATTCTCCTGCACAGTGGCAGATATGTAAATACGGCGTTTACTTATCATTTCTGATGCATTACGGTTCGAACACTCGAACACCTGCACGGATTCTCCCGTACAGTGGCAGATATGTAAATACGGCGTTTACTTGCAATGTCTCACGCATTACGGTTCGAACACTCGAACACCTATACGGATTCTCCTGCACAGTGGCAGATATGTAAATACGGCGTTTACTCACCATTTCTCGCGCATTACGATTCGAACACTCGAACACCTATACGGATTCTGCTGCACAGTGGCAGATATGTAAATACGGCGTTTACTTACCAGTTCTCATGCGTTACGGTTCGAACACTCGAACACCTAAACGGATTCTCTTGCACTGTGGCAGATATGTAAATACGGCGTTTACTTACCATTTCTCACGCATTACGGTTCGAACACTCGAACACGTATACGGATTCTCCTGCACAGTGGCAGATATGTAAATACGGCGTATACTTACCATTTCTCACTCATTAGGGTTCGAACACTCGAACTCCTATACAGATTCTCCTACACAGTGGCAGATATGTAAATACGGCGTTTACTTACCATTTCTCACGCATTACGGTTCGAACACTCGAACACCTATACGAATTCTCCTGCACAGTTGCAGATATGTAAATACGGCGTTTACATACAATTTCTCCCGCATTACAGGTCGAACACTCGAGCACCTATGTAGATTCTCCGGCACAGTGGCAGATATGTCAATACGGCGTTTACTTACCGTTTTTCACGCATTACGGTTCGAACACTCGAACTCCTATACGGATTTTCCTGCACAATGGAAGATATGTAAATACGGCGTTTACTTACCATTTCTCACGCATTACGATTCGAACACTCGAACACCTATACGGATTCTCCTGCACAGTGCCAGATATGTAAATACGGCGTTTACTTACCGTTTCTCACGCATTACGGTTGCAATGTCAAAATGGCCCCGGAGCTATCAATCTGTCCTAGTCCTCTTCCTGGACGAGGGTCCAGGAGCGTCATCAACAGGGGCACCACTAGGGGCATCACCATCTGAGCTCGAGTCTGAGCCATCATCGGTCTCCTCTGCCTCGGTCTCTGCCTCAGACTTATCATCCGGAACTGGAGCCCGCGAGCTACTCCCAACATGAACACGCCCCCCTCTGGTGCGAGGATATGCTCTGCCATCCCGAGTGGAAATGGGAGGTCCAGCTGGAGCGCCACCCACCGGAGGAATCTGGAGGGAGGCTGGAGGCTGAAAAAGCATGAAAGGCAAATGCATCAGAATACTGTGAGCAATAAATCAGTACAGAATGCAGTGTATAAGTACAGTATGTGAATGCCGTGAGTAGTGAATCAGTGCAGAACGCGGTGTATGAGTACAGTGTGTGGGTGCCGTGAGCAGTAAATCAGTACAGAATGCAGTGTATGAGTACAGTGTGCAGATGCCGTGAGCAGTTTGTCGGATGTTGTGTTGTGCATCAGGTTATGCAAAGCAGTGTTTGTATGGTTAGAGGCTGCGGTCAGAAAGACATACCGGAATGCTATAGAGTGCCAGGAGGTCAAATGTCCGCTGCAGCATCCCCATCATGGAGGCATTCATCTCCAATGACTGTCTGGGTATACTCAGAAGACGCCTGCAAAAGATCAGATGCATCAATATTCTGTGGAATATCAAATAAACTAAAATGAAATAACTGTACAACAAATGCAGTAATACATACTGGAGGCAAGTCGGGGACCCAAACAAACTCATGATCAGCCGGCGGAGGGGCGAAGGGGATTGGTAGGTCACCCCACCCTGCCTCTGAAAAGTCAATGAAGCGGCAGAGCAGGCCAACGGTCCCTCGTCCCCTCTGCACTCCGCCCTGCCACGGACTCGAGCTCTCCTCGATCCTCCAGCTCCTACTCCGGCCGCTGGC